>OZ010747.1:99956724-100377228 GCA_963932245.1 Tachinus rufipes | reverse complement strand
AGTAATTAAAAGTGGAAGGAAAGATGATAGAGTAATTAAAAATGGAAGGAAAGTTAATAGAATAATTAAAAGTGGAAGGAAAGTTAATAGAGTAATTAAAAGTGGAAGGAAAGTTGATAGAGTAATTAAAAGTGGAAGGAAAGTTAATAGAATAATTAAAAGTGGAAGGAAAGTTAATAAAGTAATTAAAAGTGGAAGGAAAGTTAATAGAATAATTAAAAGTGGAAGGAAAGTTAATAGAGTAATTAAAAGTGGAAGGAAAGTTGATAGAGTAATTTAAAAGTGGGAAGGAAAGTTAATAGAATAATTAAAAGTGGAAGGAAAGTTAATAAAGTAATTAAAAGTGGAAGAAGTTAATAGAATAATTAAAAGTGGAAGGAAAGTTGATAGAGTAATTAAAAGTGGAAGGAAAAGTTAATAAAGTAATTAAAGTGGAAGGAAAGTTAATAGAGTAATTAAAAGTGGAAGGAAAGTTAATAGAGTAATTAAAAGTGGAAGGAAAGTTAATAAAGTAATTTAAAGTGGAAGGAAAGTTGATAGAGTAATTAAAGTGGAAGGAAAGTTAATAGAGTAATTAAAAGTGGAAGGAAAAGTTAATAAAGTAATTTAAAGTGGAAGGAAAGTTAATAGAGTAATTAAAAGTGGAAGGAAAGTTAATAGAGTAATTAAAAGTGGAAGGAAAGTTAATAAGTAATTTAAAGTGGAAGGAAAGTTGATAGAGTAATTAAAGTGGAAGGAAAGTTAATAGAGTAATTAAAAGTGGAAGAAAGTTAATAAAGTAATTTAAAGTGGAAGGAAAGTTGATAGAGTAATTAAAAGTGGAAGGAAAGTTAATAGAGTAATTAAAAGTGGAAGGAAAGAAAGTTGAGTAATTAAAAGTGGAAGGAAAGTTAATAGAGTAATTAAAAGTGGAAGGAAAGTTAATAGAGTAATTAAAAGTGGAAGGAAAGTTAATAAGAGTAATTAAAAGTGGAAGGAAAGTTATAGAGTAATTAAAAAGTGGAAGGAAAGTTAATAGAGTAAATAAAAGTGGAAGGAAAGTTAATAGAGTAATTAAAAGTGGAAGGAAAGTTAATAGAGTAATTAAAAGTGGAAGGAAAGTTAATAGAGTAATTAAAAGTGGAAGGAAAGTTAATAGAAATTAAAAGTGGAAGGAAAGTTAATAGAGTAATTAAAAGTGGAAGGAAAGTTAATAAGAGTAATTAAAGTGGAAGGAAAGTTGATAGAGTAATTAAAAGTGGAAGGAAAGTTAATAGAATAATTAAAAGTGGAAGGAAAGTTGATAGAGTAATTAAAAGTGGAAGGAAAGTTAATAGAATAATTAAAAGTGGAAGGAAAGTTAATAAAGTAATAAAGTGGAAGGAAAGTTAATAGAATAATTAAAAGTGGAAGGAAAGTTAATAGAGTAATTAAAAGTGGAAGGAAAGTTAATAAAGTAATTTAAAGTGGAAGGAAAGTTGATAGAGTAATTAAAAATGGAAGGAAAGTTAATAGAGTAATTAAAAGTGGAAGGAAAGTTAATAAAGTAATTTAAAGTGGAAGGAAAGTTGATAGAGTAATTAAAAGTGGAAGGAAAGTTAATAGAGTAATTAAAAGTGGAAGAAAAGTTAATAAAGTAATTTAAAGTGGAAGGAAAGTTGATAGAGTAATTAAAAATGGAAGGAAAGTTAATAGAGTAATTAAAAGTGGAAGGAAAGTTAATAAAGTAATTTAAAGTGGAAGGAAAGTTGATAGAGTAATTAAAAATGGAAGGAAAGTTAATAGAGTAATTAAAAGTGGAAGGAAAGTTAATAAAGTAATTTAAAGTGGAAGGAAAGTTGATAGAGTAATTAAAAGTGGAAGGAAAGTTAATAGAGTAATTAAAAGTGGAAGAAAAGTTAATAAAGTAATTTAAAGTGGAAGGAAAGTTAATAAAGTAATTTAAGTGGAAGGAAAGTTGATAGAGTAATTAAAAAGTGGAAGGAAAGTTAATAGAGTAATTAAAAGTGGAAGAAAAGTTAATAAAGTAATTTAAAGTGGAAGGAAAGTTGATAGAGTAATTAAAAGTGGAAGGAAAGTTAATAGAGTAATTAAAAGTGGAAGGAAAGTTAATAGAGTAATTAAAAGTGGAAGGAAAGTTAATAAAGTAATTTAAAGTGGAAGGAAAGTTGATAGAGTAATTAAAAATGGAAGGAAAGTTAATAGAGTAATTAAAAGTGGAAGGAATGTTAATAGAGTAATTAAAAGTGGAAGGAAAGTTAATAGAATAATTAAAAGTGGAAGGAAAGTTGATAGAGTAATTAAAAGTGGAAGGAAAGTTAATAGAATAATTAAAAGTGGAAGGAAAGTTAATAGAGTAATTAAAAGTGGAAGGAAAGTTAATAAAGTAATTTAAAGTGGAAGGAAAGTTGATAGAGTAATTAAAAGTGGAAGGAAAGTTAATAGAATAATTAAAAGTGGAAGGAAAGTTGATAGAGTAATTAAAAGTGGAAGGAAAGTTAATAGAATAATTAAAAGTGGAAGGAAAGTTAATAAAGTAATTAAAAGTGGAAGGAAAGTTAATAGAATAATTAAAAGTGGAAGGAAAGTTAATAAAGTAATTAAAAGTGGAAGAAGAGTTAATAGAGTAATTAAAAGTGGAAGGAAAGTTAATAGAGTAATTAAAAGTGGAAGGAAAGTTAATAGAATAATTAAAAGTGGAAGGAAAGTAATAAAGTAATTAAAAGTGGAAGGAAAGTTGATAGAGTAATTAAAATGGAAGGAAAGTTAATAGAATAATTAAAAGTGGAAGGAAAGTTAATAGAGTAATTAAAGTGGAAGGAAAGTTGATAGAGTAATTAAAAGTGGAAGGAAAGTTAATAGAATAATTAAAAGTGGAAGGAAAGTTAATAAAGTAATTAAAAGTGGAAGGAAAGTTAATAGAATAATTAAAAGTGGAAGGAAAGTTAATAGAGTAATTAAAAGTGGAAGGAAAGTTAATAAAGTAATTTAAAGTGGAAGGAAAGTTGATAGAGTAATTAAAAAGTGAAAGGAAAGTTAATAGAGTAATTAAAAGTGGAAGGAAAGTTAATAGAGTAATTAAAAGTGGAAGAAAAGTTAATAAGTAATTTAAAGTGGAAGGAAAGTTAATAAAGTAATTTAAAGTGGAAGGAAAGTTGATAGAGTAATTAAAAGTGGAAGGAAAGTTAATAGAGTAATTAAAAGTGGAAGAAAAGTTAATAAAGTAATTTAAAGTGGAAGGAAAGTTGATAGAGTAATTAAAAGTGGAAGGAAAGTTAATAGAGTAATTAAAAGTGGAAGGAAAGTTATTAGAGTAATTAAAAGTGGAAGAAAGTTAATAAAGTAATTTAAAGTGGAAGGAAAGTTGATAGAGTAATTAAAAGTGAAAGGAAAGTTAATAGAGTAATTAAAAGTGGAAGGAAAGTTAATAGAGTAATTAAAAGTGGAAGGAAAGTTAATAAAGTAATTAAAAGTGGAAGGAAAGTTAATAGAGTAATTAAAAGTGGAAGAAAGTTAATAAAGTAATTAAAAGTGGAAGGAAAGTTAATAGAGTAATTAAAAGTGGAAGGAAAGTTAATAAAGTAATTAAAAGTGGAAGGAAAGTTAATAGAGTAATTAAAAGTGGAGGAAAGTTAATAAAGTAATTAAAAGTGGAAGGAAAGTTAATAGAATAATTAAAAGTGGAAGGAAAGTTAATAGAGTAATTAAAAGTGGAAGGAAAGTTAATAGAGTAATTAAAAGTGGAAGGAAAGTTAATAAAGTAATTAAAAGTGGAAGGAAAGTTAATAGAGTAATTAAAAGTGGAAGGAAAGTTAATAAAGTAATTAAAAGTGGAAGGAAAGTTAATAGAATAATTAAAAGTGGAAGGAAAGTTAATAGAGTAATTAAAAGTGGAAGGAAAGTTAATAGAGTAATTAAAAGTGGAAGGAAAGTTAATAAAGTAATTAAAAGTGGAAGGAAAGTTAATAGAGTAATTAAAAGTGGAAGGAAAGTTAATAAAGTAATTAAAAGTGGAAGGAAAGTTAATAGAATAATTAAAAGTGGAAGGAAAATTAATAAAGTAATTTAAAGTGGAAGGAAAGTTGATAGAGTAATTAAAAGTGGAAGGAAAGTTGATAGAGTAATTAAAAGTGGAAGGAAAGTTAATAGAGTAATTAAAAGTGGAAGAAAAGTTAATAAAGTAATTTAAAGTGGAAGGAAAGTTGATAGAGTAATTAAAAGTGGAAGGAAAGTTAATAGAGTAATTAAAAGTGGAAGGAAAGTTAATAGAGTAATTAAAAGTGGAAGGAAAGTTAATAGAGTAATTAAAAGTGGAAGGAAAGTTAATAAAGTAATTAAAAGTGGAAGGAAAGTTAATAGAATAATTAAAAGTGGAAGGAAAGTTAATAGAGTAATTAAAAGTGGAAGGAAAGTTAATAGAGTAATTAAAAGTGGAAGGAAAGTTAATAAAGTAATTAAAAGTGGAAGGAAAGTTAATAGAGTAATTAAAAGTGGAAGGAAAGTTGATAGAGTAATTAAAAGTGGAAGGGAAGTTAATAGAATAATTAAAAGTGGAAGGAAAGTTGATAGAGTAATTAAAAGTCGAAGGAAAGTTAATAGAGTAATTAAAAGTGGAAGGAAAGTTAATAAAGTAATTTAAAGTGGAAGGAAAGTTAATAGAATAATTAAAAGTGGAAGGAAAGTTAATAGAGTAATTAAAAGTGGAAGGAAAGTTAATAGAGTAATTAAAAGTGGAAGGAAAGTTGATAGAGTAATTAAAAGTGGAAGGAAAGTTAATAGAATAATTAAAAGTGGAAGGAAAGTTAATAAAGTAATTAAAAGTGGAAGGAAAGTTAATAGAATAATTAAAAGTGGAAGGAAAGTTAATAGAGTAATTAAAAGTGGAAGGAAAGTTAATAGAGTAATTAAAAGTGGAAGGAAAGTTAATAAAGTAATTAAAAGTGGAAGGAAAGTTAATAGAGTAATTAAAAGTGGAAGGAAAGTTAATAAAGTAATTAAAAGTGGAAGGAAAGTTAATAGAATAATTAAAAGTGGAAGGAAAGTTAATAGAGTAATTAAAAGTGGAAGGAAAGTTAATAGAGTAATTAAAAGTGGAAGGAAAGTTGATAGAGTAATTAAAAGAGGAAGGAAAGTTAATAGAATAATTAAAAGTGGAAGGAAAGTTAATAAAGTAATTAAAAGTGGAAGGAAAGTTAATAGAATAATTAAAAGTGGAAGGAAAGTTAATAGAGTAATTAAAAGTGGAAGGAAAGTTAATAGAGTAATTAAAAGTGGAAGGAAAGTTAATAAAGTAATTAAAAGTGGAAGGAAAGTTAATAGAATAATTAAAAGTGGAAGGAAAGTTAATAGAGTAATTAAAAGTGGAAGGAAAGTTGATAGAGTAATTAAAAGTAGAAGGAAAGTTAATAGAGTAATTGAAAGTGGAAGGAAAGTTGATAGAGTAATTAAAAGTGGAAGGAAAGTTAATAGAATAATTAAAAGTGGAAGGAAAGTTAATAAAGTAATTTAAAGTGGAAGGAAAGTTGATAGAGTAATTAAAAGTGGAAGGAAAGTTGATAGAGTAATTAAAAGTGGAAGGAAAGTTAATAGAATAATTAAAAGTGGAAGGAAAGTTGATAGAGTAATTAAAAGTCGAAGGAAAGTTAATAGAGTAATTAAAAGTGGAAGGAAAGTTAATAAAGTAATTTAAAGTGGAAGGAAAGTTAATAGAATAATTAAAAGTGGAAGGAAAGTTAATAGAGTAATTAAAAGTGGAAGGAAAGTTAATAGAGTAATTAAAAGTGGAAGGAAAGTTGATAGAGTAATTAAAAGTGGAAGGAAAGTTAATAGAATAATTAAAAGTGGAAGGAAAGTTAATAAAGTAATTAAAAGTGGAAGGAAAGTTAATAGAATAATTAAAAGTGGAAGGAAAGTTAATAGAGTAATTAAAAGTGGAAGGAAAGTTAATAAAGTAATTTAAAGTGGAAGGAAAGTTGATAGAGTAATTAAAAGTGAAAGGAAAGTTAATAGAGTAATTAAAAGTGGAAGGAAAGTTAATAGAGTAATTAAAAGTGGAAGAAAAGTTAATAAAGTAATTTAAAGTGGAAGGAAAGTTAATAAAGTAATTTAAAGTGGAAGGAAAGTTGATAGAGTAATTAAAAGTGGAAGGAAAGTTAATAGAGTAATTAAAAGTGGAAGAAAAGTTAATAAAGTAATTTAAAGTGGAAGGAAAGTTGATAGAGTAATTAAAAGTGGAAGGAAAGTTAATAGAGTAATTAAAAGTGGAAGGAAAGTTAATAGAGTAATTAAAAGTGGAAGGAAAGTTAATAAAGTAATTTAAAGTGGAAGGAAAGTTGATAGAGTAATTAAAAATGGAAGGAAAGTTAATAGAGTAATTAAAAGTGGAAGGAAAGTTAATAGAGTAATTAAAAGTGGAAGGAAAGTTAATAGAATAATTAAAAGTGGAAGGAAAGTTGATAGAGTAATTAAAAGTGGAAGGAAAGTTAATAGAATAATTAAAAGTGGAAGGAAAGTTAATAGAGTAATTAAAAGTGGAAGGAAAGTTAATAGAGTAATTAAAAGTGGAAGGAAAGTTAATAAAGTAATTTAAAGTGGAAGGAAAGTTGATAGAGTAATTAAAAGTGGAAGGAAAGTTAATAGAGTAATTAAAAGTGGAAGGAAAGTTAATAGAGTAATTAAAAGTGGAAGGAAAGTTAATAGAATAATTAAAAGTGGAAGGAAAGTTGATAGAGTAATTAAAAGTGGAAGGAAAGTTAATAGAATAATTAAATGTGGAAGGAAAGTTAATAAAGTAATTAAAAGTGGAAGGAAAGTTAATAGAATAATTAAAAGTGGAAGGAAAGTTAATAGAGTAATTAAAAGTGGAAGGAAAGTTAATAAAGTAATTTAAAGTGGAAGGAAAGTTGATAGAGTAATTAAAAATGGAAGGAAAGTTAATAGAGTAATTAAAAGTGGAAGGAAAGTTAATAAAGTAATTTAAAGTGGAAGGAAAGTTGATAGAGTAATTAAAAGTGGAAGGAAAGTTAATAGAGTAATTAAAAGTGGAAGAAAAGTTAATAAAGTAATTTAAAGTGGAAGGAAAGTTGATAGAGTAATTAAAAATGGAAGGAAAGTTAATAGAGTAATTAAAAGTGGAAGGAAAGTTAATAAAGTAATTTAAAGTGGAAGGAAAGTTGATAGAGTAATTAAAAGTGGAAGGAAAGTTAATAGAGTAATTAAAAGTGGAAGAAAAGTTAATAAAGTAATTTAAAGTGGAAGGAAAGTTGATAGAGTAATTAAAAGTGGAAGGAAAGTTAATAGAGTAATTAAAAGTGGAAGGAAAGTTAATAAAGTAATTTAAAGTGGAAGGAAAGTTGATAGAGTAATTAAAAATGGAAGGAAAGTTAATAGAGTAATTAAAAGTGGAAGGAAAGTTAATAAAGTAATTTAAAGTGGAAGGAAAGTTGATAGAGTAATTAAAAGTGGAAGGAAAGTTAATAGAGTAATTAAAAGTGGAAGAAAAGTTAATAGAATAATTAAAAGTGGAAGGAAAGTTGATAGAGTAATTAAAAGTCGAAGGAAAGTTAATAGAGTAATTAAAAGTGGAAGGAAAGTTAATAAAGTAATTTAAAGTGGAAGGAAAGTTAATAGAATAATTAAAAGTGGAAGGAAAGTTAATAGAGTAATTAAAAGTGGAAGGAAAGTTAATAGAGTAATTAAAAGTGGAAGGAAAGTTGATAGAGTAATTAAAAGTGGAAGGAAAGTTAATAGAATAATTAAAAGTGGAAGGAAAGTTAATAAAGTAATTAAAAGTGGAAGGAAAGTTAATAGAATAATTAAAAGTGGAAGGAAAGTTAATAGAGTAATTAAAAGTGGAAGGAAAGTTAATAAAGTAATTTAAAGTGGAAGGAAAGTTGATAGAGTAATTAAAAGTGAAAGGAAAGTTAATAGAGTAATTAAAAGTGGAAGGAAAGTTAATAGAGTAATTAAAAGTGGAAGAAAAGTTAATAAAGTAATTTAAAGTGGAAGGAAAGTTAATAAAGTAATTTAAAGTGGAAGGAAAGTTGATAGAGTAATTAAAAGTGGAAGGAAAGTTAATAGAGTAATTAAAAGTGGAAGAAAAGTTAATAAAGTAATTTAAAGTGGAAGGAAAGTTGATAGAGTAATTAAAAGTGGAAGGAAAGTTAATAGAGTAATTAAAAGTGGAAGGAAAGTTAATAGAGTAATTAAAAGTGGAAGGAAAGTTAATAAAGTAATTTAAAGTGGAAGGAAAGTTGATAGAGTAATTAAAAATGGAAGGAAAGTTAATAGAGTAATTAAAAGTGGAAGGAAAGTTAATAGAGTAATTAAAAGTGGAAGGAAAGTTAATAGAATAATTAAAAGTGGAAGGAAAGTTGATAGAGTAATTAAAAGTGGAAGGAAAGTTAATAGAATAATTAAAAGTGGAAGGAAAGTTAATAGAGTAATTAAAAGTGGAAGGAAAGTTAATAGAGTAATTAAAAGTGGAAGGAAAGTTAATAAAGTAATTTAAAGTGGAAGGAAAGTTGATAGAGTAATTAAAAGTGGAAGGAAAGTTAATAGAGTAATTAAAAGTGGAAGGAAAGTTAATAGAGTAATTAAAAGTGGAAGGAAAGTTAATAGAATAATTAAAAGTGGAAGGAAAGTTGATAGAGTAATTAAAAGTGGAAGGAAAGTTAATAGAATAATTAAATGTGGAAGGAAAGTTAATAAAGTAATTAAAAGTGGAAGGAAAGTTAATAGAATAATTAAAAGTGGAAGGAAAGTTAATAGAGTAATTAAAAGTGGAAGGAAAGTTAATAAAGTAATTTAAAGTGGAAGGAAAGTTGATAGAGTAATTAAAAATGGAAGGAAAGTTAATAGAGTAATTAAAAGTGGAAGGAAAGTTAATAAAGTAATTTAAAGTGGAAGGAAAGTTGATAGAGTAATTAAAAGTGGAAGGAAAGTTAATAGAGTAATTAAAAGTGGAAGAAAAGTTAATAAAGTAATTTAAAGTGGAAGGAAAGTTGATAGAGTAATTAAAAATGGAAGGAAAGTTAATAGAGTAATTAAAAGTGGAAGGAAAGTTAATAAAGTAATTTAAAGTGGAAGGAAAGTTGATAGAGTAATTAAAAGTGGAAGGAAAGTTAATAGAGTAATTAAAAGTGGAAGAAAAGTTAATAAAGTAATTTAAAGTGGAAGGAAAGTTGATAGAGTAATTAAAAGTGGAAGGAAAGTTAATAGAGTAATTAAAAGTGGAAGGAAAGTTAATAAAGTAATTTAAAGTGGAAGGAAAGTTGATAGAGTAATTAAAAATGGAAGGAAAGTTAATAGAGTAATTAAAAGTGGAAGGAAAGTTAATAAAGTAATTTAAAGTGGAAGGAAAGTTGATAGAGTAATTAAAAGTGGAAGGAAAGTTAATAGAGTAATTAAAAGTGGAAGAAAAGTTAATAAAGTAATTTAAAGTGGAAGGAAAGTTAATAAAGTAATTTAAAGTGGAAGGAAAGTTGATAGAGTAATTAAAAGTGGAAGGAAAGTTAATAGAGTAATTAAAAGTGGAAGAAAAGTTAATAAAGTAATTTAAAGTGGAAGGAAAGTTGATAGAGTAATTAAAAGTGGAAGGAAAGTTAATAGAGTAATTAAAAGTGGAAGGAAAGTTAATAGAGTAATTAAAAGTGGAAGGAAAGTTAATAAAGTAATTTAAAGTGGAAGGAAAGTTGATAGAGTAATTAAAAATGGAAGGAAAGTTAATAGAGTAATTAAAAGTGGAAGGAATGTTAATAGAGTAATTAAAAGTGGAAGGAAAGTTAATAGAATAATTAAAAGTGGAAGGAAAGTTGATAGAGTAATTAAAAGTGGAAGGAAAGTTAATAGAATAATTAAAAGTGGAAGGAAAGTTAATAGAGTAATTAAAAGTGGAAGGAAAGTTAATAAAGTAATTTAAAGTGGAAGGAAAGTTGATAGAGTAATTAAAAGTGGAAGGAAAGTTAATAGAGTAATTAAAAGTGGAAGGAAAGTTAATAGAGTAATTAAAAGTGGAAGAAGAGTTAATAGAGTAATTAAAAGTGGAAGGAAAGTTAATAGAGTAATTAAAAGTGGAAGGAAAGTTAATAGAATAATTAAAAGTGGAAGGAAAGTTGATAGAGTAATTAAAAGTGGAAGGAAAGTTAATAGAATAATTAAAAGTGGAAGGAAAGTTAATAAAGTAATTAAAAGTGGAAGGAAAGTTAATAGAATAATTAAAAGTGGAAGGAAAGTTAATAAAGTAATTAAAAGTGGAAGAAGAGTTAATAGAGTAATTAAAAGTGGAAGGAAAGTTAATAGAGTAATTAAAAGTGGAAGGAAAGTTAATAGAATAATTAAAAGTGGAAGGAAAGTTAATAAAGTAATTAAAAGTGGAAGGAAAGTTAATAGAATAATTAAATGTGGAAGGAAAGTTAATAAAGTAATTAAAAGTGGAAGAAGAGTTAATAGAGTAATTAAAAGTGGAAGGAAAGTTAATAGAGTAATTAAAAGTGGAAGGAAAGTTAATAGAATAATTAAAAGTGGAAGGAAAGTTGATAGAGTAATTAAAAGTGGAAGGAAAGTTAATAGAATAATTAAAAGTGGAAGGAAAGTTAATAAAGTAATTAAAAGTGGAAGGAAAGTTAATAGAATAATTAAAAGTGGAAGGAAAGTTAATAGAGTAATTAAAAGTGGAAGGAAAGTTAATAAAGTAATTTAAAGTGGAAGGAAAGTTGATAGAGTAATTAAAAATGGAAGGAAAGTTAATAGAGTAATTAAAAGTGGAAGGAAAGTTAATAAAGTAATTTAAAGTGGAAGGAAAGTTGATAGAGTAATTAAAAGTGGAAGGAAAGTTAATAGAGTAATTAAAAGTGGAAGGAAAGTTAATAGAGTAATTAAAAGTGGAAGAAAAGTTAATAAAGTAATTTAAAGTGGAAGGAAAGTTAATAAAGTAATTTAAAGTGGAAGGAAAGTTGATAAAGTAATTAAAAGTGGAAGGAAAGTTAATAGAGTAATTAAAAGTGGAAGAAAAGTTAATAAAGTAATTTAAAGTGGAAGGAAAGTTGATAGAGTAATTAAAAGTGGAAGGAAAGTTAATAGAGTAATTAAAAGTGGAAGGAAAGTTAATAGAGTAATTAAAAGTGGAAGGAAAGTTAATAAAGTAATTTAAAGTGGAAGGAAAGTTGATAGAGTAATTAAAAATGGAAGGAAAGTTAATAGAGTAATTAAAAGTGGAAGGAATGTTAATAGAGTAATTAAAAGTGGAAGGAAAGTTAATAGAATAATTAAAAGTGGAAGGAAAGTTGATAGAGTAATTAAAAGTGGAAGGAAAGTTAATAGAATAATTAAAAGTGGAAGGAAAGTTAATAGAGTAATTAAAAGTGGAAGGAAAGTTAATAAAGTAATTTAAAGTGGAAGGAAAGTTGATAGAGTAATTAAAAGTGGAAGGAAAGTTAATAGAGTAATTAAAAGTGGAAGGAAAGTTAATAGAGTAATTAAAAGTGGAAGGAAAGTTAATAAAGTAATTTAAAGTGGAAGGAAAGTTGATAGAGTAATTAAAAGTGGAAGGAAAGTTAATAGAGTAATTAAAAGTGGAAGGAAAGTTAATAGAGTAATTAAAAGTGGAAGAAAAGTTAATAAAGTAATTTAAAGTGGAAGGAAAGTTAATAAAGTAATTTAAAGTGGAAGGAAAGTTGATAGAGTAATTAAAAGTGGAAGGAAAGTTAATAGAATAATTAAAAGTGGAAGGAAAGTTGATAGAGTAATTAAAAGTGGAAGGAAAGTTAATAGAATAATTAAAAGTGGAAGGAAAGTTAATAAAGTAATTAAAAGTGGAAGGAAAGTTAATAGAATAATTAAAAGTGGAAGGAAAGTTAATAGAGTAATTAAAAGTGGAAGGAAAGTTAATAAAGTAATTTAAAGTGGAAGGAAAGTTGATAGAGTAATTAAAAATGGAAGGAAAGTTAATAGAGTAATTAAAAGTGGAAGGAAAGTTAATAAAGTAATTTAAAGTGGAAGGAAAGTTGATAGAGTAATTAAAAGTGGAAGGAAAGTTAATAGAGTAATTAAAAGTGGAAGGAAAGTTAATAGAGTAATTAAAAGTGGAAGAAAAGTTAATAAAGTAATTTAAAGTGGAAGGAAAGTTAATAAAGTAATTTAAAGTGGAAGGAAAGTTGATAGAGTAATTAAAAGTGGAAGGAAAGTTAATAGAGTAATTAAAAGTGGAAGAAAAGTTAATAAAGTAATTTAAAGTGGAAGGAAAGTTGATAGAGTAATTAAAAGTGGAAGGAAAGTTAATAGAGTAATTAAAAGTGGAAGGAAAGTTAATAGAGTAATTAAAAGTGGAAGGAAAGTTAATAAAGTAATTTAAAGTGGAAGGAAAGTTGATAGAGTAATTAAAAATGGAAGGAAAGTTAATAGAGTAATTAAAAGTGGAAGGAATGTTAATAGAGTAATTAAAAGTGGAAGGAAAGTTAATAGAATAATTAAAAGTGGAAGGAAAGTTGATAGAGTAATTAAAAGTGGAAGGAAAGTTAATAGAATAATTAAAAGTGGAAGGAAAGTTAATAGAGTAATTAAAAGTGGAAGGAAAGTTAATAAAGTAATTTAAAGTGGAAGGAAAGTTGATAGAGTAATTAAAAGTGGAAGGAAAGTTAATAGAGTAATTAAAAGTGGAAGGAAAGTTAATAGAGTAATTAAAAGTGGAAGGAAAGTTAATAAAGTAATTTAAAGTGGAAGGAAAGTTGATAGAGTAATTAAAAGTGGAAGGAAAGTTAATAGAGTAATTAAAAGTGGAAGGAAAGTTAATAGAGTAATTAAAAGTGGAAGAAAAGTTAATAAAGTAATTTAAAGTGGAAGGAAAGTTAATAAAGTAATTTAAAGTGGAAGGAAAGTTGATAGAGTAATTAAAAGTGGAAGGAAAGTTAATAGAGTAATTAAAAGTGGAAGGAAAGTTGATAGAGTAATTAAAAAATGCGTAGCCAACATACCCATCTGAATTCCCTCCAAACCGGAAGTCCGTAGGTCAAAGGGTTTTCTTTCGGCGATCGACGAAAGTTTTGGTTTTATCGCGAATACGCACATAAGCTCACGTCGCCACACTAAAATTCGCAAACGTGGACCAATGTTGGTAATTTTTTGTTTTCTGGGGTAATTTGGAGCCCTGATTACGATTCCGGAATCGCCGTTTCGATATTCGTAACCGTTCACCTTCTAATTCACAGCGGTTTTTCGGTGTATTTTTATTACGAAAACGTGTGAAACTAACATACTTTTAGGTGTCGGAGGGGACATTCTTGTTTCTGTGCCAAGCCACAGGGCCCAGTTTGTTGTCGGCTAAAGCGGAAGTCCGTAGGGCAAAGGGTTTTCTTTCGGCAATTGAATGATATAAATTACACAACCTAAAAACACACATTTCTGAAACACCAGTTTGGTGACTTTTAAACCATTAGCTATTTATACCAAATTGATTGGGGTAGTTTGAAACATATACAAAACAAAGTTCGGCTCTCTAGAAGCTCCAGAAACCCCCAATTCGAGACTTGTAGATTAACGTAATCAAATCATTACGTAATCATTTTGAGGCTTAAAATATATGCTCACATAATATATTCAAGTCTCTCAACACAAATATCATACTGATTCTACATTACAATTTTCAATTTTCTCAATTCGGCCACATCAACATTGATTAACCTCAATAATTGTTTAAGAACATATTTAGTAAAAACGCAAGAGTACTGGATTTGTCATTCGATTCCAGAATTCTGGCATTCGAAACCAGGACTTTGAATATACACATTTAGTTTTTGAAGCATAATGTTCTTAAGTACCCAAATTCCCGTATCCTGGGTCCAAAATACCTTATTCCTACCTATTCTAAGCATAGAGAAACTAAATCTTGCTTTTGAGAGCTGGTGACCTTACGTACTAATTCCCCCGGAACCATAATAATTTGTCTTTTATAAAACTTACTACCTAACCTAATTATTAAGAAAAATTACTAATCCCGATAATATTATATTATAATGGCTAGTTCTGGATTTAATTATTCCGCACATAAAACAGCCTCTCATTCGGATGTGATGGCAGAGACTGTAGATTTAAACGAATCATCAAAAAAACTAGTAACGCGAGAGTTTCATTAGATGCTTGGACTGGATTGTGAAACAAGTGGCATTAATCCACAGAGTAAACCGCCCACAATGCCAATCATGGTTTATGATACGATTAAAATAGCAAAACAAGACCTTGCCAGTTCTACTAACCAATAATTTAATCAACAGTAGAAAAACTAAACTTTGTTCCCACTCAACCACCCACCCACCTAAGCGTTAGTTATCAAAAGATTTATTATTAAACAATTCTCTCATATCTAAATCCAAGCACACAAAAAGTGGGACAAACAATATATCCTTTGATGACTAACGCTTGGGTGGGTGGGTCACAGTAGAAGAAGTAACTTGCCCACAAAATAAACTTAGTTCCCAACCACCCCAACGTTAGTTATCAATAGATTTATTATTAAACAATTCTCTCCTGTCTACATCCAAGCATACACGAGGTGGGACAAACAATAGATCCTTTAATAACTAACACTTGGGCAGATGTGGGGTCACTGTAGAAAAAATTACTCGCCCACAAATTAAACTTTGTTCCCGCCCACCCACTCAAGCGTTAGTTATCAAGAGATTTATTATTAAACAATTATCTCCTGTCTACATCCAAGCATACACGAAGTGGAACAAACAATAGATCCTTTAATAATTAACACTTGGGCGGGTGGGGGTCACTGTAGAAGAAGTAACTCTCCCACAAATTAAACTTTGTTCACACCCACCCCATCGTTAGTTATAAATAGATTTATTCTTTTATTCAGCTTTTGCATATAAAAAGTTTTCCAATAAGAAGTTTCATTTTGAATAGCAGGCTATTTGGGCAGCTGCCAATTTTGAAGCTATTATCTTTTGACATTTAAAACTACGCCATTATTAAAAATGAAACGATACACGCTTCAACAACGCATTGAAATGATTAAAATTCACTACAAAAATGGTGAAAATTTGTTAGTCACAGTCGTAAAGCACCTTCTGGGCCGGCAATAGTAAACCTGATGGAAAAATTTGAGCTGTTGGGACAAGTTTGTGATGTAAAGAATCAAAACCGTGTGCATCGCTCAAGAACACATGAGAATATTGCTGATGTAGCCCGTAGTGTTGAAGAAAACCCAGGTTTGTCGATTCCTCGACAATCTTTGGAATTAGATATTCCACAGACGACACTACACCGTATTTTGCATAAAGACTTAAGCCTTAAGCGTTTTAAAATTCAGTTAACACAAGAACTCAAGCCGGTCGATCACCATAAACGCTGATGGAGTTCTTCAAATGCATCAAAATGATCCGGAATTTCATCAAAAAATCATCTTCAGTGATGAGGCCCATTTTCACCTCGGAGGCTACGTTAATAAACAGAATTGTCGCATTTGGGGCTCAGAAAATCCAAGAATTATTGTTGAAAAGTCTTTGCATCCTCAATGTGTCACTGTTTGGTGCGGTTTTTGGACTACTACTTCGAAAATGAAGCTGGTGCAACTGTTACGGTGAATGATCGACGCTACCGAGCTAAGATTAATGATTTTTTATAGCCGGAATTGGAAGATATTGATGTGGACGATGTTTATTTTCAGCAAGACGGCGCGCTACGTGCCACACAAGCAACGAAACAATCGCAATTTTGCAAGAAAAGTTTCCTAGCCGTGTTATTTCTCGAAGAGGTGATTACAATTCGCCTCCGAGATCTTGTGATTTAACACTTTTGGACTTTCTTCTTTGGAACCACGTGAAAGATAAGGTCTATGCCAATGCTCCACAATCGATTCAAGACCTTAAAGATGGAATTCGTGAAGTTATCGAGGACATACAGCTGCAAATGTGTGAATTGGTCATGGAAAATTTCATAAAGAATGTAGTACTGCAACCGTAACCGTGGCGGCCATTTGACTGATATCGTTTTCAAATTTTAATTGCATACCTTCCTCTTTACAATGAAATAAACATTTATTGATTTCTCTTAAAAAATACCCTTTGTTTTTAAATATCAAAATAAAACCTCTTATTGGAAAACACTATATATAAAACTTTATTTACTTCTTTTCTAAATTCTATTCAAAAACGAGCTATTCGGATCATTGCTGACCCAAATTTGACTAATGACTTAAATACTTTACAATGTTACCTTTAATATAGGAATAAAATTATTTGTTTCAATATCACTTGTCACCTTGTCTCTACAAGTCAATGTTAACTCAGTCTAAATTGTTACTTATCACCCGTTATGTAAATTATTCATACTAAAAAATGATTGTAACAAAAAATTTTGATCAATTTAGTATAAAAATAAAATATTTTATTGTTCTTTTTCTATATTAACTATGCAATGACATTACAATTTTGTCGTACAAATCGGTTAATTAGTTTCTCATTTAAATCAAAATATGTCCCGAGTTTGTCGGTGTGGCTTTTTCAATTTAGCGAGCAGTTGAGAGTAATCGGACTCAGATAAGAACGTGATATTGCCCAACAAATTGGCAGAAGTATCAGTACAATGATGTTGGCGTAGATGAATTGAGATCAAGAGTGAATATTACAACCCTAGAAACACTAACGTGAAGATTGGGCTCTTCACAACAAAAGCAATTGTTGATGTCTGGAGAGGCTTAACTAACTAAGAAATATCCGATCATCAAATGTTTAGTTTCAAGTCGTACCCTTTCCTTTGTTTGCCCTTAACTCTTCATCATAAGAGGTGCCGTCTGGAATGGTGTAATGGAAGACTACAATGGGTTGATCAATAGAAGCATCTTTAGCCACAAATCGAAATTTTGTTTGTATATCCACGTTAGGCGTCGCCGAGGAGAACGATCAAAATCATCACAGTTTACTGTGGAATTACGAAGTAGCCGCCATAAATTCCTGGCTTACCACATATCTAAAAACTTCAGAACAAATAAAGTGTGATGCTTTATTAACGTACATGTACAATTTCAACCCTCTACTTTAATTAGTCTTGCAGTGATATCCTGACAGACGTCGATAGGTTTCAACTATGCCAGATTTGCAAAAAATTGAGTCATCAAATTCTTCACACCAAAAGGTCTAATCCTTCATCAAATTAAACAAAGATTGAATCGAATATACGGTAAAGATTTACCTTCTAATTCTGCCGTGAAAGAATGAGCCAAAAAGTTTAACATGGGCAACGAGTTTTTAAAAGATGACTTACGTTCTGGTTGACCAATTGAAATGATCACAGAAGAGTCGATCGCCTTTATTGAAAAACTGGTCCTAACTGATCCCCGACTAAAAGTGAGGAAATTATCAGTAATGTTAGATACATTGATTTGCCAAATACTCCATAACCATTTGGGTATGAATAAACGGAGTGCAAAATGGGTCCCAAAATTGTTCAAAAACAGCATCAAATTGATGGTGTTCAATTTTTTTTTTAAGCTTTGGTAGAAGGGACAAGAAAAAGTTCTGCAATCTATTGTTACTGGGGATGAAACTATGATCTTGCATCATGGTCCTTTGTCCAAAAAAGAATCCACGGAATAGCGGTAAACCACTAAGCCAGAGTATCCCCGCCAACCAAAAAGATCATGGCCACAATCTTTTGGGATTATAAGCGCATCTTGATAATCGATTTTAAAGAAAAAAATACCACAGTGAATAGCGCTTATTACGCTACCTTATTATATAAATTAAAGGAAAATATTCGGGCAAATAATCGAGAAAAAATAACAAAAGGAATCAGGTTGTTGCATAATAACGCACCTGTGCACACCGCTAAGGTTTCTCAACTTATCATAAGAAAATGTGGCTTTCAAAAAATCAATTTAGACTTGGTTCCTGGCGACTACTTCCAGTTTTCAAAATTAAAAAAAAACCTTCGGGGTGGACTATTTTGACAACAAATCTTCAGAATATTTTTACGAGTGGATTGAGTTACTAATTAAGCGATGTAATGTGTGTCAAGGGGGATTATATTGAAAAATAATAAAATATCTTTCAGATGAGTGCATGATTTGTTAGGTTAGGTTAGGTTAGGTTAGGTGAGTGCATGATTGGTTACCTCGTATAAGACAAGTAACCCACGTAAATCTACATTAAATTCTACAACTTCTGAAACTAGTTCATAATCTCTAGAGTAATTTTGTAGATTTGTAGATCACTTTCAGACACTTTTTGTCATTTAACTCAAAAACTTTGTGCTGGGCTAATATAAACCAAGTTAACCACATAAATCTACATTAATTTTTCATCTGTTGCGATTAGTTCCTGCTCTCTTAAAGAATATTTTTGGATTTATCATAAGAAAAAACACATTTACATTAAAAGCGCCACTTTCAGGCATTTTACTAAAAAACTTTGCCCTAGGCTTAGATAAATTAAGTTAACTATGTAAATTTACATTAAATTGTGCATCTTTTGAGACTAGTTTCAGCTCTTTAGAGTTATATTTAATGCTTAAACAAGAGAAAGAAAAAAGATCAAAATATTATCAATCCTTCAAAGAAATCCAGTGTATTTCCACTGGTAAAAATTTTCGCCTAAAGAATATAAGGAAATTATGGAGAAAAAGATGTGCTAGAATAAAATACAATAAGCAGAATAGTTTAAGAAAATCTTCGAACATTAGAATAGAATCAGATTAATTCATTAGCAAGACGCTAATAAATCTAAAGCAAATTTATAAAGTAATGTTGGTTGCCTACTCCGAGTACAAAAATGAAGTATGAAGCATATACAGCTGCTTAACAACGCAGCCAATCGCAAATTCTGAAACAAAAAAACACTAAATTAAGAAATTCTTGAGAAACAGAAATTGTTGTTATTTAATATCATTTATCAACAAAATAAAGGATTTATTTCTTCAATGTTACCGTTTTTGCCAATATATTTCATCATCATCATTCCATCAATCAAAAATGTGCTGAAGAATCAACACATTTTCATATGTAAATGCAAGCTTAAGATGCTATTTACAAATTACTTGCTTTTCTATGCAATATGGAAACATACATCACATATAAGCAACCCAATTTAATTTAATGATTGTACAAACACAACTTTTCATATATTTATTAAGATTAGGTTATGTTGTAATTATTTATTAATAAAAACAATTGATTCATTTATAAGATTAAACCAAATTCAACAAAAGTTTGTAGTTTGCATTTCTATAAGATGACCTAACCTTATTTTCATAAATAAACTTATTTTACATGGAAATAATCACTATGCGAACTAAATCGTAACTTAAAATTGAATTTTGTTTATTACTTTATATAATATAATAATTGATAAAGCGTTAAAGCGTTGCAATTAGGAATTTGATTTTCAGCCAACATTGTTTCAAATCGTTAGGTGTCTTGTTAGGTAGGGTTTTCAGATAAGGATTTGGAGGAAGCAGAATTTAAATATAAAATAAGCAATTTAATACATTCAATAATAATGAAATTATGTTTCAGATAACTTTCTAATGTAATCATAACTAACCTTTTTAATTTCAGCAATCATCGTAAGTAAATATAAAATATTGTAATTAAAATATTTGTTTTAGAGAACTAGAAAATTGCAAATGAATGAAACGTTTTTTTAATTTTTGCAAAATAATTTATTTGTGGTAACCATAGCAACAATGATTCAATTTATTTTAATTGACATCAGCCTACTCATTGGACAATGGTAACAAAATGCTTTAATTTAATTAAATATTTTCAGTTTCAGCCTTATCTAATTGAAGTAAGTTGCATTAATTTAATTCAATTCAATTTATCTTGATAATCTTTCTTCGTTATTTTTTAGGATTTTATGATGATCCCCGAAGAAACCAAAATATCTATAGAAGAAAAAGGATGAGTTAGCAGATAAGAAAGAAGAGAGGGATGATGGTGCATCAGCCAAGGGGGCACATCCCCTGGTTAGTATACTTACTATTTGCATCTTGTGTGAAATGATTAAGCAGTTTCACTTTTTTTGTTTCATGTCGCCTATTGGATCAAGTCCTCATCGTCAATTGGATCACAGCAATTCATTGGATCAAATCACATCATATTTTAAGTAGGTTCTAATTCATAATTCCTAGATTCCAATGCTCGATTCCACCTAAAATATTATATTTCAGTTTACGTATCAACATAATTCCAATTTATCGACCTAATCCATACATTACAATCAGACTAAAGCTACAAAATATACATTATCTCATCACAACACTACACATATCAGTACTTTATTACATTTCTAAGATGAAAACAAACATTACTTTCCATAACCTTTAAAATTAAATAAATCAATTATTAATAAAACAAAGTAATAACTATTTACTTACACAATTTAACTGCCTTCAGTGGCATTGCTTTCTATTTTCAAAATACAATTGATAATTCTCAAATACAATCATCACGAAACTGTTTGCAAATGATTTGATTTATCTGTCTGCATCACGAATTAAGAGTTACATTATGTGTAACTGTGTAAGTAAAGTTGCTGCTTGCTGTAATGAAAGGCAACCACAATGACACCATCAGGCATCTATGTACACATAATTGTGTATTATGAATACTCTATATATCATACAGTTTCCATCTATAAATTAATTCCTTATGTTAATTACATATAATTTCGACTTTGATGCAAAGCGACTCAATAAGTCTCGAGCAGCTGAGTACTATTAAATCTTAGTTTGAGTTTTAAATTATATAACTATTTACTCACATGTGCAATATAAGTAGCATATCAATAAACTTGCGTAAAATCAACTATTTTAGGTTCTTTTTTTTTTTTTTTTTTTTTTTTTTTAGTACGTACTTGCACATGTTTGTGTTTGTCAAAGTAAAATCCACAAATGTAGCAATATCACGTCGCCGTACTAAAACTCGCAAACGTGGACCAATGTTGGTAATTTTTTGGTTACTGGGGTAATTTGGACCCCCGATTACGATTCCGGAATCGCCGTTTCGATATTCTTAACCGTTCACCTTCTAGTTCATAGCTGATTTTCGGTGTATTTTTATTACGAAAACGTGTGAAACAAATATAGTTTTAAGAGGCCGAGAAGGACGCAATTGCTCCTGCGGCAAGCCAACAGACCACGGCAGATGCTCTCGCAAACCGGAAGTTCGTAGGTCAAAGGGTTTACCTTCGGCGATCGATTGTATCGCTTAGTACGTACGTAAGCTCGTGTTTTATCACAGTAAAATCTACAAATGTGGATGAAAGTTTGTAATTTTTTGTTTTCTGGGGTAATTTGGAGCCCTGATTACGATTTTGATATTGTTGTTTCAATGTTCCCAACATATCTCCCTCTTATGCAAAAATGGCTATTTTTGGTCAATTTAAAAATTCTAAATGCGTGAAACTAACATACTTCTAGCCGGCCGATGAGGACCCAGATTTTTTTGTGTGAAGCCACTGACCCCAGTAGGTTGTCGGAGAAAGCGGAAGTTCGTGCTGCAAGGGGTTCTCCTTCGGCGATCGAAAGAGTCAAAACATACCAAAGGGGGGGGTCTTTCTTCTATTTGGGCTAGGATTTTTTCAATTTTTGGATGAAAAGGTCGGTTTTTTTGCATTTCCTGACGTAAAATGAACCCCTGATTACGATTTTGGGGGTCCGACTCCGATATTCCTAGCACCTTGGCGGCAATTTTAAAATAACCGCCAAAAACACGTTTTTTTTGCGTTTCGAAGGGCAAAAAAGGCACTAAACGGTGAAGGGCAGGGACGCAATTGCTCCTGAGGGTAGTCAACAGACCCATCTAAATTCCTGCCAAACCGGAAGTCCGTAGATCAAAGGGTTTTCCTTCGGCGATCGACGAAAGTTTCGGTTTTATCGCGAACACGTACATAAGCTCACGTCGCCGCACTAAAACTCGCAAACGTGGACCAATGTTGGTAATTTTTTGGTTACTGGGGGTAATTTGGACCCCCGATTACGATTCCGGAATCGCCGTTTCGATGTTCTTAACCGTTCACCTTCTAGTTCATAGCTGACTTTCGGTGTATTTTTATTACGAAAACGTGTGAAACAAATATAGTTTTAAGAGGCCGAGAAGGACGCAATTGCTCCTGCGGCAAGCCAACAGACCACGGCAGATGCTCTCGCAAACCGGAAGTCCGTAGGTCAAAGGGTTTACCTTCGGCGATCGATTGTATCGCTTAGTACGTACGTAAGCTCGTGTTTTATCACAGTAAAATCTACAAATGTGGATGAAAGTTTGTAATTTTTTGTTTTCTGGGGTAATTTGGAGCCCTGATTACGATTTTGATATCGTTGTTTCGATGTTCCCAACATATCTCCCTCTTATGCAAAAATGGCTATTTTTGGTCAATTTAAAAATTCTAAATGCGTGAAACTAACATACTTCTAGCCGGCCGATGAGGACCCAGATTTTTTTGTGTGAAGCCACTGATCCCAGTAGATTGTCGGAGAAAGCGAAAGTTCGTGCTGCAAGGGGTTCTCCTTCGGCGATCGAAAGAGTCAAAACATACCAAAGGGGGGGGTCTTTCTTCTATTTGGGCTAGGATTTTTTCAATTTTTGGATGAAAAGGTCGGTTTTTTTGCATTTCCTGACGTAAAATGAACCCCTGATTACGATTTTGGGGGTCCGACTCCGATATTCCTAGCACCTTGGCGGCAATTTTAAAATAACCGCCAAAAACACGTTTTTTTTGCGTTTCGAAGGGCAAAAAAGGCACTAAACGGTGAAGGGCAGGGACGCAATTGCTCCTGAGGGTAGTCAACAGACCCATCTAAATTCCTGCCAAACCGGAAGTCCGTAGATCAAAGGGTTTTCCTTCGGCGATCGACGAAAGTTTCGGTTTTATCGCGAACACGTACATAAGCTCACGTCGCCGCACTAAAACTCGCAAACGTGGACCAATGTTGGTAATTTTTTGGTTACTGGGGTAATTTGGACCCCCGATTACGATTCCGGAATCGCCGTTTCGATGTTCTTAACCGTTCACCTTCTAGTTCATAGCTGACTTTCGGTGTATTTTTATTACGAAAACGTGTGAAACAAATATAGTTTTAAGAGGCCGAGAAGGACGCAATTGCTCCTGCGGCAAGCCAACAGACCACGGCAGATGCTCTCGCAAACCGGAAGTCCGTAGGTCAAAGGGTTTACCTTCGGCGATCGATTGTATCGCTTAGTACGTACGTAAGCTCGTGTTTTATCACAGTAAAATCTACAAATGTGGATGAAAGTTTGTAATTTTTTGTTTTCTGGGGTAATTTGGAGCCCTGATTACGATTTTGATATCGTTGTTTCGATGTTCCCAACATATCTCCCTCTTATGCAAAAATGGCTATTTTTGGTCAATTTAAAAATTCTAAATGCGTGAAACTAACATACTTCTAGCCGGCCGATGAGGACCCAGATTTTTTTGTGTGAAGCCACTGACCCCAGTAGATTGTCGGAGAAAGCGAAAGTTCGTGCTGCAAGGGGTTCTCCTTCGGCGATCGAAAGAGTCAAAACATACCAAAGGGGGGGGTCTTTCTTCTATTTGGGCTAAGATTTTTTCAATTTTTGGATGAAAAGGTCGGTTTTTTTGCATTTCCTGACGTAAAATGAACCCCTGATTACGATTTTGGGGGTCCGACTCCGATATTCCTAGCACCTTGGCGGCAATTTTAAAATAACCGCCAAAAACACGTTTTTTTTGCGTTTCGAAGGGCAAAAAAGGCACTAAACGGTGAAGGGCAGGGACGCAATTGCTCCTGAGGGTAGTCAACAGACCCATCTAAATTCCTGCCAAACCGGAAGTCCGTAGATCAAAGGGTTTTCCTTCGGCGATCGACGAAAGTTTCGGTTTTATCGCGAACACGTACATAAGCTCACGTCGCCGCACTAAAACTCGCAAACGTGGACCAATGTTGGTAATTTTTTGGTTACTGGGGTAATTTGGACCCCCGATTACGATTCCGAAATCGCCGTTTCGATATTCTTAACCGTTCACCTTCTAGTTCATAGCTGATTTTCGGTGTATTTTTATTACGAAAACGTGTGAAACAAATATAGTTTTAAGAGGCCGAGAAGGACGCAATTGCTCCTGCGACAAGCCAACAGACCACGGCAGATGCTCTCGCAAACCGGAAGTCCGTAGGTCAAAGAGTTTACCTTCGGCGATCGATTGTATCGCTTAGTACGTACGTAAGCTCGTGTTTTATCACAGTAAAATCTACAAATGTGGATGAAAGTTTGTAATTTTTTGTTTTCTGGGGTAATTTGGAGCCTTGATTACGATTTTGATATCGTTGTTTCGATGTTCCCAACATATCTCCCTCTTATGCAAAAATGGCTATTTTTGGTCAATTTAAAAATTCTAAATGCGTGAAACTAACATACTTCTAGCCGGCCGATGAGGACCCAGATTTTTTTGTGTGAAGCCACTGACCCCAGTAGGTTGTCGGAGAAAGCGGAAGTTCGTGCTGCAAGGGGTTCTCCTTCGGCGATCGAAAGAGTCAAAACATACCAAAGGGGGGGGTCTTTCTTCTATTTGGGCTAGGATTTTTTCAATTTTTGGATGAAAAGGTCGGTTTTTTTGCATTTCCTGACGTAAAATGAACCCCTGATTACGATTTTGGGGGTCCGACTCCGATATTCCTAGCACACATAACACATAGCAGCTTAGCAAACGGATTATCAAAAGCAGTGTTGAAGTCTACTTCACAAAACCTTGCTCATTTTCTTAAATGCTGTGCAAGCATACTTTATACTTGTTTCCTTTTTTATTTATTTGATATCTAAAGTACTTGATTTGATTAATCTGTTCTAGTCTTTTAGTTATAATTGCTTTTATAATTATTTTGCTGTTTTATTATAAAAAAAATTTTGTTTTCTTAATGCTCAGTTCAAAATCCGCTTCAGCACCCTGCTCAATGAATCAATCAATCAAGTAGATCTTCCCGACTTGAGGCCAGTTGTATTGTATTACAGTAGACATTAAATAGTAACGGCCATAAAATGCATCTTTGCTTAACACCTCTGTTTCTCAATTACTACTGCTGTTTGACTCCAATCAGTTTTTTTTATTATGCAAATGTCTTTAACGTTTAGTCCAATTTCTTTTAGTATTTTTTATAAATCTATTAAACATGACGCAAGTATGTTTAACCCAAATAAATTGTACCGAAATTATTTCAAAATTCAATTTGCTAAGATAGTCTTCACACTTCTGATTTCTGATATACAAGGAATGGCTACAACATAATAATATTGATGCTTTTACAGGACTACTATTTTTAATTCATTGATGTGCTTAGACAATTTCTTAAACTTGCTTTAATACAATTGATGGCTCGGGCTGCTCACTAAAATTGTAATTAGTTGTCAACTAATTAATTAATTAAAAACAAGTCAAATTAAAGGTAAATTGAAAATACAATAAATGTAAACTATAAATGTGATGAAGTGAACTATTGTAGCAGTGATTGGATTGGTTTCTTGCAATTGAAAATTGTAGAAAAATGGTAATAATTATAATTATTTTCAATTAATCTATAAATTTGTGTACAATTTGATAAAACCATCAAAGCATTAAGCAGCAAATTAAATTCTTTCAACACACAAAAGTCCACTATGTAAAATATAATTTATTTTAGGTAAATTATTTAGTACAATTGTAAATGTTTTAAATTTATAGGAATTCTTCATAGGATGTTGATACGCACATTTTTAATGATAGCCAAAAGTCGACCTAAAGGTTATTGCGATTAATATATATATATAGAATCGCATGAGTTTATTTCCATGCAATTTATTTAGATCGTAAACAAATCTGATAAGGGTAAAATAAAGAGATAGCCGATTAAAATACGTACAAATTTTACATGTAAATAATTTTAAAAGGAATTCTTACTTTTATGCATTTGATTTAAATTGTAATATTATTATAGAAAATTGCTGAAATTGTATGAATTATATTTTCTTTATTATCATTCTTAAATATTAATAGCTAGATCTCTCCAAGGAAATATTTTTAAATGTGATTCTGCCAGCAAAATGTCCTTTGCAGCTATTGCGCCATTTTATGTAAAGTCATAATTAGTCATCGATTTTTGCTTTCTACTAGAAAAAGATATTGAAATTCTTGACGTTTTTAACAGCTTTAAACCATTTTTGACACTTCTAGAATACCGTTGACAGTTCTAGAAAACTTTCCACAGTTTTAGTACATTCTTGCCACTTTTAACAGTTCTAGATTATTTTTAACAAAACAATCTTGTCACTTATAGAATATATTTGAGAGTTTTTGGAACTTCTTAATATTTTGTTACAATTCTAGAACGTTCTTGCACTTTTTTGTGGTTCCTAGATACCCTTGACCCTTCTCGTTTGACAATTCTAAGCCATTTTTACAGTTTTAGAACAGTTTTGATACTTGTAGATTATGTTTGACAATTCTAGAACGTGTTTGATACCTAATTAAAAATTTGAGATCATTCTTAAAATTGTTTTAAAAGATTTAGAACCATTTTGACACATTTAGATTATTTGTATCAGTTCTAAGACATATTGACACTTAATTGACAATACTAGATTACTTTTAACAGTTCTAGAACAGTCTTGAACATTTTTTTAAACAATTCTAGAACGTCATCGATACTTACATTTGTGACAATTCAAAAACATTTTTTAACATTTCTAGATTATATTTTTTGACAGTTCTAGAACATTTACTCTTATTTAACACTTCTAGAATTCTGTTGACAGTTCTAGAACAGTTTCAACAGTTTTAGCACTTTTTAACAGTTCTAGATTATTTTTGAGAATGTTTTACAATTATTTGATACTTCTTGATATTTTTACATTTTTAGAACGTTTTTGCACTTATTCGATAGTTCAAGAACATTTTGACACTTTATAATAAGTTTTAAAACATTCTTGACATTTCTAAATATTTTTTCACAAATTTAGATCATTTTTTACAGTTTGACATTTTTCAAGATTATTTGTAACAGTTCAAGAACATTTTTGATATTTGTTTCACACCTCTAGATTATTTTTGACAATTCTAAAACATACTTTTAACATATTTACATCATTTTTGACATTTCTAGAACAATGTAGATACTTATTTGACAGTTCTAAATCATATTTGACAATTCTAGAACATTCTTGATTTTACTGAATCTTTGTTAGGAAGTCTAGAACATTTTTGCCACTTACTTGTCATTTTTAGATAGTTTTTAACAATTCTAGAACATTTTTGACGTTTTTTAAACAGTTCTAAACAATTTTTGGCATTTCTAGAATACCTTTGACAGTTCTAGAACACTTTTGACAGTTGATTTTTCTTTTTTTTCAAGTTGTAACACATTCTTGATCTTTTTTAACATTTTAGATCATTTTTGACAGGTCTAAAACATTTTTAAAACTGTTTTGAGAATTTTAAAACATTTAGATCATTTGTGTCAGTTCTAAAACATATTGACACTTATTTGACAGTTCTAGATCATTTTTAACACTTTTAATAATTCTAATTTTTTGTGACAGTTCAAGAACATTTTTGACATTTCTAGATTATTTTTGAAAATTTTAGAATACGCTTGACGTTTTCTTAACATTTTTGACAATTTTAAAACATTTTAGATTGACAGTTTCAGATCATATTTGAAAGTTCCAAATCATATTTGACAATTCTAAAACATTTTTAACTTTTTTGGCAGTTCTAGAACATTTTAGACATGACAGTTTAAGAAACAATTACAATTTTTTAAAAGTTTTTGAACATTGTTGATACTTATTTGACACTAATAGATCATGTTTTGCAGCTTTAAAATATTAATCAAATTGTTTTAAGAGTTCAAAAATATTTTTGACATATCTAGATCATTTGTGTCAGTTCTAAAATATATTAACACTTATTTGACAGTTCTAGAACAATCTTGAAACATCAATAATAGGTGGAATTAATTTCTAGTTTACGCTTATTTTATGACATTTTGACAGTTTATTTGTGGTTGAAAGCAATTTTTGACATTTGATGCATATTTTGTGACAATTCAGAAACATTTTGCAGTTCACCGACAGTTACAGTTACTTAAATAAGTATGCAGTTTTTTTAAATAATAAAATTATTTTAGAAATTAGAAATAGAAAAACCAATTGTTTTTGGTCTAAACTTACTTATTTACAGATTTGACAGTTTCTTGAAATCTGACACAACTTAGATTGTCAAAAAACTGACATTACCTTACTTACCTACCAAATTTCATCAATAATAGTTTGACATATTTTAATAAATAGAAGTTGGTAGTAATAGAGCTCAATATCATTAGTACCAACTGTAAAAAAACTATAAAAATGGACAGGCCCAATTTTGTGTAATTTAAAACTTATTGACATCAGCAAACTGGGATCAATATCTAAATCAGAATGTTCATTGGATTTTCATACAATTTTGTAGTAATAGAGCACATTATGATTAGTAGAAACTGTAAAAAAAATTATAAAAATTGACACGCCCAATTTTGTGTAATCTTAAATTATTCGACTTGAGCTAACTGCATTCATTAACTAAAACAATCATAACTTGTAAACCGTATATTAAATTTTAATACAAATTAGTGGTAATAAAGCTCATTATCAATAGTACCAACGGCAGAAAAATTATAAAAATTGAGTGTAATTTAAAACTTATTGACAGCAAACTATGTTCAATAGATAAAACAGAACTGAAAATAATCATAACTTGTAAATTATTCATTGGATTTTGATGCAAGTTGGTAGTAATAGAGTTCATTATTATTAGTACCAACTGTGAAAAAGTCATAAAAATTAACAAGCCTACTTTTGTGAAATCATAAACTATTTGACATGAGCTAATAAGTAATTAAAAAAAATAAAAATAATCATAATTTGAAAACCGTTTATTGGATTTTAATGCAAATTGGTAGTAATAGAGCTTACTATCATTAGTACCAACTGTAAAAAAATATAAAAATATAAAAATATAAAAATGTGAAATCTTAAATTATTTGACTTCAGCTAACTACATTCATTAACTAAAACAAAACTTAAAATCATAACTTTATTGAAACTTTCAAAAAATTTAAAAAAAATTATTCTAATTTGCAAATATTTTTTAGATTTGTGACATTTAGTATATTAGCTTACACATAATGCACTTTTGGATTTCATAGCTATCAATGTGTATGAAAATATTGTAACTATATGCAAATTATATTTTCTATAATAATATATCTAATTTCATTTTATGAAATTTAAAATAAAGGAAATATTTTCTTTTCTTATTAGTTTACTATAATATACATCTATAAATAACATTTGAAAATAAATGCGTATAAAAATCCTTCTAGAAGAACAAAAGGATAAAGATTAAATAGTTTTATATTAATAGAAAGGAACAAAACAATTTCTTTCAATATTTATTTAATCTGCGCACATGCTAATGTAGTCGACTTTATTCTAGTACAGTGCAAATCTTTAAATAAAAATACATACAAATAATGTACATATGAAATGCTTTAATTGTGTAATATTTAAGACTGAATGATTGGATATATTTATAGAATCATATGGAAATTAAGAGGTACATTAAAAAAATATTTTCAGAACTTAAATATTTGATTCCAAACAAACAAATATTATTTTCCAATGCACATAAAACTTAGAACTTCAATATATTTTAGACTATTTTGAGGTACAGTTTAATAAATTTAGACCAGAGTCGAAAATTTTGCATTTTTTACAAAGAATATGTTCTACACTAACGAATACATGTTCACCACGGGTTGGAAATTAGAAAACATGATTTTTTAGGATATTTAAAGGCTATTTTGGAATCAAATTAAAAATAAGCAATTTTTTGCATAAGAAAATTGGTGTTTCAAGTTCTAAAATTGGTAATAAATAATATTGCTGAAAGGCAAAAACACTACAGAAATTAATCTTACTTTATTAAATGAATAAAATTATTAAAACTGTAATTGAAAACCGGTTGTTCCTCCTTCTATCCTACCTGGTGCGGCGAGTCTACCCAAGTATTTTGATTTGTCTTTGTGGTTCAACCCTTGTTGAAGGCAGTGGTTGTAGTTCATCTCAGCTGGAACATCATCGGAGCTTCAGAATGCAAGACAATCAATGTTGTTTCCTACTTTTGGTACATTCCCAAAATAAACACTTTAGTCAAAATTGTCATATTTAATTTAGACCAGGCAACTGAAGATACTTACCATTTTCTTATCTGCATTATTCTAAATTTTCCATAAAGATTTCTTTTAAGTTGCTACTAGAACATTTTAAATATTATAATAATTGTATTAAATTAAACAGAAAACATTTCAAAAATTGAAGAAAAGTTTAAAGAGAAGAATTAAATTTTCCCCTCCTCATTCTTGCACCCGGGCTTGGGACCGGCTTCGGCAGAGTTAGAAAATGAAAAAAAGGTGGATAGTCAGAGAGAAAACAACTAAATCAAGAACTACAAGAGTCAGAACAAGCATGGTAGGTAAGCAGTAAAAAAAGTAGAAGATATTAGTGCATACTAGTAGCAGCGAAAATTAAGAGACAGGAACTGGAAATGAAAATAGTTTAGGAACGAATAGTAACGAGATAAAGAGGAATGGCACAATCAGGGATCTTCTCGCGGGTTTTTCAGGCGTAGAGACAAGCTTTATGCATGGCGAGACAGGTTGAACCTATGGTGCGCATTATAACAAGAAGAGAAGACGAGCTGGCGTTGCTACACACGTTAGTCTCTTCAAGTCTTCGATGGTGCATAACAAATTGAACTAAATCTTATAACTAAAGTTAGCAAATCCGTTTTTTTTTTAATAAATTGAAGCAAACAACTGGAAATTATCCTATTACAGTTTAAACAAAAATTGGTAAAAATTAAATGAACCCCCCACCCTGCCTGGCTGAGTAGTAAGCTAGAGTATGGTTAAATCGCATTTGTGTGAAAGAATTAAACTAAGTATTATGGAAATTTTTTAGGGGCTGCTGTAAAAAATTGGTTTTAGTAAATTTAGCCTTAGTTTTCCTTATTTAATTCATAATCAATTTTCCAAACAATTCAATTTGTGTACTTGGTTTCCATAAACTAAGGCTATTATGATGAGCTGAAATAAAAGTACAATACATTTTTTCAAATTTTGAAAAAAATGTATTGCGTTATAGCTGAAATAAAAATTGATTAGATCTTCTGTTCTAGTTTACTTTTTTATCCATTCCATTGGGTTTTGTTATCCAGTTAATATAATTCAATACAATTTTTTGATTTGGATTCTAGAACTTAATCTGAAATAAGCAATAGAATCCCTTCATTTAGAAAAGAAACTATTGCTATCGGCTGGAAGTAATTGAAATAGATTAGGTCTTCTGTTCTAGTTTTTTATTTATGTATTGATCCATTAGATTTTGTTATTAAGATAATTCCAGTTAACATAAACCAATTCTGTGCTTAATTTTTATTGTATTCTAGAACTAAATCTGAAATAAGCAATAGAATCCTTTCAATTTGAAAAAAAACTATTGCTATTGGCTGGAAACAAATAAAATTGATTAAGTCTTCTGTTCTAGGTTTTTTTTTTTAATTATTGTTCCATTATTTTGTTATCCGGTGCTTAAGATAATTCATTTATGGTAAATTAGTTGGATTCTAGAACGTAACCTAAAATAAGCAAAGAAATCTTTTCATTTGGAAAAGATTAAATTGCTATTAACTGAAAAGCAAACTTTTATTAGTTTTTGGAGGAATTATTACAAAATTTCCATAATATAATGCCAATAAATGTTGATAAAAAACAAAGCGATGTAACCATAGTATAATAAATTTGTTGAATCCCTTTTAATAACAAATGTACCATAAGCACGGAGAGATATACTTATGATACCTAATTAAAATAAGCAAACCTTCACATAGCTAATGAATTTACTTCTAGAAGCTAGCCATAAAATCTGAAAAAAATTTAAATCCAGTTTAAAAAATTCTGGATAATTTAATATTGAAAAAAATATTTATCTTCAATTTTATGCAAAATAATTATTATTTTAAAGTTGATAAACGATTGAAGAAAAATTAATATATACAAACAATGCCATGTAAACTAATCTATTGTTGAGTAACGCTGAAACCTAAAAAATACAATTCTAATTGGTTCCTCAGTTGAAACGCTGAGGAAAATTGATGAAAATAAATTTATCTAAAAAAAACCTAAATTGATTCAATAAAAATTATTGCTTCAGTATAAACTCTGAAACATTCCTTCCAATTCCCTAAAATTATGTTAGATTGAACCACGGTTATGTGTAAATTTGTGCTTAATCTTCAAATGTTGAAGAAAGCTTCCCATTTTTATTTGATGAATTCGTTAAAGTTTATATTGAATGTCAGTTGGTTCTTATTCAGGCAAAACTCTGAATTAAAAAACTTTGTCAATCAACTTATTCTTCAGTTGAATCATTGAAGAAATAAGTTGATTTATTTTTAGAAGTAACTGAAGTTTAAATTAAATGTCAGTTATTTTCTACTGAAGTAGAAAAAAGTTGTTTGTGGCGTTTGATGTGGTTTTGTCGATCAACTTACTCTTCAGTTGAAACGCTGAAGAAATAAGTTGATTTGTCTTTGGGCTAACTAAATTTACTTCAAATGTCAGTCATTACTATTTTAGTAGAAACTCTAAAGTAGAAAGACGTATTCATAGCGTTCGTTGCAGTTTTGTCGATCAACTTGTTCTTCAGTTGAAACGTTAAAGAACTAAGTTGATCTGTCTTTGGCCTAACAAAAGTTTACTTTGAATGTCAATTCTTTTTTAGATGAAAATCTAAAGTAAGTTTGTTGTAATTTTGTCGATCGACTTACTCTTCAGTTGAAACGCTGAAGAGATAAGTAGATCTATCTTAAGCCTAATTAAAGTTTACTTTGAATGTCTGTTATTCTTCCTTCAGTCGAAGTTCTGAAGTAAGAAAATATTGTTTGTAGCGTCAGTTAGAATGTTAATTAACAGATGTGTCTTCATATCTAAATTTAATAAACTTAAATCAGGCTCTGAAGTTGAAACGCTGCAGAGTCGATTACTACATTTAACGTAGGTACGTAAGTAAGTAAGAGATTGTTGATAACGTTTGTTGCAGTTTTGTGGATCAACTTGTTCTTCAGTTGAAACGTTGAAGAACTAAGTTGACCTGTCTTTGGCCTAACTAAATTTACAATAAATGTCAGTGGCTTCTTCTTTAGTCAAAACTCTGAAGTAAGAAGCAGTGTTTGTAGCGTTTGTTGCGGTTTTGTCGATCAACTTATGTTTCAGTTGAAACATTGAAGACATAAGTTGATTTGTCTTTGTCCTATCTAAATTTACTTTGAATGTTGGTCACCTCCTCTTCAGTCGAAACTCTGAAGTAAGAAGAGATTGTTGCAGTTTTGTCGATCAATTTTTCTTCAATTGAAACATTGAAGAAATAAGTTGATCCGTTTTTGTGTCTAACTAAAGTTTATTTTGAATGTCGGTAATTTCTTCTTTAGTTGAAACACTAAAGTAAGAAAGGATTGTTTGTTGTGATTTTGTCGATCAACTTACTCTTCAGTTGAAACGCTGAAGAGATAAGTAGATTTGTCTTTAGCCTAACTAAAGTTTACTTTGAATGTCTGTTATTCTTCCTTCAGTCGAAACTCTGAAGTAAGAAGGTATTGTTTGTTGCGTCAGTTGGAATGTCAATTAACATATTTTTCTTAATATCTAAATTTAATAAACTTAAATAAAGGTCAGCAGTTGAAACGCTGCAGACTCAATTACTACATGTAACCTAAGTTAATTCTTCAAAATAAAATTGAAGACGGTAAAATGTTGTTAAATTTAACTTGTTTCCAGTTGAAACGCTGGAAACTTTAATATTAAAGAAAGCTAACCTAAATAAGAATCTTAAAAAAAATTGTAGCGTCAATTGTATTGTCGATCAACTTATTCTTCAGTTGAAACGCTGAAGAGATAAGTAGATTTGTCTTTATGTCTGCCTAAAGTTTACTTTGAAAGTCAGTCATTCGTCCTTCAGTCGAAACTCTGAAGTAAGACGATATTGTTTGTAGCGTCAATTAACAAATTTGTCTTCATATCTAAAACCACTAAATTTAAATCAGGGTCTGCAGTAGAAACGCTGCTGACTCGATTACTATATGTAACCTAAGTAAATTCTTTAAAATAAAATTGAAGAACGTGAAATTTTCTTAAATTTAATTTGTCTCCAGTTGAAACGCTGGAAACTTCAGTATTAAAAAACGCTAACCTAAGTAAGAATCTTAAAAAAAATAATTTATTTAGTCTTTAGTTGAAACGCTAGAGACTTGTATAATTCAATTTGTCAATTAAACTATCATCTTCAATAATTGAAAAAAGGTGTTTAATTTAATTAAAATTCCTAATATGAACCAAAATTTTATCAGTTGAAACGCTGATGACTTTATTTATGTATAATATTAACCTATTTGAACAATTCTTCATTATAGAAGAAAATAAAATAAAGCTAAAATTATCTCCAGTTGAAACGCTGGAGATATTATCTTAAAGTATAGCTAACTAACCTAACCATTGATCACTATATTTGGGATAACTTTGTTGTATCTATTAAGATATGATGCACACAATAAGTCAACAATTGCAAAAAAAGAATAATCACTTAAAGAATCAAGATTGATTATACCACAAAAACTGGAATGTTCCAACAGCAAACAATCAAACAATTCATACAATAAACCACACACAACAAGCCGGACAAACCAGCTTCATACATCCATACCAACCAAATTCATACCCAACCAAAACTGATCAAAGAGAATTCCAACCAGTTATAAAGCAAAATTCAAATCACTTAAGTAGAGGACAGAATATCAAACCAAAAATAACAAAGAATAACATTCAAAATGATGAACCATTGCTGGACCAGCAACATTCATACCAACCACAAGCCAAAATTGAAGGAATTCAAATTAAACCAAGAAAGCAAACAAAAGTTTTTTTTGAAGATTTCGAAAAACCAAGCAAAATTGTTTGAAATAACTGCAAAATCATTCAATATAAGCCGGACACACCAGCTTCATTCATACCAAAAACCATAAGTAGAATCAAGACCATAGACAAAACAAAAATGAAACAACATTTTCGAAGAACAAAGAGCATCATATCCTGTGATACAACTAAACTATCCCCAATATATTGTCAACTTAGACTAAAATGTCGAATATATTTAATTATTAATTCAGTCAAAAAATAAATTATTTAATGTAACCTAAAGAATTAAAAAACAGTCATGCTTGAATCAATACTAAATGTAAAGTGTAACTAAAAGTAAAATAATGTTAAAAATATTATTCAGTCGAAACTCTGAATAATTTTCTGGTAATATTAATACCATATAACCTAAACTAGTCATGAAGAGTCACTTTTATGCATAAACAGTAAATACAAATAAAGTAATGTTTAAAAAAGGGTAAAATTGTCATATTATACCTAAAAAAATTTAAAAACCGTCACGATTAAAGTCACAATAATTCTAGAGTGCAAATTAAAAAAAAAATGTTAAAACTATTATTCAGTCGGAATTCTGAATATTTTTTTTTTAAATATTAAAGCAGTGTAACTTAAAAATTAAAAAAATGGTCATAGTAGTCAAGGTTGTCATTCAATAAATAAGTAAAAAAAAAAAAACGTTATCAGTATTATTCAGTCGCTTAAAATATAAATGCATTCAGTCAAAAATATGTTTGTGGTAATATTGAAGTCTATTCACCAAAAAATTAAAAATAAGTCATGAGAAAGTCTTTTATATATTATTAAATAAATCTAAAACTTAAGTAGAAGTAAAATAAATATTATTCAGTCGAAACTCTGAATAATTTGGAATAATATTAAAGTCATGTTAAATAAAAAAAATAATAAAAGTCAGAAATTAGTCATTATTTAGCTTATTGTAAGAATTATTCATCCTAAAATACGTTTGAGATAATATTGAAGTAATTTTAACAAAAATATCAGTCATGAAAAAGCCCTTTATTTGTATAGAGGTGCAAATACAAGCAAAATATATGTTTCAGTCATGGTTTCTAAAAAAATTAAAAAAACATAGTCCTCATTAACAAGTCTAAACAGTAAAATTAAAAAAAAATCAATTGAAATAATCATTCAGTTGAAACTCTGAATAATAATAAAGTTTGTAAATGATTGTAGTTAGTCATTGATAAGTCCAAAAGTACAAATAGTCTTAATTGTCATTGTTGAAGCTAAAATGAAAAATATCAAAAAACAATTTTAATTAAATAAGTTATTCAGATAAAACACTGAATAACTTACAAGTCAAAACAATAAATTTAAAAAAATATAATAAAAGTGGTTCAATCCATACACAATTATACAAATCTATCACTAATAAATATTATATAATGAGAACAAAATTTAACCCTACACAATAAATGGCAATAATTAGTACATATTAATTAATTAAGATTGATTAATTAAATGCAAACCGAACTATAATAATGAAATTCTATAAAATTTCAGATAAATGATTATAAATCATAGATTGAATAAAAAACACAACAAATTTTTTCCATACATATATGGCACATTTAATTAAACCTGGAATGCTTACACATATATATAATTAATACAAAATAAGGAACCCCATTTTATTAGAATTGAATTAGCCTAACCAATCCTTGAAACGCCCCGATTGATTAGGAAAATTTCCGTTGAACATTTGAATATGAACGGATTTACTTACCTTGATTTTTATTGAATTTCCCGATCAATCCTCCCATTTGGAGTATAATGAAGCACTTCTCTAAGACGCACCAAGAACGAACGTTGATTTACAACACGCATGGATGGGTGGCCGGCCAGATCGCACGTTCATCATAACCCCGACAGTGCCAAACACAGAATATCCAATATAAGAAGTGAACCTTACATGTTATTGGCTAGAATCGAAAATAGTTCTCCATCGTTAAATAAGAGGCGCTGTTCATCAAAATAGCTATAGAAGTTCTCAAGAGATGGCGCCACATCACCACAAAATTATTGACGGGAAATTAATCTATTTAAATATTATACTATATTTTTTGAATTTTCATAAATAATATTATAATGAATACATTATTTATAACATAACTTTAATATCTAAATAACCAAAACTAAATAATAAAAATCTTTTATTTTAAATCATATTTATTGACAATAAAATTCATATAAATCACAAATAAATATTATAAATACACATTCACTATTATCGTTGTAGATTGAATTCGTGACCAATTACATGAAACAAAAAATAAAACAACAATGAAATATGATTTATGTATGTATAAATAAAAAATCACTTTTATTTTTATAAGAAAGAAAATTTACCGAGGCGGTGGAAGTCTGTTAAGATGGATGGACGATGAAATGAATACATAAAACAAAATAAACAAATTGTTAACAGTACATATACAGATTTGGAAAGCGCAAACATATTTCACACTCCATTATTTTTATCATACAACATACAAAAAGTTCTACAAAAAATTGCAACAAACCTAAAAAACCAAAGTTCAAAATAACATACTCGGTTGTGTTGTTATCGAACATATACATAGTTTTAATTTAATTAAACAGTTTTGCACATGTTTAAGTTATATTTAGAGTTGTATTAATAATAATTCTAATGTGCTAGCATAAAAAATAATAATAAAGATGAAAGAACATAGCTCTTGATAAAGCACTAATTTAATTTTGTAGAAGACATGTTAAATTTTAAGTAATAAGTAATATAAGTGTTTGTTGCTAACTTTATTTTAATTAAATTAATTGAATTTGGCTGTACTTAAGAATATATGTGATACAAACAATAGATGTTTTATAATAATTAACAGAATACTTACTTTATAGTATATATACACTAAACACAATTTACACATTTATAACATGTTGATCATTTAGGTTAGAGAAACGCTAACACAGGTTAGAACCTTATTAAAATCAGCTGATCTGTGATGGAGCCAAGTTTGCTGCTGCCATTGGTGGATGCAATCACGTGATCTCCATCGACTTTACAGATTCCTTTGAATTCTTGCTACGTTCAGGCGGGCTTTAGGGTACCCCCCATGGTGCCAAACTGAGGTCTCTCCGGGCTTGTATGGCTTAGCGCAAGCAATGATGCGTGGAGGGGATGCGTATCGATTGATACTCTGTGGTCGGATTTACCTATTGAAATTTGGATAGGAAATGAAAGTCGACTTAAATGTTATTGTGATTAAAGTATATAATCGCATGAATTTATTTCCTTGCATTTTATTCAGATTGTAAACAAAACTGATAAGAGTAAAATAAAGAGATAGTCGATTGAAATACGCAAAAATTTTACATGTAAATAATTTTAAAAGGAATTCTTATTTTTATGCGTTTGATTTAAATTGTGAAATTAATATAGAAAATTGCTGAAATTGTATATAATTCATGCAATTTTCTTTATTATTATTCTTAACATTGGTCGGAAAATGTCGTTCACAGTTATTGCGGCACATTATGTCATATTTAATCATCGAGTTCTGCTTTCTACTAGGAAAAAATACTGTGTTTGTGGAAAAGGTTTGTTTTTTGGCAGAGCATTTTCAATACGTTGAAAACTAAAAATAGCTCAATATGTAAGGAATGCAAACTTGATAATCAAGTATGTATTATGCACATGCCCGACCATCTACATAAGGGAATCTATGTTCTCCAATTTGAAATGCTGTCTCCAAACTCCCAACCTGAATAGACTTAACTTTGATTTCGTCTTTTCCAAAGATACGACCAAGCAAATTATAATTCATGCCGAGCGGAACTATTCCACCACCCAGAAGAAGCCTTCATATGGAACATACAGAAAATGCGCTTTTCCAGAAAGTATAGTTTTTTAATAATAGCATCTTACAATGCAAACTGAGGTATAACATCTTTTTTTATTCAAATTATTATTTGAGGCTACAATATTATATTTTAGAAGAAGGTGTTACTAAACTTTAGAACTAATACATTGCATTAAAATATTTAAGGCGTTAAATATATTTTCTTGAATGTGAATGTGAATAATATAACGTAGATGGTACTTAAGCTTTCATTAATAATTTTTTGCTAAACTATATCTGATCATTGCTAAATTTGATTTGGTGTATTGTTTCTAACAAAGTATTTTCTTTGAACAAATTGTGATCATTATTGATAGAAAGAAATTATATTGTTATTAATTTATGATAAATATAGTGCAAATAATGGTGGAATCCAACTGGAGCTTTTAAGATTCCAGCAATTGACTAATTCGTAACTAATTATATGTTATGAAATGAATTAAAAATTTATTCAAAATCAGTCAATCGAATCACAGCGGCCAAGGGTCAAGCACAGACAATTGTTTTGGTTCTACAAACCTCGTCAATATGCCTTGTAGATGGCAAACCAGTCTTTCGTTTGATTATTTATAATAATTATATGTTTACTAATATTTAAACAACTCACAATAAATTAATTAAAACTAGCAAGTATGTTGATTCTTTTTACATCAATCATTTTTCAATACTATCAACTATTTTCAAATTGTTGATAAAAAACTAAATAATTTCGTTCTTTACACTTAATGCATTATCTTGGTTAATACCAACTTTAGGAGTTTAAATTATATAAATCATTTTGTGTAGAATAAAATTTGCTATTAATTTTACATTAATCATTTTTCAATACTACCCACTGTTTTCAAATGGTTAATAAAAAACTAAAATAATTTTGTTTATTATACTTAATGCATTATCTTGGTTAATACCAATTTTAGGATTTTAAATTATATAAATCATTTTGTGTAGAATAAAATTTGCTATTAATTTTACATTAATCATTTTTCAATACTACCAACTGTTTTCAAATAGTTAATAAAAAACTAAAATAATTTTGTTTATTACACTTAATGCATTATCTTGGTTAATACCAACTTTAGGATTTTAAATTATATAAATCATTTTGTGTAGAATAAAATTTGCTATTAATTCTTCATTAATCATTTTTAAATACTACCAACTGTTTTCAAATGGTTAATAAAAAACTAAAATAATTTTGTTTATTACACTTAATGCATTATCTTGGTTAATACCAACTTTAGGATTTTAAATTATATAAATCATTTTGTGTAGAAAAAAATTTGCTATTAATTCTTCATTAATCATTTTTTGATACTACCAACTGTTTTCAAATGGTTAATAAAAAACTAAAACAATTTTGATTTTTACATTTGATGCATTATCTTGGTTAATACCAACTTTAGGAATTTAAATTATATAAATTATTTTGTGTAGAATGAAATTTAATATTTATTTTAAGGAAATCATTTTTCAATACTACCAACTGTTTTCAAATGGTTAACAAAAAACTAAAATAATTTTGTTTTTTACATTTGATGCATTATCTTGGTTAATACCAACTTTAGGAATTTAAATTATATACATTATTTTGTGTAGAATGAAATTTGCTATTAATTTTATATAAATCATTTTTTTTAACTACCAACTGTTTTCAAATGGTTAACAAAAAACTAAAATAATTTTGTTTTTTACACTTGATGCGTTATCTTGGTTAATACCATTTTTAGGATTTTAATTTATATAAATTATTTTGTGTAGAATGAAATTTGCTATTAATTTTATATAAATCATTTTTCAATACTACCAACTGTTTTCAAATCGTTAACAAAAAACTAAAATAATTTTGTTCTTTACATTTAATGCATTATCTTGGTTAATACTGTTTTTCGGAATTTAAATTATATAAATGATTTTGTGTAGAATGAAATTTGCTATTAATTTTATAAAAATCATTTTTCAATACTACCAACTGTTTTTAAATCGTTAACAAAAAACTAAAATAATTTTGTTTTTTACATTTGATGCATTATCTTGGTTAATATTAACTTTACAAATTTAAAGTATATAAATTATTTTGTGTAGAATGAAATTTGCTATTAATTTTATATAAATCATTTTTTAATACTACCAACTGTTTTCAAATGGTTAACAAAAAACTAAAATAATTTTGTTTTTTACATTTGATGCATTATCTTGGTTAATACCAACTTTAGGAATTTAAATTATATAAATTATTTTGTGTAGAATGAAATTTGCTATTAATTTTATATAAATCATTTTTTAATACTACCAACTGTTTTCAAATGGTTAACAAAAAACTAAAATAATTTTGTGTTTTACACTTGATGCATTATCTTGGTTAATACCAACTTTACAAATTTAAAGTATATGAATTATTTTGTGTAGAATGAAATTTGCTATTAGTTTTATATAAACCATTTTTTAATACTACCAACTGTTTTCAAATCGTTAACAAAAAACTAAAATAATTTTGTTTTTTACATTTGATGCATTATCTTGGTTAATACCAACTTTAGGAATTTAAATTATACAAATTATTTTGTGTAGAATGAAATTTGCTATTAATTTTATAGAAATCATTTTTCAATACTACCAACTGTTTTCAAATGGTTAACAAAAAACTAAAATAATTTTGTTCTTTACACTTAATGCATTATCTTGGTTAATACTAACTTAAGGAATTCAAATATATAATTTTTTTTGTGTAGAATTCAATTTACTATTAATTTTATATAAATCATTTTTCAATACTACCAACTGTTTTCAAATGGTTAACAAAAAACTAAAATAATTTTGTGTTTTACACTTGATGCATTATCTTGGTTAATACCAACTTTAGAAATTTAAATTATATAAATTATTTTGTGTAGAATGAAATTTGCTATTAATTTTATATAAATCATTTTTTAATACTACCAACTGTTTTCAAATAATTTTGTTTTTTACATTTGATGCATTATCTTGGTTAATACCAACTTTAGGACTTTAATTTATATAAATTATTTTGTGTAGAATGAAATTTGCTATTAATTTTATATAAATCATTTTTCAATACTACCAACTGTTTTCAAATCGTTAACAAAAAACTAAAATAATTTTGTTTTTTACATTTGATGCATTATCTTCGTTAATACCAACTTTAGGAATTTAATTTATATAAATTATTTTGTGTAGAATGAAATTTGCTATTAATTTTATATAAATCATTTTTCAATACTACCAACTGTTTTCAAATCGTTAACAAAAAACTAAAATAATTTTGTTCTTTACATTTAATGCATTATCTTGGTTAATACTGTTTTTCGGAATTTAAATTATATAAATGATTTTGTGTAGAATGAAATTTGCTATTAATTTTATATAAATCATTTTTCAATACTACCAACTGTTTTCAAATCGTTAACAAAAAACTAAAATAATTTTGTTTTTTACATTTGATGCATTATCTTCGTTAATACCAACTTTAGGAATTTAATTTATATAAATTATTTTGTGTAGAATGAAATTTGCTATTAATTTTATATAAATCATTTTTCAATACTACCAACTGTTTTCAAATGGTTAACAAAAAACTAAAATAATTTTGTTTTTTACATTTGATGCATTATCTTGGTTAATACCAACTTTAGGAATTTAAATTATATACATTATTTTGTGTAGAATGAAATTTGCTATTAATTTTATATAAATCATTTTTTTTAACTACCAACTGTTTTCAAATGGTTAACAAAAAACTAAAATAATTTTGTTTTTTACACTTGATGCGTTATCTTGGTTAATACCATTTTTAGGATTTTAATTTATATAAATTATTTTGTGTAGAATGAAATTTGCTATTAATTTTATATAAATCATTTTTCAATACTACCAACTGTTTTCAAATCGTTAACAAAAAACTAAAATAATTTTGTTCTTTACATTTAATGCATTATCTTGGTTAATACTGTTTTTCGGAATTTAAATTATATAAATGATTTTGTGTAGAATGAAATTTGCTATTAATTTTATAAAAATCATTTTTCAATACTACCAACTGTTTTTAAATCGTTAACAAAAAACTAAAATAATTTTGTTTTTTACATTTGATGCATTATCTTGGTTAATATTAACTTTACAAATTTAAAGTATATAAATTATTTTGTGTAGAATGAAATTTGCTATTAATTTTATATAAATCATTTTTTAATACTACCAACTGTTTTCAAATGGTTAACAAAAAACTAAAATAATTTTGTTTTTTACATTTGATGCATTATCTTGGTTAATACCAACTTTAGGAATTTAAATTATATAAATTATTTTGTGTAGAATGAAATTTGCTATTAATTTTATATAAATCATTTTTTAATACTACCAACTGTTTTCAAATGGTTAACAAAAAACTAAAATAATTTTGTGTTTTACACTTGATGCATTATCTTGGTTAATACCAACTTTACAAATTTAAAGTATATGAATTATTTTGTGTAGAATGAAATTTGCTATTAGTTTTATATAAACCATTTTTTAATACTACCAACTGTTTTCAAATCGTTAACAAAAAACTAAAATAATTTTGTTTTTTACATTTGATGCATTATCTTGGTTAATACCAACTTTAGGAATTTAAATTATACAAATTATTTTGTGTAGAATGAAATTTGCTATTAATTTTATAGAAATCATTTTTCAATACTACCAACTGTTTTCAAATGGTTAACAAAAAACTAAAATAATTTTGTTCTTTACACTTAATGCATTATCTTGGTTAATACTAACTTAAGGAATTCAAATATATAATTTTTTTTGTGTAGAATTCAATTTACTATTAATTTTATATAAATCATTTTTCAATACTACCAACTGTTTTCAAATGGTTAACAAAAAACTAAAATAATTTTGTGTTTTACACTTGATGCATTATCTTGGTTAATACCAACTTTAGAAATTTAAATTATATAAATTATTTTGTGTAGAATGAAATTTGCTATTAATTTTATATAAATCATTTTTTAATACTACCAACTGTTTTCAAATAATTTTGTTTTTTACATTTGATGCATTATCTTGGTTAATACCAACTTTAGGACTTTAATTTATATAAATTATTTTGTGTAGAATGAAATTTGCTATTAATTTTATATAAATCATTTTTCAATACTACCAACTGTTTTCAAATCGTTAACAAAAAACTAAAATAATTTTGTTTTTTACATTTGATGCATTATCTTCGTTAATACCAACTTTAGGAATTTAATTTATATAAATTATTTTGTGTAGAATGAAATTTGCTATTAATTTTATATAAATCATTTTTCAATACTACCAACTGTTTTCAAATCGTTAACAAAAAACTAAAATAATTTTGTTCTTTACATTTAATGCATTATCTTGGTTAATACTGTTTTTCGGAATTTAAATTATATAAATGATTTTGTGTAGAATGAAATTTGCTATTAATTTTATATAAATCATTTTTCAATACTACCAACTGTTTTCAAATCGTTAACAAAAAACTAAAATAATTTTGTTTTTTACATTTGATGCATTATCTTCGTTAATACCAACTTTAGGAATTTAATTTATATAAATTATTTTGTGTAGAATGAAATTTGCTATTAATTTTATATAAATCATTTTTCAATACTACCAACTGTTTTCAAATGGTTAACAAAAAACTAAAATAATTTTGTTTTTTACATTTGATGCATTATCTTGGTTAATACCAACTTTAGGAATTTAAATTATATACATTATTTTGTGTAGAATGAAATTTGCTATTAATTTTATATAAATCATTTTTTTTAACTACCAACTGTTTTCAAATGGTTAACAAAAAACTAAAATAATTTTGTTTTTTACACTTGATGCGTTATCTTGGTTAATACCATTTTTAGGATTTTAATTTATATAAATTATTTTGTGTAGAATGAAATTTGCTATTAATTTTATATAAATCATTTTTCAATACTACCAACTGTTTTCAAATCGTTAACAAAAAACTAAAATAATTTTGTTCTTTACATTTAATGCATTATCTTGGTTAATACTGTTTTTCGGAATTTAAATTATATAAATGATTTTGTGTAGAATGAAATTTGCTATTAATTTTATAAAAATCATTTTTCAATACTACCAACTGTTTTTAAATCGTTAACAAAAAACTAAAATAATTTTGTTTTTTACATTTGATGCATTATCTTGGTTAATATTAACTTTACAAATTTAAAGTATATAAATTATTTTGTGTAGAATGAAATTTGCTATTAATTTTATATAAATCATTTTTTAATACTACCAACTGTTTTCAAATGGTTAACAAAAAACTAAAATAATTTTGTTTTTTACATTTGATGCATTATCTTGGTTAATACCAACTTTAGGAATTTAAATTATATAAATTATTTTGTGTAGAATGAAATTTGCTATTAATTTTATATAAATCATTTTTTAATACTACCAACTGTTTTCAAATGGTTAACAAAAAACTAAAATAATTTTGTGTTTTACACTTGATGCATTATCTTGGTTAATACCAACTTTACAAATTTAAAGTATATGAATTATTTTGTGTAGAATGAAATTTGCTATTAGTTTTATATAAACCATTTTTTAATACTACCAACTGTTTTCAAATCGTTAACAAAAAACTAAAATAATTTTGTTTTTTACATTTGATGCATTATCTTGGTTAATACCAACTTTAGGAATTTAAATTATACAAATTATTTTGTGTAGAATGAAATTTGCTATTAATTTTATAGAAATCATTTTTCAATACTACCAACTGTTTTCAAATGGTTAACAAAAAACTAAAATAATTTTGTTCTTTACACTTAATGCATTATCTTGGTTAATACTAACTTAAGGAATTCAAATATATAATTTTTTTTGTGTAGAATTCAATTTACTATTAATTTTATATAAATCATTTTTCAATACTACCAACTGTTTTCAAATGGTTAACAAAAAACTAAAATAATTTTGTGTTTTACACTTGATGCATTATCTTGGTTAATACCAACTTTAGAAATTTAAATTATATAAATTATTTTGTGTAGAATGAAATTTGCTATTAATTTTATATAAATCATTTTTTAATACTACCAACTGTTTTCAAATAATTTTGTTTTTTACATTTGATGCATTATCTTGGTTAATACCAACTTTAGGACTTTAATTTATATAAATTATTTTGTGTAGAATGAAATTTGCTATTAATTTTATATAAATCATTTTTCAATACTACCAACTGTTTTCAAATGGTTAACAAAAAACTAAAATAATTTTGTTTTTTACATTTGATGCATTATCTTCGTTAATACCAACTTTAGGAATTTAATTTATATAAATTATTTTGTGTAGAATGAAATTTGCTATTAATTTTATATAAATCATTTTTCAATACTACCAACTGTTTTCAAATGGTTAACAAAAAACTAAAATAATTTTGTTCTTTACCTTTATTGCATTATCTTGGTTAATACCAACCTAAGGAATTCAAATATATAAATCATTTTGTGTAGAATGAAATTTGTTTTACATAAATCAATTTTTAATATTACCAACTGTTTTCAAATGGTTAACAAAAAACTAACATATCTATATCGCATATCGCTTATCGCAATTAATTAATGCCCGTATTAAGCCTCGTTCATGCTCATCCGATTTTTTCATTTTTTCTGCGATTAAAAATGGCCGCTTGTCAAACCAAAAAATTGCGATTATTTTAACATTTTGCGATTTTTTTAAGAATGTACCTAACTTCATGCCATTAAATTTTTATTAATAATGTAATTAAATGAATTGTAATTAAATATTATTGTTAAAATAACTGTAATTGAAAGTTTCGCTAAATTTAAATCAGATTTTACAGTTATTAAATCAAACGCCAGTACTGTAATGAAACAGATCAGATTGTGGTTATGTTTGTATTTGTAACTTCACTTCATTATACTCTTTGTTGAACCGACGTTACGCGCGCTGTTGCCAAACTTACGTACAATAATTTAAAGCTAAAAACAATTTATTTATTAAATACTAACAATCTCCAATGTTAATTATTAATTAAAACATCAAATAAAGCAAAATAATTCAACTCCAAAAATATAACAAAAATATTTAAAAAAAATGACGCGTTTTGTAACATATCTACATTTGTTTATGTGTTCTCGACGTTAACTTTGAAAAAATTTATTTTTTTAAATTGTATTTTTGAAAGTCATTTTTGATGATATTTTGTATTTTTATCAATCGGACAAAGTTGAATCAGTTTGAACATTGTGCGAATTTATTTTTAATAAAAGTGCCTAACTTCATTTCATTTAAAGGTTAATATGTCATATAGGTTATGTATTTAAAAAAATAATAATTTTACTGATTATTACAAATTACATAAAACTATGTTTACAAAAATAATTAGTTTTAAATACTTGATGAAAATTGGTTCATATAAAAATTAAAAATAAATAATTTTACTTTTAAACTTTAAATAATGTTTAAATTCAATAAAATAATTATTGTTTAAAACAAGTATAATTAAATTAAAACATATTTTTAAGTTTTGTAGGGTATTATAGATCTAATTTTTAAATAAAATATTAGTACAAATATAAAAATTAAAAAATAAAAACAAAAAGTCACTAAAAAAAATCGCAATAAAAAAATAGGAACGAGATTTTGACAGAAATATTTTGTTACAATAAAAAAATTGCAAAACGCAAATCGGATGAGTATGAACGAGGCTTTACTTGTCATTTGATATAATTTTATACATTTTAAAATAATTTAAAAATGGTAAATTATTAATTAATATTAATTGATACAGTTTTTTAAATATTTGTTACCAAATCACACAATCAATTTGATTAAATTAATTAATTGAAATATTTTATTGTTAATATTTAATTTATTTAAAATTGGCAACACTGCATTTCATTTCTTATCATTTGCAGTAAATTGTCAAAGTTCTGACTAATTTGCTCATATTATTATGAAAACCTAATAAAATGGTATAAATTTTAACAGAAAGCAGCCTCAATGTGTACCAAAGCCGAAATGCTAGCGGGATGCAGTGGAGAAGCATTTCGAAATCCAGATAAAGTGAAAATGTTTCTATCTCATGCTAGCCGTATGACATATGCACCAGTGCATGCTGGGAAAATTCATCGGTAAGCAATTTGTTGATTAAAACTTGTTTTGATATTAGTATTAATTCTTACAAATTCATAAATATTTTTTACCAAATCACACAATCAATTTGATTAAATTAATTAACAAAAATATTTTATTGTTAATATTTAATAGTACTTAAGTTGGTTCCCTGTTTTGCTTCGATGCGCAGTGGTAGTCTGCGCAGGTTGTCGGCCATCTTAGCACATCCTAAATAGCTTATAGTTTATTAACAAATTAATCAGTTGTAAACAATGTGAAGTGATTAAAATTGTTGTGAGTGTGTTATTTGGACTTGTGGGATGATATCAACCAATTACCTCATTGGTGCTAGTGATATTTTGTTATTCAGAAAGTGGTTGATGTTTCAATATCAATCCGGTCAAAGCAATATAGAAATACATGGTTTGTGTTATTGGAATCTAATATGAGTGTAGTGTTATTGCGTTTGGATATGGAATGGAGTACGATTGTGCAAATTCCGACTGCAAGAGATGATACCAATATAGTAAGTTACTAATTTCATTAAACTTATGGCGTTTTCGGCTGTGAATTTAGAGGTCGCCTCGAATTTTGACGTATCTGTCTATCCTACAATGTGGCGGTTCTGAACAAGATGTACTGAAAGCACCCCAGTGCGCAAAGCAATCAAAAATGCCATCAATGTTTAATATAATTTTCAATCAATTAGTAATAATTATAATGAATTAATACTACAAAGTAATTTAATCCTTTTAGAAATATTGAATAAAATCAAATCATTTGAATTAGTTTCTTATTATAATAATTTGTAATAATTTATAAAATTAAAGAATAAAATTTTAAATATAAATCTATAAAAACATTTCAATATACGTAAATAAGATAAACAAACTTTTTATTGTCAATCGATAATGAAGCTGAAAAAATTGTTTTCTTCGTACATGCAGATTTTTTTATCAATCCGTATCACTTCGGCTACATTTTAATATAATAAATTTGCTCTAAATAAACTTGTGGTTAAATTCAATTCAGTCTTAAAATTATATTGAATTCTGTTAGATTAATACTGATTAATGCAATTGTGTGGTTTAATTAAGCTTATAAACTTAATTTAATTATTTAAATTTTGGTGTTTTAAAGTGCCAAAGGAAGATTTTAAAAGGTAAAATTATATTAAATCTATTATACAAAAATATTTTTATGCTGATTTATTCTTTGTATGTTATTCTAGCTAATATAGGTGATTTTTATTTAATCTAGATTAATTCTAGAAGGTGTTAAAGTAATATAAATTAATCAGAATTGTTTCAATTAATTAAAAACTATTTTTAATCTTATTAATTACTCCAAATCAATTATAGTTGATCTAAATGTAACCTAAATAGTGCTAGTTGAATATAATACAATCAGGATTATTCTAAAATATTTTCAAATTATTTTGAAACTGTTTTATGTTACTGTAGATCAATTCTAATAAATCTAGATATATTTTACTTAAATTTAAAATGACAAAATTTGCTTCAAATTGTTTTCAAATTATCTTTAAGCTATTTTATTTAATTATATTACTTTCAATCAATTTCTATAAATCTAGATCTATTCCATGAGGTGCTAGTTGAATTTAAAGTGACAAAAATGCTTCTAAATTATTTTAAACTGTTTTGTTCTAATGTACTCTTTATCAATTCCAATTCTAAAAAGTTCTAATTGAACTCAAAGTGACAAAGATTATTCTAAATTATTCTAAATTGTTTCTAAACTACTTAAGCTGTTTTATTTATTATTAATAAACTTATCATTAAAACAAACTTAATATTGTTTGTTCGTAATTATTCGGCTTGCATCGGGTTACGTCATTAAAAAAAACATGGCTGACAAAACTTTACTCTGACTTACTTATTTCATGCATTTATTAAATAGTTTTCTAATTTAATGTAACATATTTAATAAAATTAAAGTAATTGGTATATTATTTACTGTATAAAATGCTATTATATATAAAGTAAAAAAATGTATGCATCATTTGCTATATTCATTGTGTTAAACAATAGCCGGCAATACTTTTCTGACTTATTCCAAGCATTTTTATAAACATATTTGTTGAATTTTTACGTTATATTTTTAATAAAGTTTGAACAAATTGCATTTAGTATCAAATAAAGTTTCTATATTAAATATATAAACTCCAGCAAATGTTTACAATTGTTTATAGATCGAGTACAATTTTCTAGAAACTGCGTACAGCCTCAAATTCAACTAAAAACAGCAATCTGGTACTGTAGCAATTACATAATAAATAAAATACACTTTAATACAAAAATATTGCTAAATAAATGCATGGAATAAGTAAGTTAGAATAGAGTTGTGTCGGCCATGTTTTTTTCTACACGAGGTAAACCGATGCTAGTCGAATGGTTACGAACTATCATTATTGAATTTTTTTTTTTAATGAAATCAGTTTCAATTAAATTTATTATTTAAATTACTTTATTTTAAAACTATAATCAGTATATTACTTATAGTAAAACATTTGTTGGTCATATAAAGTTAATAATCAACTATAAAGCAAACATATTCAATTCAGTTGTGTTTTTAAATTAAGCCTAATCAATCAAAAAGCAAAAAAGATAATGTTAGCCATTTTCGAGTTTTTAACTAATTTAAAGGAACTTGAAAAAAGGACAAAGTATAAGTATGTGTTATGCAGATTGATTGTATAAAGTAGAAGTAAAACTATTTTCTTGAAAAACAAAGCATAAGTTGAAAGTTAGATGATAGTTAAGTAATCTTTAAGTATATGGGACAAAACATAGCATTAAGGTTAGATGACAAAATGATTAATTAGTATTGTTTATCTGCAACCTTGTTTAATATGTATGCAGAACAGATGGAAGCGGAGTGCTGGATAAAGTATAAACAAACAAAAGTTGATGAGTATTATTAGACAGTATATTTTATGTAAATTGATTTCTGACCAGTAAGATGCCTAACGCACACTGATGATGAGTGCATACCCTGAAACACTTGGTGAAGAAGCAACCTACATAAAATACTTTGTTTATTAAATTTATTAGAACATTATGGGCAGTTTAGTTTAATGACGTTTACGTTAGTAAAGTAACATTTGATGACAGCTTATAAATATTTTCTGATGCATCTATAACAGTATTAAAATATGTCTAAGAGTATAGACACATTTTATGGTATTTACATTAGTAGGGGAACACTTCATGAATGTTTTATGATATTTATTACAGTATCAGAGTATTTTTGACAGTTTGAACTATAGTTTATGGCGTCTATAAAACTGTTTAGAACTATCTATGTTAGTTGAAGTACATTTGTGATTATTTGTGAATGTTTTATTACTTCTATGACAGTTTTTAGCAGTTTAGATACATTTTATAATATCTATCACAGTTGGAAAATATTATAAAATTATTTGTGACAGTTTAGACTTTTTTTTAATTTTATGTTAGTTGAAAAATATTTGTGAAAGCTTAAGAATATGTTTATAACACAACTTAGGAATACTTTTAACAGTTTGGTAAAAAAATATATACTTTTTATGATAGTTGAGAAACATTTTATGTTGTTTAAGAAAGTTTTATGAATTCTTTTGACAATTTATGAACTTTTTTAAAATTTAAAAAAATTGATGACATTTGACGATATATTATGTAAACTTAAAAACGTTTGAATACAATTCAAGAACATTTTGCAAACTAATTTGTCAATTTAATATTATTTTTACATTTATCAGAACTTTTAAAATAGTTTTATGGCAGTTTGGGAGTAATTTATGATATTTGGGAAGTTTGCATAGTAACATTTTATAACTGTTTAAAACCATTTACAGCTTTTTTGACAGTTTGAAAACATTTTATGACATTTGTGGCAGCTTAAAAACATAGTTGTTAACTCAAGAATGTTTTATAATAGCTCATGAACATATATGACATTAATGATAGATTAGGAAAGTTTATCAATATTTGGAAATATATGAGAGGTCCTAACGCAATGCTTTCTATTAGGAGAAACGTTGAAGCTAATAGGAGGCATTGCGTTACCACCTCTCACATATTTTTATACATAAATTGTATAATAGTTATTGTGATTTTATTTAAATTATTTCTCTGACCAGTAAGATGCAAGGCACACTAATGATGAGTGCATAACTCGAACTTAGGCTGAGTGGAAAGGCAATTTATAACAAATACATTTATTAAATTTAAAAATATAGTTTATAAACGTTTTTTTAACATTTATGGCAGTTCAAGAGCATTTTAGTAGCTCACAAGTTATGTCATAAACATCAGTTACGGATTAGAAATTATTTCTAGTTTTTTGTTTGTTTATTATTGAGTACTCTTTTGTTTATTATTGGTTTTTAGTTTATATAGTGTATTTTTTGTTTTTTTTTTTTTAATTTATTATTTGCTTTTTTTTTAAGTTTATGTTAGTTTTTGATTTTATTACCGGTATTTTTAAATATTTTTGAGTATTTTAAGTGTTTTTTAAGTACTTTTGAGTTTAATTTATAATTATATTAAAGTTTATTAATGATTTTTTAGTTATATTTGAGTTATAATATCTATTATTCAGTTATGTTCGAGGTTTTTATGTAGTTTTGAAGATATCTACGGAAATCTTATGCGATATTTGGCTTTACTACGCGAATTTTGACGATTTACAAACGAATTTTATGCTAGAAATTATTTTTTTGCGCGATTTTAATCTTATAAATGTTGTTTCTATGAAATTTTAAGGTACTCAGAGTAAATTTTGTGCTATAAATTAGTTTTGTGCGCCAGTTTTGACAAGTTTTATGATAAAAATTAGTTTTGTTGGCGTGGTAAAAATGATTTTTCAGAAAAAAAGTTTTTTTGCTTCTTTTTCAAACAAATCTTTGAGATATTTAAATATAAAAAATAAGTGATTCATGAGCAAATTTCAAGCAAGAAATGTTTTTTTGCACGATTTTTATGGTATTCAAAGCTTTTACAGTAATTTTTCAAGTAAACATGGACGATTTTGTTGTCACTAATTTCTAAGATTTTATAAATTTAATATTTTATGACAAAGTTTTGCCATTTTTTATTTTTTTATATAGAATTTTGTAGATTTTAACAGTTTATGGTGAATTTTGATATTTGCTGACAATATTTTTATACTTTATGGCTAGATTTTGCTATTTTTAACATTCTATGAATAGAATTTTGCACTTTTTAACAGTTTAGGACTAGATTTTGAATCTTTCTGGCAATATTTTGATATTTTATATCCGGATTTTGCTAGTTTTGAAATTATATTTTTTAACAGTTTATGACCGCAATTTAATACTTTTGAGTTTTTTTATATTTTTTAGTTTGTTTTTTAAGTTATTTTGTGCGATTTTTAGTTATATTTGAGTTAACTATTGGTTTGTTTAAGTAATTTTGAGTTTGTTATGTGTTTTTTTAGTTATATTCAAGTTTATTATTGTTTTTTTAGTTACAGGTAAGTTTTAATTTTTGTTTTTTTAGTTATATTTGAGGTTCTTAATGGTTTTTATAGCTATTTTTAAGGTTATTATGTGTTTTTTTTTTGTTGTTTTCGAGCTTATTATCAAATTTTTTAGACAATGTTTAGTTTATTGTAGGTTTTTAAGTTATAATCAAGTTTATTATTGTATTATTTTCAGTAATATTTAAGTTTTAATATTTGTTTTTAGTTATATTTGAGTTTTTTATAGTAATTTGGAGTTTATTATGTGTTTTTTAGTTATGTTCAAGTTTATTATTGTTTTTTTAGTTATATTTGAGTTAACTATTGGTTTGTTTAAGTAATTTTGAGTTTGTTATGTGTTTTTTTAGTTATATTCAAGTTTATTATTGTTTTTTTAGTTACAGGTAAGTTTTAATTTTTGTTTTTTTAGTTATATTTGAGGTTCTTAATGGTTTTTATAGCTATTTTTAAGGTTATTATGTGTTTTTTTTTTGTTGTTTTCGAGCTTATTATCAAATTTTTTAGACAATGTTTAGTTTATTGTAGGTTTTTAAGTTATAATCAAGTTTATTATTGTATTATTTTCAGTAATATTTAAGTTTTAATATTTGTTTTTAGTTATATTTGAGTTTTTTATAGTAATTTGGAGTTTATTATGTGTTTTTTAGTTATGTTCAAGTTTATTATTGTTTTTTTAGTTATATTTGAGTTTTAATATCTGGTTTTCTATAGTTATATTTAAGTTTCTTATTGTTTTAATACGTATTTTTGAGTTTATTATGTGTTTGTTAGTTACTTTTGAGTTTATTATTGGTTTTTTTAAGTTATTTTGAGTTTTATCAACATCAATGTTGCAGCCATTCTAGTACACAAATGAACATTAGTTTTTGAGTTTCTTGGATCTAGTTGTATTTTATGTTGTCGGTTTATTGTAATAGTGGGCACCCTCTGCTTCTGTATGCATCTTGTCAAAGTTTCTACTCATGGATCTTTTTAGTCCATTGTTCATTCGGGCAACATGGCCTCTCAATTCCACTTCAGAGTTTGTATTCGTTCTATTATATCAGTTAGTTTATTTTTTTTAGTTTTATTATTTGGAACTTTATCGCGTAAAGTACTGCCAAGCATTGTTCTCTTTATAGCTCTCTGCGCTACTTGTAGCTTATTGGTGGTTTCCCGAAATAATATGAAAGTTTCTGCTCCATTAATAAAAACTTGGAGTATGAATTGGTTAAAAACTTTACGTTTCAAACAGATTGGTATGTAAGCTTCAAACACATGCTTAAGTTTTCCGAATGCAGCTCATGTCAGACCAATTCTTTGTTGGATTATGTTTGTCTGATAATCTCGTTCTAAGTATTTATAAGTTGTTACTTGGCTGATGAGCGTATTTTCTGTTTTAAGATTGTTGCTGGTAACAAGATTAGTCATAAATTGTAATATTTGTTGCCTGGCATAGTTGACTTTTTCCACCATTTCTTGTGCATCTTTCAAACAATCTGCAGTGAGCGCAATATCATCAGCAAGGCGCGAATATGGCAGTATCTTGACGTCTATATTTATACCCTCGTTATCTCAGTCGAATTTTTAAACATTCCAAGAAAGTTATGAATAATTTTGAGATAGTGTCTCCTTATTATGGGTTTTTTGGTTATTTTTAAGTTTGGTTTATTTAGTCATTTTGAGTTTATATTGTGTTTTTTTGGTTACTTTATAGTTGATTATCAGTTTATTTAGATAATTTTAAGTTTATTGTGTGATTTTTAAAGTTTATTATCGGTTTTTTAGCTCATTTTGAATTGTGTTTTTTAAGTTATATCTGAGTTTTTGAGCTTGTTATCGGTTTTATTTATGTTAAATTTTGTTTTTTTAGGTGTTTAAGAATATATTGTGACACTTTAAAATATTTTGAAAACATTGTTTGCCAATTAAGAACATTTATGTTTAGATTTGAGAAACGTTTTATGAATAATTGTGTTCATAAGCACAGAAATATTTATTCAAAATTGTCTTCGCTATCATGCGATGCCGTGGTCGTACAAGGCATACTGACGAGGTTTGTAGAACCGAAACAATTGTCTATGCTTGACCCTTGGCCGCTGTGATTCGATTGACTGATTTTGAATAAATTATTAATTCATTTCATAAACGTTTTATGATTTATAATAATCTTTAATAACGTTTCAAAGTACTAGTACAACAATTGAATGCGTTTTTAACAATTGAACACATTTTATGACAGTTGGAAAACATCTTGTGGTAGCTTAGAAAAATGTTATGACAGTTTGTAATAACTTAAAACATGTTTGGCGGATTTTTTAAGGTGTAAGATTAACATTTGTTGGCAAAATTGTCAAATTTGAGTATATTTGCACGTTTTTTGTCAATCGATATTGATTTATAACAAATGAGATACACATTATGACATTTTTAAAACGTTCTAATTATTGAAGACAATGTATAACATTTAAGAACATTATATAACAGTTTAGCAACCTTGATCTGTTTAGTACTTTTACATTAAGGTTATTCTATGATAGCCGGCATGGATTTTTATCAATTGAGGACATTTTATGACAACTGAGAACATGTTAAAACAACCATTTTGATAGCTAAAGATGATGTTGACAGTTGAATTATTATAAATGTTTGACAGCGTAAAAAGTTAGTTTTACATTTTTGATGAATGAAAGACTATAATGGATTAGAATTATTTGTAATGTTCTGCCAATTCAAGACAATTTATGACAGTTGAGAACATGTTTTAAAGATTTGCCACAATTTTTGTTGCTATGGTACAGTTGGACATATTTATTGTATAAATGTCTTGATTTTATTACTTCCAAAGATTGTAACATAAATTGAGGACATTTTATAACACTAGAAAAACAACTGACAACTGAAGAATGTTATATGACACATTTGATTGTAAACTGAGTTTGTTTTGAATTGGCCAAACTATTAACCAGCTTACTTTTGACCCTAAAACTATTTTACTGATTAAAATGTATTTTTATATTTAATTAATTAATTAATTAAAATTGGGCTTTGCAAAATACAAAATTTAATTTTACTATAACTAACATTTATTTTGCATGTCATGATTTAAATAAAATCCAAGAACACAATGTGATTACAAAAAAAGCGATAACCGATTTATTTTAATCTAAAAATAGAAATGAAATCATTCAGGTATTATTTTGTTGCAGATTATATTGATACATTCGATCCGAGCGGGAGAAATAGTAGTGGGGACGCTGGGCGTAGCGGCTCGTTTCTTGTCGAGTCGCTGAATCGGCCTCTCTTTTGCAGTGACCGGCATACAGTGCGCGTCGGGTGTATGCTGTTGCTTTAATTATTAACATTAAATAAAAGTGCAAGAAGAAAAGAACAGGATTTAATTACATATTAATAAATTAGTGATGACCACCGGAGACGCGTTTAAGTAAAATTTAATTCAATTTGTATTGATGCAAATATTTTAATTATAGGTTAAGTTTGATTGAATTAGTTTAGTTTTGGATGTAGTTATAGATTTGATGGACTAATTGATTGCATGCAATTATGTTTTGAAGTTAGTAGTAGCTGGGATTAGAGTAGAGAAATAAATAGTTACAGTATTGTTTGCATCAATACAACAAAACATTTTGATTAATTTAATTCCAATTTGTTTACACCTACATTTATCAAATTCAGTTTCGCGTTTATTGTTACATGCGTTTAATTTCTGAAGGGGTTACTTCATTTTACAATGATGAACTAAACACTGCTGAATTTATTAAACAATATTTGCAGCAGTGTTGTCTATTTTGAATGTAGATTCATTAAAACGTGTTGTTTGCTACATTATGATCCTCTAATTTCTAAAAATTAATAGGATTGTTCTGTATTTACATAGCGTGAGTTACCCTTGCATCACTAATGGTTTCAGTTAACCATTTCTTATGTAAGAAACAGGATTGGGTGTGGGTGCTAGTTAAATAGGTTTGAAGTATGACCCAACCTCATCACATTAGTGAAGATCTGTAACCTGACCAGGTTTATTCAGATTGGATCTAATGTAAGAGTTGAGGCCGGCATACTAAGTCCACATCATTCAAAACGACGCTTAATATTTTAAAGATTGGTCAATTTTTTGAAAATGTTTGGCTATCAGCGTTTGGTCTAAAAAAGGGTAAACCCCACATGCACAGGGACATCTTCCTCTGTACTATTGGTGGTTCGACCTTGATGGCACAGGTTAATTGCTTTAGGTTTAGTGTAGGTGCAAACAAATTAAAAAAAACTCCGTGGTCTAATAATTCAAAGTGCAATCTAAGAGGGGTATAGCTGGAAACCTGAGAACTTCAACCATCACCTCTAAGCAAGTTTAAGGTAGGTCCGGCATTGAAGGGCGCCCAGAAAACGGGTGCCTTGTGCATCTCAACTTTAAGCAAGTTAATAGTAAGTCCGACTTAGTTCGATTTTTTTATGCGCCTGAGTGGGTTGGCCGGTTCCTTTTATTAGTAAAGTGACTATGATCCGATATCATGCTCCATCCCATCGCGTAAAGGGTTGGGCGACGATTCCTAAGTGTTTCTTATTACCTTACATCCTTTCAATCCGATCCTTCTTCTGCTCATGGATTAGTACCTTGTTGTGGTAAGCAGGCTACGTTATATTGAAGTAATAAAACTAAAATTTCTTTATATAACGAAACTAATTCAATTTAATATGTTTAGGACAATTTTTGATTAATGTTGTGCTTAAATTTGATTTTATAAGCGGTTTTTTGTGTAAAATATAATATAAACAGCATTTTGCCCGATTTTGGATCAGTTTCATTCAATAAACGCTATTTGTGCTATTTTTGATAAACTTTGTACATCAATTGGTGCACTGACAAAATAACATTAACTTGGCAACGTTGCATTTGTATTTAAAGTTTGCTTAGAACTAATGAGAAATTAATGTATTTTCAGTTAAGCACTGAGGTTACAATTTTAGAATAACTGATCTGAATTTTGGTACAAGTTATGATAAGACATATTAAAAGTTACTGACAAAATACCATTAACATGGCAACGTTGCATTTATATTATTTTTTGTATTTAAAGTTTGCTTAAAACTAATATGATTTCAACTGAACACTGAGGTTACAATTTTGCAAATACTGTTCTGAATTTTGGTACACGTTATGACAGGACATCTTAAATGTTACTGAAAAATACCATTAACACGGCAACGTTGCATTTATATTATTTTTGTATTTGAAGTTTCTTTAAAACTAATATGTTTTCAACTGAATACTGAGGTTACAATTTTGAAGATACTAATCTGAATTTTGGTACACGTTATGAGAGGACATCTTAAATGTACCGACAAAATATCATTAACATGGTAACGTTGCATTTATATTATTTTTGTATTTATAGTTTGCTTAAAACTAATAAGAAATTAATAATGAATGAGTTTAATTATCTGAGATTTAAGTTGGTACTTAAGTTGGTTCCCTGCTCTGTTTTGATGCGCAGTGGTAGTCTGCGCAGATTGTCGGCCATCTTTGCACATCCTAAATAGCTTATAGTTTATTAACAAATTAATCAGTTATAAACAATGTGAAGTGATTTTAATTGTTGTGAATGTGTTATTTGGACTTTTGGGATGATATCAACCAATTATCTCATCGGTGCTAGTGATATTCTGTTATTCAGAAAGTGCTTAATGTTTCAATACCAATCCGGTTGAAGCAATCCGAAATAAATACTTTTGTTGCTTAGTATTATTGGAATCTAATGTGTTAAAGTGCTTTAAAGATACGTTCTACACAAGATGACCCAAAATAGAATTGAAGTGAGTAACTAATTTAATTAAAATTACAAAGCAAATCAAATGCTCTATTTTAGAAATATTAAATTAAATCAAATTAATCGAAATATGTATTTTATTATTATAATAATTTGCAATAACCTTTCACAAAACTAAAGATTAAAATTCTAAATATAAATCTATAAAAACATTTCAATACACGTAAATAAAATAAAAACGTTTTTTTTTATTATCAATAAATATTGGACCCAAAAAAATTGTTTTCTTCGTTCATGCAGCTTTTTATCAATCTATATCACTCCGTCTATATTTTAATAATAATAAATTTGCCTTTAATAAATTATTGTAGAAATAATTTTTATAATTATTAGAATACATTATTTAACAAAATTATAGCAATTCGGTGTTGAAATTATATTGATGAAATAGTGAAATCAGTCATTAAATTAATGAAAAGTTTTAATTTTTGATATTATTACTGAGTTTTATTATTATTTATATTTTGATTACGGAAAAGTGTGGCAAACTAACAAAGTTGACATTTGACAGCTAACTGAATTTTATACATGAAGTTGGCTTTAACAGCTGACTTTATTTTAAACATGAAGTTGGCTTTAACTGCTAATTTCATTTTATACATGAAGTTTGCTTTAACAGCTGAATTCATTTCATACATGAAGTTGGCTTTAACAACTGATTTCATTTTAAACATGAAGTTGGCTTTAACAGCTAATTTCTTGTTATACATGAAGTTAGCTTTAAACGCTAACTTCATTTTATACATGAAGTTGGCTTTTAACAGCTGACTTTTTTTTATACATGAAGTTAGCTAACTTTATGTCATTCGGCATTTTTTACGCTTTTTATTTGAGTCAGATGACCGAAAAAAGTTTATTATTTAAATTTAATAAATGATTTTATGTAAATTGCCTCTCCACCAAGTGTGCCAGCGTGATATTTATTATAATTTTTGTTTATTTGTTATAATTTAACGTTTTTTTAAATATGTGGGCTACTTCAAAGTTTTGAAAGACGGTCCTGCGTATTGTATATATCTTGAAAAACATGTTTTAATAATTTCTAACCTCAATGTTTATTTACACATTAAATATAAGTTGAAATTCACATAATCATGGAAGATTTTGAAACAACATATCCCACCAAGAATTTGAATTTGCTGCACGAATATGATACAATATTCTCAGCAGATTCTGTTGAATGGTGCCCACATGAAGGGAAACAAAATTTCTTCGTATGTGGCAACTATCAACTAGCAGAAGATGAATCAAAAGGAACAAGTATAAATGGAACAATTAGGTTACAACGACTTTTCTTATATATATGTATTTTTCCAGGTGACAAACCTTGTACGAGACATGGACGCATTCTCCTATTTTCCATTCAACCAAATAGTCTTTTAAAATTACATCAAACGATTGAAACTGCAGCTATATTAGATCAGAAATGGTGTCATAATTCATCGCTATTAGGTGTAGTTAATGCTGCGAAAACATTATCAATATATAGATTAAATGATTATAAATTAGAATTAGTAACTTCATACACTGTGGTTGATGATGATAAAGAAACTTTATTGTTATCATTGGATTGGAATACAGGAAAGTATGAAAAGAATGAACCTGAAGTGATATGCAGTGATTCGAAAGGAAATATTCATCGATTTGTATATAGAGGAAAACAGTTGGAATTAGTGAAAAGTTGGCATGCACATGATTATGAGGCTTGGATTGCCGCTTTTTATTATTGGGATGATAATATTATGTTTACTGGTTAGATATTTCTATTTATTTTTTTATAATTTGGGTTTACTGTGCTTTATTTAATTATTATACAATTTTGTATGTTACAATTTTTTAATATTATTAAACTCATCTTTTAGATGTTAGTATAATAATCATAAATATATTACTAGGTGGAGACGATTCATTATTCTTAAAATTTGACAAACGTGTAGGATATGAACCAGTTGCAAAGAATAGGAGTCATGAAGCAGGTGTTGTTAGTATTCACTCGAATTCAAAACAGGAATTTGTTCTAGCTACTGGAAGGTAATATTCTTATATACTCTAATTGAGAAGCATATGTGCAAAACTTTTAATAGTTTATTTCTTGCTTTTCAGCCTTGAAAATCTTAAATTTTATATTATATAATAACAATTATTTCAATTAATAAAACTATTTGTTTTAGCTATGATGGTTATTTAAGAATTTGGGATATCCGACAAATGAAATCTCCTAGCTATAGTTTGCAACTTCCAGGTACATTATGGAGAGTAAAATGGGATCCATTTAAATCTGATCATATATTAGCAGCTTGCATGTTAGGAGGTATACATGTAGTCGATGCGACTGATACCAACAACTTATCAATTGTAGAAAGCTTTTATAAGCATAAAAATTTAGCTTATGGAAGTGATTGGTGTCATTTAAAAACAATAGAGGATTATGATCTGGAGAGAAATGTGATCATAGGTTCTTGTTCATTTTATGATCATCTATTGTGCATTTCATCAATAAAATTAAATAATTTATACTGAATTGTTTGATTTTATTTATTATTTATTAAAGAAAATAACAAAACTGATGAATTAAAAAATGTTAACACAAATTTAATTTAAGTTTTTTTTCAGAGGTAACATAAACTGTTTAATAGTTACTGTAATTTTATGTAAATTGTCTCTCCGACCAGTGAGATGCTAGGCACACTGATGATGAGTGCATACTCTGAAACACTGGGTGGAGAGGCAATTTACATAAAATACATTATCTATTAAATTTAAATGATGAGAATATGAAAAACTACGATCGAAACGTGGAAAATTCTTTTTGTTGCTGCAAAATCATAACCAGTTTTTTTATTAAGTTAAGTTTTGTCAGTCATAGAAGCCCTTCTCTATAAAACGTTTTTGGGGTCCCAAATACAAATATCAAAAATTTATTAAATGTATTTTTTCCATATAGGCATCCAAACATACACATGTCTTCTATGTGGCTCGGTGTGTCGGTCACCTCGACACCTAACGGTATTAAGAGATTATAGATTATCTTTCTCTTGCCTGATATGTAGGGCTTTTTGGCATTTTACTCTTCTTTGATCTGAGCAATCTCATTTCATACTTGTTAGGTTATTATTTTTCGGTGTTTGTCTCGAGGCCTTTGCTTTTTCACGTCTTTTTCTTTTTTACAACTAGGCGTTGCATATTCTCTAGCACCTCTTCGCTACCCGTTTTGAATCTTGTTTTTTTAATTCTTTTTTGTCTACCTAATTCACTTTGCAGTCGTCTTTAGCTTGTGGTCGTTGGTTGACAGTCGAGGTGTGCTTGCTTCCTCACACTTTCTCGGTCGGCACTGAGTTATCGCTCCCTTGCACCGTAAACGCATTTTTTTGTGTACATTTTATTTTTATTACCTTCTGTTCGGTTTGCTTTTTGTCATTGTTTATCCAGCCAGTGAAAGAAGTCAAATAAGGTGAATGAGAATGAAAAGCGATTTTTTTGATGTGTGGGGGGGGGGGCGTTTTTACGTTCCTGTACGCACCCAATGCGTGGAAGTTTGAGACCTCATGGCTTATGTACTTTCCGTTTGGAGATTGTGATGTAGGAGATGGTTATGAATTTATCTTATAGGCGTGGGGTTGAATGTGCTGCTACTCATTTTAGGTTAGGATTTGGTTACTTGGTTCACCAGTCGTTTGTGGAAGAATTTCTCACTGTCTAGTTTGGCAAGTCGAGCGAGATTAAAGTTAAGGGATTATCGAAATACTTTACGGCTAAAGTTTCGATGTGTTTGCGCAACGAGGGTGTTCCGAGGTCAGCCTGAATTTCCCTGTTTTGGAGAAACCATGGAGCTCCGAGGAGCATCCTTAAATTGTTACTTTGGAAGACCTCGAGATGATTGGTTGACAGCTTGCAGCCGTCCCCCATATTGGGGACGCGTTCGTGAGCATAGGATGATGGTTTTTTGCTATTCTGGCTTTATCAAGTGCAATTTCTACGTGAGTCTCTTGCCGAAAGTAATTTCGAGATACTTGGCATGGGAACGTCGTTCAGATGGACGTTTTCATCAGGAATGATTTGTCGTCGTGTGAAAAGAACAGTTTTGCTTTTCTCTGGATTTACTTTCACTTGTCATTTGTCTAAACATGTTGGTGGCTTTTTGTAACCTCAAAGTGATTATTTTAGGTGACCTTGAAGAGTATAGAAGTGCTGTGTCGTCAGCATATTGTGTCATTTTAACTCCGAGCTTTGATCCCGAAGGCATGTCTGAGAGAATGGAGCCTTGAGGAACTTCTGCCGTTAGGTAGATATGTGCTTTTTGAGCTTTAATACTAGATTTCTGCGATTTATATAAATTGGTTATCAACCTTACAAGACGCAGAGAAAAGTTATCTCTGTACAATTTTGAGAAGCGATGAAATTGATACTTTGATTTTGTAGCCTTCGATACCTAATAGCGCCGTGAATCGGAAAGTTGTTTAGATTGGACCAAATAGTTTGATCGAGGGTGATTGATATAGAGCGGTAGTCTCTGTGTTAAAGGCGTCGAGGTGGTTATGTAAGCGACTTTGGCAGTCTGAAGAGAGTTTCAAATTTGGATTTATTTTATTGTGGAGTTGGCTCAGCCCACTGGTGTGGTTTGGGAGAGAGTTTGGTCACAACAACAAACCCTCCTTTTTGTTACGGCAGAATGGGATTCCATCTCCAAACTCCATAACACATCACACTCCTTGCATCCCTCAATCATTGCAACTTTTCCTAATCACAATTAACATCATCTTCCTCTGTTTTCCAAGTCCTATTTTGTCTACTACTGAACGTAGGCGTCTTCTAGTTTTTGCTATTCTTTTTAATTGTTGGCAATTAAGTACCAATCTTGGCTACTTTGCAAATGTCATCTTTCCATCGTTGTTCCAGTTTTTCAACTTTTTGTTTATTTTGTCTCGGTCGCCAATGTGTTAATTTGTGCGTCCAGCGGTCGGTGTCTTGCCTAGCCACATGACCCGCGCAGCTTCATTTCAAGCACGCGGTATTACGTCTTCTACTTTAGTTCTCTTACATACTTTTGCGTTTTGTATCAAGTTTTTTAGCTCACTCTCAGCATTGCCTGTTTTACTGCTTGTTGGGTGGTTCTAAGTTTGTTTGCACTTTTTGTTGTTACCGCCATTGTGTCTAAGCCGTATATTATGACGGGCAGGATACACATGTTGAAAACTATTAGATTAACATCATACCCTGAGGTATTACATTCACCGCCACGAGCATAAGCGTTGCACACTTCTGCTTGTAAGCGTGACCACGTCATGCATGCGACCTTTCAGATCGAAACTCCGTCTTAAGGTTAACCGCCAGACAAGACTCGACTTACACACAAACCCATCCACACACAACCATATAATATAATTTAATACGAACGGACTTTGTCACATAGAAGAGGAGAAAGATGGGTGATGGAACTTATGCTCAACTTGGGAGTAATTACTCTTACACACAGGAAACGTCTATTGGTTTCAACTTTACTACAGATGGAACCGGTAACATTTCTTTAGACTGTAGGTACATAGGAGCTGGATTTTCTTTCTGGAGAGCATTTTCTGTTGGTTGTGCTGGCTTGATATTGTTGGAATGCATTTTGGTAGGGTCGGTGAAGTAGATTTTCTACCTAGTAACAGTATCCTCCTGCTGAGATGATGAATAATTTTGGTTTCATCTATTTATGGATAAAACCTCTAGCGCATTCCTTGACCATCACCTGTTCACAGGGTTGGTACTGGTGTTGTAGGTTTGTATGTCTGGGGTATTGGCGCTTCTCATAGTTGGCCGGGCAATATTATGCATGTTGTATTTTTCTGTTCAAATCTTGTTCAGGTGCATTCTTCTTTCAACCTCTTCCTCTAACAGTAGTTGGCTTGGGCTTTGCTTGATTGCTGCGTTAGTTTTTTTGATCGTTGTGGAAATTAGTTTGTCTTAGTGTTGCCTTGGGTGTTGTTTGTTAACGTTTTTTTTCAACTTTTCTTTAGCTTTGATTGGCGCCGTTCTACCGGGTTTTCCTGTAGTGTGATGGGCGCATTTCTGTTGTTGTATCGCTTTAATAAAAGATGGCCTTGAGGTATCCATATCTATGGAATAACTTTTCTCCTTGAAGTGGCTTCTGCGTTAGCTACGGGAGCGGGTACAGCTATTGTCCATCGCGTGTGTATAGCAATTATTGTCAGGACCACTTTGTTTTTCTTGGGTATGGTGCCAAAGGGGCCAATATAGTCAATGGCTATCTTTTTGGTGTGTGGTTTGGCCGTTTGCGAGTTGTGCAGAGTCTTTGGGTGTTGTGCGTCGGTAAAGGTGCGGGCGCATGTGGTCGTCGCCGTCTTGTTGCCTCTAGGGTGGCATGCGGTGTCTGACGAATGAAAATGTTTTTGTTTTGAGCCGTAGGTAGTACGACCAGTTGGTCCTATATGGTTTGTTTTTGGATTAGTTTGCCGTTCTGGTTTATCTTGTAATCCAGATCTATGTGAGCGGGATTATTGTGGTTGTGACGTTGGATCAGCGTTTGCGTCTGTTGGCTTTCTTACCATTTCAGCCACAGTTTTGGTCTGCAAAATGTTAATTATTTTGTTTTCTTTGTGGTGGCTTTGCCCCAGTCGTTGGTATAGCATGTGGATGCTATCGTGATTGTCTGTCTTTTGTATCACTTATATTTTTTATTACCAGATTATCTTTCGGGTGTCGAGATAAGGTAGTAGTAAAGACCTTGTCTTCCAGATAGGGTTGGTATTGTTTATGGCTCATAAAATTGCCATGCACTCTAGTTTGTTGGAGTTTGCGTCAGTTTGCGCTATTGTAAGCTGTGTTTTTCAATCTCTTTTCTTGGCACACACGGATTTGTTACAGGCGTTTATTTGTAGTACAAAGTGTAGATCGGGCTGTGGTCTGACTAGTTTCAGGGGACGATTGATAGCTTTCTTGAGTTGTTCAAAAGCCGCTGTAGTGTCGGCGGTTCAACGAAATGCAAAGACGGTTAGCTTTTTATGTGTCCTATGCTTGTGTATCTGCTGTCGGTTGCTCTCAGCACCAGGTTGAAGCACGTTTACCAGGAAGCTGCAGTTACGGTGGTTGACACATGGGGTCAAAAACGAATAATTTTGTTTTGCTCTTGTTGATGGCTTGGGCTCAACTAACGCGAAAACGCAAAAGTCACACTTTTATAGAAGCGGGATAGGAATGGTGCAATTTGATTTCAGTCTACAAGACCTTTATAGATCGAATTTCAATCGTCTATGGTCTCTGTCAGACCCACTACCCTACTGCAGCTTCCAAGCAAGGGCCGGAAACTTTGTCTTTAGCTGCGGAACCTAGCTAGTATCACGCCAGAACTCACCAGCCAGTTCTACCGCAACTTTGATGCTTCAAATATTAACTTTACTGCTACCAAAAAACTTGATTAGGATTCGTACTGCATCTATTGGTTGCAATGGGCTAAAATAAAGTATAAAATACAACTTTCGTGTAAGATTTAACTGCACTACACGCGAACAGGTCAACGTTTCTCTTAATAGGAGGCATTGCGTTACCACTTTCGGTACAAATACGACTTCAAACGGCTTTTAAACATTAACATCTGTTCTTTAAATATCCAAATCAAGCAATTAATTACTTTAAATGTGCAAATTCATAGATAAAACGTACAATTACGACTTGTAAACGTTGAAATCCGCACAATTCCGGCTTTTGAACGCAAAATCCGGCTTTTAGACGTCAATTTTTGGATATTAAACGCGAAAATCCGGCCGTTAAATACCTAAATCGAGCTAGTTATGCTTTAAATGTTTAAATTCATAGATAAAACGTACATATACGGCTTTAACGTCAAAATCTTGCTACCAAGTATCTAAATATGACAAATAATGCCTGAAATGTGTAAATTCATTGGTTTTGATTCATTTGAGAACGTTAATCCCGATTTTTAAATTTCAAAATCCGGCTTTTAAACGCGAAAATCCGGCCATTAAATATTTAAATCAGACAAATTATGCTTTAATTGTATAGAATTATTGATAAAACACACAAATCCGACTTTTAAATGACATTTGATGTTTTTAGATGCGTAATTTTAACAAATAAATATAAAAATACAACCTTCAATGTCATAAATGTGCAAATTCATCAATAAAACGCATTCAAAGTTTAAATTTTACGTTTAAGGTGCAAATAAATATGTAAACCCGGTCTTAAAACGTCTAAATTTGCTCATTTAATATCTAAATCAGGCAAGTAATGTCTTAAATGTGTAGATTTATTAGCAAAACACACAAATCCGGCCATTAAATTTTAAAATCGGACATTTTGAGGTTAAAATTTGACGTATTTGGGTGCGTAATTTTAACAGTTACATAAATCTAGTTTTGAATTGTCTAAGCCCGGCCAGCAAATATCTAAATCTTGTAATTAATGCTCGATTTATTAAAAAAAAAACGTACAAATCCGGTCTTTAAATACCCAAATCCAGTTTCATCATTTAATTTAAGCAATTCATTCTTTAAATGTGCAAATTGATTTATAAAACGTAGAAATGCGGCTTTTAAACACAAAATCCGGCTTCTAAATATCTAAATCAAGCAATTAGTGCAAATTAATTTAAAAAAAAAACGTTAAAATCCGGCCATTAAATATTTAAATTATGTTATTAGTACCATAAATGTGTTGATTTGTTATAAAACGCACAAATGTAGCTTTTAAACTTCCAAATATGGCAACAAAACATTAAATCAAGCAATTAATGCTTGAAAAGTGTAAAATAGTTGATAAAACCCAAAAATCCGGCAAATTAACGTCAGAATTTTGAGTCTAAATATTAAAAATCAAAGAGTTAGTGCCTTGAATGTGTAAATTCATAGATAAAACGCACAAATTCGGCAAATTTACGTTAAAATAAAGTATAAAATACAACTTTTTGGTTTGGCCCCTTTCAATCTAATAAATCCTTGATGCGCCACTGATTACCTTTTGCAAAATTTTATTTTTTGTCTACTATGCAAATATAATCAAATATTAACAAATAGTCTCAAATTTTTATATAAAAACACACTTTCACCTTATTGGGGGCCTTTTTGTAACAAGATGCCTTATATCTCCTTGTGGCCGGTTTTGCCGGAGTCAAACTAAACCGCAGGAAGGGCGCGTTCAGAGTTTAGAGAACACAGTCGATACGTTTGACACATTTTTTCACTACAAATGGAATTGGTTTTTAGTAAATAATAATATTATTTCTTGAGAATTAAAATTATGACCTACAGACCACAATTATTTATTTTCCAAGAATTTTTTTTTCTTTAAATAATGATTTTGCAGGAAAACATAATCTTTTGTCAATAATCTTGTCAATGTCATTACGACTATTATCAAAATTAAATTAAACTAGAAAATAGCGTTACTGTACTTAAGTTTCCAACCAGTTAATTCCGTCATAATATTAACGAGATGTCGCTACCATCGTTAGACGCAAAGGCTGGCAACCTTTTCACCAAATAAAAAGTATTTAGAAAACCTTCATTGCTTTTTAAATGAAATGTATTCAATATGCTGAATTGGCAAAATTAATGTTTATATACAAATGAATCGGTTACAAATATATTATAGAAATATACTGTTGCGCATGTCGATTGCCGTGCTAGCGAATGCATTCCTCCCTCTAGCCGCCTGTACCGAGACTCGGCAGCGGTCCGTCAGGAACAGTCAGAAAGGGTGTACACCGTAGAGAGAGCAGGCGATAGCGCTCACGAAAATAAAGAAGTCTTGTTTTGGAATGCAGTGCGGATGATATTACAGTGGCGTTGGGATCCGCGTTAGTGCCCTAATTTACAGGAATGTGAAGTGCCGTGTGTGATATATCATCATTGATATAACAACAATAAAATGTTAGACCCATTGGTTGATTATAAAGTGTTTCAGTGATATCTCCAGTTATTATCAATCTTGGAATTGACAGGAAGAGGATCTGTTTCATTAAACAAACGGTGAGTGTCTTCAATTGTTTAACGATTCGCTTTTGTCTGGGCTATATAACCTAGTGTCAAAGGGTAGGTGGGTCCGTGTGCCAGTGACACTAACACCCCTAAAATAGGGATGCCTAGTCAGTTTTTTAACTGATCACACATGGAATATTCAATAATAATTTTGTGTTTTTCCAATAAGAATTTATTAAATCTAATTGCAAAGATTTAGATTTAATTCTATTAAAACAGCTGTGTTTTTTGTATTTGCTTTAGTTATTTATGTGTGAATTGAAAATTGCATCACCGAGTCATTGGCAGTGTATTAAATAGCTGTTAAAATAATATATGCCTGCCATAAAAATAATTGATATTTAAAATATAAAGCGTTTATTGTTTGTCTTTCATCGGCATAGATAACCGCTTTAGTTTGAATAATAATTATTAAATAATGAGGTTTTTGTTTTATTATTATTTTTTTTAATTGGATTGTTGCGTAAAATATAATTTAATCATTAATTCGCGCTTTTAAAAAGCATACAGACAATTTTGACAATATAATTGAGGTTCAACCAAGGGTTCAAGCTCCTCAGATAAAACCGTCGTCTGGTCTAGTATCTTTATATTTATATAAAAAGATTAATTGCCCCAAATAAAACAAGCAATATTTGGAGAATGTTTATAATAGTATTCACATTTCAAATTACAATAAATTTGATCTTGAACAGGAGATTTCTCAAAATTATCAATAACTTTGTTCTATTTACTCTTCTCATTAAAACTCTTCGGTGTGAAATTATATGTCCCAATTCTCTAAGCAATTATTATTTAAAAAATTGTATTTGTTGTCTGGCAAAATATATCGATGATGCACGACATGGCTGCTCATCATTTACGATACCAACCTTGTTCATAAATGTCTGTATAGAAGTTGATTATGTCGTTTATGCTTTATCCGAAATAACACGAAATTAATATATTTAATTCATTACGTGCGTGCGTGGTTAAAAGCAAAAACCAAACCTTGTCGCATAATTCTGAGACTTTATACGTGTTGAAGATGATAGATAAATTTATTTTATTTTATAAATATTTATTTAATAAGCGATGATGATAATACACTATTCAATAAACAAGAATAATCAATTGCTACTGAAAAGTTTGCGATTTCATACGAATTTTAACATTTAAAATGTTAAAATCCGGCTTCTAAATATCTAAATAAAGCAATTAGTGCTTTGAATGTGTAAATTAATTGATAAAACAAACAAAAACGGCTTCAAAATCCGACTTTAAACATAAAAATCTGGTCTCTAAGTATGTAAATCCAGCTTTAAATTACGATTTATTAAGAAAAACGTACAAATTCGGCTTTTAAATGGCAAAATCCGGCTTTTAAGTATCAAAATCTGGCCTCTAAATATTTAATTTAAGCAATTAATACTTTAAATGTATAAATTCATTGATAAAATGTACAAGTACGGCTTTTAAACGTCTAAATCCGGCATTTAAATGTGCACTTTATTAAAAACGTACAAATCCGGCTTTTAAATGCTAAAATCCGGCTTTTAAGTATTAAAATCTGGTCTTTAAATATGTTTTTTTTGCAATTAATATTTTAAATGTATAAATTCATTGATAAAACAAACAAATACGGCTTTTAAACGTTAAAATCCGCTTTTTAAATATCAAAATTTGGTTCAAATATTTAATTAAAGCAATTAATACTTTAATTCATTGATAAAACGTACAAATTTGGTCTTTAAATATCAAAATCCGGCTTTTAAACATAAAAACTTGGTCTCTAAGTATGTAAATGTAGCAATTAATGCTTTAAATGTGTGATTTATTAAAAAACGTACAAATCCAGCTTTTAAACGGCAATATCCGGTCTTTAAATACTAAAATCGGGTCTCTAAACATTTAATTTAAGCAATTAATACTTTAAATGTGTAAATTTATTGACAAAACGTACAAATACGGTCTTTAAATAGCAAAATCTTGTTTTTAAACATGAAAATCCGGCCTCTAAACATCTAAATCAAGCAATTAGTGTCTTAACTATGTAAATTTATTGAAAAAACATACAAATACGTTCATTAAACTTCAAAATCCGGCCATTAAATATTTAAAATAGGCAATTAATTACTTAAAATGTGTAAATTTATTGATAAAACGCACAAATACGGCACTTAAACATTAAAATCCGGCTAATAAATGTTTAAATTATGTAATTAGTGTCAATTTGTTATAACACGCACAAATGTAGCTTTTAAACTTCCAATTATGGCAACAAAGCATTTAAATCAATCAATTAATGCCTGAAATGTGTAAAATAATGGATAAAACGCACATATTTGTCAAAATTTGGTATCTGACTATTAAAAATCAAGCAATTAGTGTTTTAAATGTGTAAATTCATAGATAAAACGTACAAATCCGGCTTCTAAATATCTAAATCTAGCAATTAATTACGATGAATGTGTAAATTTATGCATAAAACCTACAATTACGACTTTTAGACGTCAAAATCCGGCTATTAAACGCGAAAATCCGGCCGTTAAATATCTAAATCATTCAAGTAATGCTTTAAATGTGTACATTCATAGGTTTTATTTATGAATCATTGATACAACAAGCAAATACGGCATTTAAATGTTTAAATACGTTTAAACATAAAAATCCGGTCTCTAAGTACCAAAATCTAGCTTTTAAATGTTTGATTTATTACAAAAACGTACAAATCTGGCTGTTAAACGGCAAAATTCGGTCTTTAAATATTAGAATAGAGATGTGTAACTTCATTGATAAACTAAATCAAGCAATTAATTACGTTGAATGTGTAAATTTATAGATAAAACGTACAATTACGACTTTTAAACGTCAAAATCCGCACAATTCTTGCTTTTGAACGTTAAACCCGGCTTTTAGACGTTAAAATCCGGCTATTAAACGCGAAAATCCGGCCGTTAAATACCTAAATCAGGCAAGCTATGCTTTAAATGTGTAAATTTATAGGTTTTATCTATGAATCATTGATAAAACAAACAAATACGGCTTTTAAACGTCAAAATACGGCGTTTAAACATAAAAATTTGGTTTTTAAGTATCAAAATCTAGCAATGAATGCTTTTAAATGTTTGATTTATTACAAAAACGTACAAATTTGGCTGTTAAACGGCAAAATCCGGCTCTAAATATTTAATTTAAACAATTAATAATTTAAATATGTAAATTTATTAATAAAACAAACAAATACGGCTTTAAAACGTTGAAATCTGGCCACTAAATATCTAAATGTGGCAAATAATGCCTCAAATGTGTAGATTCATTGGTGAGACGCACAATTCCGGCCTTTGAACGTAAAACTCTGCTTTTAATCGTCAAAATCCGGCCGTATAAGTGTCTAAATAAAGCAATTAGGGCTTTAAGTATGCAAGTTCATTAAAAAAACGTACAAATACGATTTTTAAACTTCAAAATCCGGTCATTAAATATTTAAATCTGGAAAACAATGCCTCAAATGTATAGATTTATTGATGAAACGCACATTACCGCTTTTGAACGTAAAACTCGACCTTTAATCGTCAAAATCCGGCCGTATAAGTATCTAAATAAAGCAGTTTGGGTCTTAAATATGAAAATTAATTAAAAAAACGTACAAATACGACCTTTAAACCTGAAAATCCGGTCATTAAATATCTAAATCTGGCAAATAATGCCTCAAATATGTAGATTCATCGATGAAACGCACAATTACGGCTTTTGAACGTAAAACTCGACTTTTAATTGTCAAAATCCGGCTGTAAAAGTATCTAAATAAAGCAATTAGTGCATTAAGTATGCAAAATCATTAAAAAAACGTACAAATACGATCTTCAAAATCCGGTCATTAAGTATCTAAATCTGGCAAATAATGCCTCAAATGTGTAGATTCAGTGATGAAACGTACAATTTCGGTCTTTGAACATAAAATCCAGCTTTTATTTGCCAAAATCTAGTCCTTAAATATCCAAATCAGGCAAGTTATGCTTTAAATGTGTAGATTTATAAATAAAACAAACAAATACGGTTTTTAAACGTCTAAATCCGGCTTTTAAACAAAAATCTGGCCTCTAAATCTAGAAATTAATGCTTTAAATGTGTGATTTATTTAAAAAAAAAACGTACAAATTTGGTCTTTAAATACTAAAATCCGGCCTCTTAAAGTTTAATTTAAGTAATTGATACTTTAAATATGTAAATTCATTGATAAAACGTTCAAATCGGTGCTTAAACATTAAAATCCCGCTTTTAAATATCAAGCAACTACAAGAATATGTAAATTTATTGAAAAAACATACAAATACGTTCACTAAACTTTAAAATCCGGCCATTAAATATCTAAATCAGGCAATTAATTACTTTAAATGTGTAGATTTATTGATAAAACGCAGAAATCCGGTCAATAAATATTAAAACCAAGCAAATAATGCCTTAAATGTGTAGGTTTATTAATAAAACGCACAAAAATCCGGCCATTAAATATTTAAATTAGTGTCATAAATGTGTCGATTTGTTATAAAACGCACAAATGTAGCTTTTAAACTTTCAAATATGGCAACAAAACTTTTAAATCAACCAATTAATGCTTGAAATGTGTAAAATAATTGATAAAACTGACAAATCTGGTCGATAATCGTTAAAATCCGGCGACTAAATATCTAAATCGGCCTTTAAACGTCAAAATCTGGTCATCAATGCGTTTGAACGCAAAATCCGGCTTTTAAACGTAAAATTCCGGCTGTCAAATATCTAAATCAAGCAATTACTGTCTTAAATGTGAAAATTTATTGAAAAATACTTTTATTTAATTTCAAAATCCGGCCATTAAACATCTAAATCAGGCAATTCATTACTTTAAATGTGTAGATTCATTGATAAATTGCCGAAATCTGAGCAATAAATATTTAGAACAAGCTTTGAATGTGTAGATTTATTAATAAAACACACAAATACGACAATTAAACGTTAAAGTTTGGCTATTAAGTATTTAAATTATGTAATTAGTGCCGATTTGTTATAAAACGCACAAATATTGCTTTTAAAATTTTAAATATATCAACAAAACATTTAAATCAAGCAGTTAATGTCTGAAATGTGTTAAATAATTGATCCGGCTCATTATCTTCAAAATTTTTAGTCTACATATTAAAAATTAAGCAATTAATGTCTTAAATGTGTAAATTTATAGATAAAACTTACAAATCCGGCTTTTAAATATCTAAGTCAAACGTTGAATGTGTAAGTTTGGAGATAAAACGTGCAATTACGACTTGTAAACTTCGATATCCCCACAATTCCTGCGTTTGAACGTAAAACTCGGCTTTTAGACTATAAAATCCGGCTATTAAACGCGAAAATCCGGCCGTTAAATACCTAAATTAGGCAAGCTATGTTTTAAATGTGTAAATCCATATGTTTTATCTATGAATCATTAATAAAACAAACAAATACGGCTTTAAAACGTCAAAATACGGCGTTTAAACATACAAATTTGGTCTCTAAGTATCTAAATCTAGGAATGAATGGTTTTAAATGTTTGATTTATTACAAAAACGTACAAATCCGGCTGTTAAACGGCAAAATCCGGTTTTTATATATTAAAATCCCGGCTCTAAATATTTAATTCAAACAATTAATAATTTAAATGTGTAAATTCATAGATAAAACAATTAAATACAGCTTTAAAACGTCAAAATCTGACTACCAAATGTCTAAATGTGGCAAATAATGCATCATTTATTGATGAAACACACAATTTCGGTCTTTGCACGTAAAACCCGGCGTTTAAACGTCAAAATCCGGCTGTTAAATATCTAAATCAAGCAATTAGTGCTTTAAATATGTAAATTCATTAAAAATATGTACAAATACGATCTTTAAACTTTAAAATCCGGTCACTAAATATCTAAATTAGGCAATTAATTACTTTAGATGTGTAGATTCATTGATAAAACGCAGAAATCCGGCCAATAAACATTTAAACCAAGCAAATAATGCCTTAAATGTGTAGATTTTTTAATAAAACGCACAACTTAAACGTTAAAATCCGGCCATTAAATATTTAAATTATGTAATTAGTACCATAAATGTTTTAATTTATTATAAAAAGGCACAAATGTAGCTTTTAATCTTCTAAATATGGCAACAAAACATTTAAATCAAGCAATTAATCCTTGAAAAGTGTAAAAAAATTGATTAACGTCAAAATTTGGTGTTTACATATTAAAATCAGGCATCTAGTGTATTAAATGTGCAATTTGGAAATTATTTTTTCATAATTTTGTAGCTGCTGTTAGTGCATATTATGACATTTTTACTAAAGATATCACGTAATAAATGAATTCTATCAGCGATTTTTGAAGCTAAAATGCAATTTACGAGCGATTTTTGCTTAATTTTGTGCGACAAATACGTTTTTTATGCAATTTTTGATGATTTTGAATTGTATTATAACAGTTTTCAAGTAATACATTTAATTTTTGAGCGTTTTTTAATATTTTGTTCGCATTTTTCGAGCAATTTTTGATGTATTTTAAGCAATAAATGATTTTCTCATGCAAGAAATGCAATTTTTATCAGTTAGCTAACATCTTAACATTATTCTTGAGGTACTGAACCGCACAATTTATTAAAATTGCTCGATTGGTTTTGGTTTTACGACCGATTATGCAACAGTTTTTTCCGTTTTTTTCAATTTTTGATTTAAAAAATTGTATTTTTGCAAATGTATTACGACTTTTATTATTTTTAATTGTATGTTAGCATCTTGAGGTACTAAATACCAAATGTTATTAGAATTGCTTGATCGGTTTTTGTTTTACGACTGATTATGCAAATTTTTTTCCGTTTTTCTCAATTTTTGATGTAAAAAATTATATTTTTTCAAATGTATTACTACTTTTATAATTTGTAATTGTTTGCTAACATCTTGAGGTACTATATAGTAAATTTGATTAAAATCGCCCGATTTGTTTTTGTTTTAAGGCCGATTATGCAACATTTTTTTCGTTTTTCTCAATTTTTGATTTAAATAATTATGTTTTTGCAAATGTAATACGACTTTTGTAATTTTTAATTGTTTGCTAGCATCTTTAGGTACTAAATAGCAAATTTGATCAAAATTGCTCGATTGATTTTTGTTATACGATCGATTATGCAACAATTTTTCCGTTTTTTTCAATTTTTGATTTAAAAAAGTTATGTATTTGCAAATAAATTACGACATTTATCATTTTTAGTTGTTTGCTAACATCTTGAGGTGCTAAGTAGCAAATTTTATTGAAATCGCTTGATTGGTTTTTGTTTTACAGCCAATAATGCAACAATTTTTCCGTTTTTGATTTAAAAAAATTATGTTTTTGCAATTGTATTACGACTTTTATCATTTTTAATTGTTTGCTAACATCTTGAGGTACTATATAGCAAATTTAATTAAAATCACTTGATTGGTTTTTGTTTTACGACCGATTATGAAATAATGTTTTCGTTTTTCTTAATTTTTTATTTAAAAAATTATCTTTTTGTAAATTTATTACGACTTTTGAAACTTTTAATTGTTTGTAAACACTTTGAGGTACTATATACTAAATTTGATTAAAATTGCTTGATTGGTTTTTGTTTTACGACCGATTATGAAACAATTTTTCCGTTTTTCTTAATTTTTGCTTTAAAAAAAATCATGTTTTTGCAAATATTTTACGTTTTTTATTATTTTTAATTATTTTGTAGTATCTGGAGATACTAAGTAGCAAATTTTATTAAAATCGCTTGATTGGTTTTTGTTTTACAGCCAATAATGCAACAATTTTTTCGTTTTTTTTTCGTTTTTACTTAAAAAAAATCGGGTTTTTGCAAATATATTACGACTATTGTAATTTTTAATTGTTTGCTGACATCTTGAGGTATTGAATATCAAATTTTATTAAAATCGCTTGATTGGTTTTTGTTTAATGCAACCATTTTTTTTGTTTTGCTTTGTTTTTACTTAAAAAAATCATGTTTTTGCAAATATGCAAATGACAATTTTTATCATTTTTAACAGTCTACTAACATCAAATTTTATTGTAGTTGTTTATTAAATTTATTATATCCGATTCGAAGGACCATAAATGTTAAATCTAACTTGATGAACTGCTGGAGTTTGTGAATCGACCACACCGAATATGTTTGAATGAATATTAATGCATACAATGCTAATTAATAACTGAAGAGTGTATAAACGTTTTGAATGGAAATGCATAATAATTTATTTAAGTTTAAGCAATATATTCTTATAATGTATACTTTGTTAATAAAGAAGAAACATGATCCATTTACAACATAACATTTAATTGCTAAAAATGGCATTCATTTTAACATTCTGTAAAGTGCTGCATTGCCTAACAATGGGAATCTTTTATTAAATCTCATACATAGTGACATTAAAACCACCTAATATTTAGTCTCCCTTGGCCTATACCATTGTGATAACTGTATTTCAACACAGGGGTTCCAACACAATTTACAAGACCTTTTCTGAAATGCTTTTATCCCACTTTTACATTTGGAATTAGCATTAGACTGAAAACTTATTATAAAATATTTGTGTTGATAGTAATATTTGAATAATATTTGCAGGAGACGATATCAAGTTATCGTACGCTATTTTTTGTTGTTGATCCGATTGTAAGCTTAGTCGATGTAATCTAATTTTCTTAGGTTTGCTTACTGCGAGTCGTATTGATTCTTAGTATCAGTTCCACATAAATATGGACTAATGGAGAATATATATAAAATATATTCTGATTTATTGCACTTATTTTTTGAATATTATCTCAAATTGAAATGTGTAAAACTATTAAATAGGTGAAAATGCTAAATTATAATAATTGATATTCTATTTATCATATTATTTGATTTATTACTTACACATAACTTATTAATAGGAACTCTGCATAGCATAGCGTGTTTTACTATAATATTTTCATGTTATAATATAATTTGCAACTTTCATGTTGAACATTGGAATATTCACGACTTATTTATTATTATGTAATGTGGGCCTTCAATCTATAAAAACTTGAAATTTCGGCACTAATTAACATTTACCAAGTATGTTATTAAATAAAATTAAATGTACATAAACAAAACAATTAAAAAAGTTTGTGTGTAGAAATTGTTTAATTAATTAATTAATGTTTTTGTTGAATATGTTTTGCTTTAGAAGAACAAGTACTTTCACCTCACTTAATCCTAATGGTACACCAGTCATCCTTTCAATCCAAGGTTAGAAATATTATTCTTTAATGATAAAAATGTTCACTATATATATGAAACGTTTTTTAATTATCATCCGACTGTGATACAAATAAGTACTTATTAGTGTTATTAGTTACGATTTTTAAATCTTTAAAATTGATCAACTGAACGGTTCACTGTTGCCTAAATGTTAATACAGCTAAATAATTTATGTTTAATAAATACTATGAAATTTTTGTAATCAGTAAAACTTGGCAATCATCCAATATCAATAACGTAATATATAATATTCACTGCTACGCAAAGATCGGAATGGAAGGGATGGGGCGTAGTTAACTAAATTAAAAAATATAATTTTCTTTAAAGAAACCATTAATGATGCATCCAATTATCTTGCATTGCATTAAGCACCAATATATATGATGCAAATTGATAGAGGAATTATAAAGCACCTTACATCAAAGCTTAACAAACTGTGTTACTACTAAAAATTTAATAAATTATACGATATGGCAGATGGATTTGATTTAAAGTGTATAAATTATCTAGAATTACGATGTTAGCGAAACATTATAATGCATTTTAGTTCATTTAGTTAAGTCGTAGACTTCTAGAGAGATGTATTGGTATATTGCGAGTACGTGACCGGTTTCAATTCGATTCACAAATCTTCTTCAGACGTTACTATATTATAACCATCTGCTCCATGGATTGTTGATGGAGAAGACGATACAAAAATGAGTTTTCAAGGATTAAATTAGATTAGCCAAATAAAATATGAAATAATATTTTGTAAATTATTAAGAATAATTGTACACAACTTGAGTGTGTTAATTAAGTTTTATGGCAATTGTTTTCTTTTTTGTGACTTACGAAACTAGTAAACTTTTACCTTAGACTATATACTCTTATAAGCATGCTTTGTGATATTTTTCGCTTGTCTGGTGGTGAAACCAACATAACAACGTTCAATGCCCACGATTGACGTCACATACGTTATGGATTTAAATAAATCTTTAAATACAACTTGCAAACATTTTAACTTTTGAAATAATAAAAGAAAACAGCTGCTAAAACCGAGTTCTAATCATTTTGAGTTTAGTTATCAGAATATATAAAAAAATTTAGATAATATACAAAGCTCCAAAACCAAGTTTTTAGAGTTTTTGACAGAGTTAACTTTAAAATATTCAAAATAATAAGAATGAAACCTTGGTGACCAACACTTGGCTGGGTGGGTGGGTTACAGTAGAACAAATTTTCCGCCCACAAATTAAACTTAATAGCTGGAGGTGGGAGTAACTATGAATCTTTTAATTACTAACACTTGGGCGGGTGGGTGGGTCACAGTACAAGAAGTTGCTTGCTCAAAAATTAAACCCACTCAAGCGTTAGTTGTCAAGGGATTCATAACAAATTAATTCTGTGATATATAAATGACATTTTACACTCATTTTCATGTATACAATAGCTGCAAGAACACGATAGGTGGAAGTAACTATGAATTCTTTAATGACCAAAACTTAGGCGGGTGAATGGGTCACAGTACAAGAAGTTGCTTGCCCACAAATTAAACTTGGTTCCCGCCCACCCACCCAAACGTTACTTGTCAAGGGATTTATTGTTAATCGAGAGGTGAGAGTAACTATGAATCTTTTAATGACAAACACGTAAGCCCTAAAAAAATAATTGTCAAAAACATTAAAGAAAGTTAATTCTGGACCTTCAAACCTCCACCCGGTCTATCTAATATTGGACAAAAACAAAAAGTTTTTGCTTCTAAATTATTTGGATTAGGTACTTGTTCGCAAAGGATAATAGAGTTCCAGAAAAAAAGTTGTTGGATTTTTACAGTGAGTGACTTTTCGAACAAAAAAAAAATGGCCCCAGATTTATTTTTGGGACAAATTTTTTTAGATTATTTGTTTTCAAGGTTGAAAAACTTTAGAAAATAATTAAAATCAAAAACAAAAAAAATTTTGGGCTAAATTTTTTGATCTACTTATTCTTAAAGGATTCTAAAACTTAAAAAATCTTATTTAATTCGAAATTGTTGGATTTTCAAATTTTTATCTTTTTCAAAAATTGAACAAAAATCCAAAAATTTGGTCCCCAGAATTTTTTTGGGCAAAATACTTAAGGTTATTTGTTTTCAAAGAAAAAATGTTGTCTACCTACTTATTCTTAAAAGATAAAAGAACTCCAAAAAAATGTCTTGTCTCAATCATAGTTGTAGGATTTACAAATTTACAGACCTCATCCCGGGGCGTCTAAAATTGGAAAATTACTTTAGAAAAACAAAAATTGCAAAAAATTTGGTTGCAGAGTTTTTTTGGACAAATTTTTTTGAATTATTTGTTTTCAAAAAATAAAAAACTACCAATTAAAGTTGTCGGATTTTTAAATTTTTGTAGACTTCCGCCAAGTCTAAGATCGGAGAGTGACTCTTTGTCAGAAATACTAAAATACAACTGTTAAAAAAGTGTACACAATTTCGTAAAATTTTAAAAATAGTAAAATCTAGCTTTAAAATACCAAAATTTTTATTAGAAAAACCAAAAGACTATTGAAAAGTGTAAAATTCTTTTTTTTTTTATCAAAAATAGTAAAATTTGGCCAAAAAGTATGAAAATATTTTCAGAAAGCTCAAAAATTTAGTCATTACCTGTTAAAAACTGCAAAAGTAAAAAATGGCTAATTCCAGTCATAAAATATTAAAATTATTTCAGATAGAATCAAAATCCGGCCAAAAACGTGCAAAATTTTATTCATCAAATGTCAAAAATAGCAAAATCCAGACAAAAATGATCAAAATATTGTCAGAAAGATTCAAAATTCGGCCATAAACTGTCAAAAAGTGTAAAATTTTATTCATAAAATGTCAAAAATAGCAAAATTCGTAATAAATTATAAAAGTATTATCAAAATTCACCATGAACTGTTAAAAAATGTAATATTCTATTTATAAAATTTCAGAAATGGCAAATTTTGGTCATAAAAGATTAAAATATTTTCAAAAAGATCCAAAATCTGGCCAAAAACGGTTAAAAAGTGCAATCGAATGTCAAAAATTGTATCATAAAATATGAAGATATTGCCAGAAAGAACCAAAATCCCGGCCAAAAAGAGTTGAAAAGTGCAAAACTTTTTTATTGAAATGTCGAAATTAGCAAAATCTGGCTAAGGAAAACAACAAATTGTTAAAAAAATTAAAATCAGGCCCTAAACTGTCAAAAAGTGTAAAATTCTATTCATAAAATGTCAAAAATAGCAAAATTCGTCATAAATTATAAAAGTATTATCAAAATTCACCATAAACTGTTAAAAAATGTAATATTCTATTTAGAAAATTTTAGAAATGGAAAATTTTGGTAATAAAAGATTAAATTATTTTCAAAAAGATCCAAAATCTGGCCAAAAGCGGTTAAAAAGTGCAATTTAATGTCAAAAATGGCAAAATCCGGCTTTGAAATAAAAAAGAAATGCTAAAAAGTACCAAAATCCAGCCATAGACTGTTTAAAAAGGTGTACACATTTTTATAAAACTTCAATAATAGCAAAATCTAGCTTTGAAGTACCAAAAATCTTAAAGACCTAAAACCCTTGATACATCCAAATATTGTCAGATAATCCGGCCATAATCTATTGAAAAGTGCAAAATTCTTTTTATGAAATGTTAAAAATAGCAAAATCTGTCCACAAAGTATGAAAATATTGTCAGAAACCTTCAGAACTATTAAAATCCGGCCATAAACTGTTGAAAAAAGTGCACAAGTTTTATTAAAGTTTCAAAAATCTTATTAGAAAAAATCAAAAGGCCAAAAACCCTTGATACATCATACAAATATTATCAGATAATCCATCCATCTATTAAAAAGTGCAAAAATAGTTAATTCTAGTCATAAAACAAATATTTTAAAATAGAATCAAAATCCGGCCAAAATCCGGCCAAAAAGTCCAAAATTGTATTCATCCAACGTCAAAAATAGCAAATTACAAACAAAAAATATTAAAATATTGTCGGAAAGATTCAAAATGTGGTCATAAACTGTCGAAAAGTGTAAAATTGTATTCATAAAATGTCAAAAATAGCAAAATCCGATCATAAAGTATAAAAATACTGTCAGAAAGTGCCAAAACTCAATAAAACATCAACAATTCCGGCCCAAATTTGTAAAAGTGTATACATTTTTATAAATAATTACAAATTGATTTTTTTTAACTTAATAACACTTGTCAGTCATATAAAATCAAAAAAAGCTTATTTTGAACATAAAATATTTTCAAAAGGAACCAAAATCCGGTTAAAAACGATTAAAAAGTGCAAAAATTTGTTCATAAAATGTTAAAAATAACAGAATCCGGCCATGAAATGTCAAAAAAATGTCGGAAATATTAAAATCCGGCCATTAACTGTTAAAAAGTGTAAACATTTTCATAAAATTTTAATAACAAGCAAAATCTATCTAAAAATATATATACATCTAAATATTGTCAGATAATCTGGCCATGATCTATTGAAAAGTGCAATTTTTTTTTAATAAATTGTCAAAAATAGCTAAATCTAATCATAAAGTATGAAAATATTATCAGAAAGCTGCAAAATGCACAAAAAATTGCTAATTTCAGCCAAAAAAAAAACAGATATAAATAATCAAAATCCGGCCAAAAACGGTTGAAAAGTGCAACATTTTATTCATCAAATGTCAAAAATAGCATAATCAGGACTAAAAATATCAAAACATTGTCAGAAAAATTAAAAACCGGTTCATAAGCTGTCGAAAGGTGTAAAATTCTATTCATAGAATGTCAAAAATAGCAAAATCCGGTCATAACGTATCAAAATTTACCATAAACTGTTAAAAAATGTAATATTTTATTTATAAAATGCCAGAAATGGCAAATTTTGGTCATAAAAGATTAAGATGTTTTCAAGAAGAACCAAAATTTGGCCAAAAAGTGCAAAACTTGTTCATAAAATGTCAAAAAATGGCAAAATCCGGTCTTAAAATTTCAACAAAATTGTAGAAAAAACAAAAGTCCGGCCAAAAAATGTTAAAGAGTACAAATTTTCATGAAATATATTTATTATTATTATAGCAAAACAAAAAACATCAAAATATTGTCAAAAAGCACCAAACCAGAAGACTATACCCCGAAATTTATTTGATTCTATACAATTTTAAAAACTAATTAATTTTTTTTGAAAATATTACGCTATAATTGAGCGATACAAAATTATTTTTATTAAAATTAACCAAACTTTATAACAATTTAAAAGATATCTACTCTAAAACATTATTAGTCAATTCAATTGATTGAATTGTTATTTTAGTTTTCGAATATTAGTATCTGACCTCGTATGCTGTTATGTAATATTACTTTCATAAATATTTTTATCCCAATCATTCGCTAAAAAGTAATATCCGGTCCAAAAACGTTATTTCACCATAAACTATTTTCTTAAAATTATAGAAGATGTTATTTAATCAAAATAAGTATTCAATTCTCTTGGATATCTGCAAACTGTACATCTGTCTGCAGGTGTTAGCGCATCTACACCACCTGTACCTGTGGCTATATTCCCAATTGATTAACTGTCAGCTTCGAAGATTTAGTGTTGCATTTCTATCAATAAAAATTTATTTATCATCAATTTAAACCAAACTTTATTTATTAAGGATTATATTACTAAAATTCATTAAAACTGAAGCCGTTTTTAATAAAATTCGATCGCTCTAAACTAGGGTAGGTAGGGCAAAATCGATAGTTTTCTTGTTTGTCGCGTATGAATCGAGGTATATAACAGCTTTTTACATTACGAAAATTAAGCTTTCATTTAATTTAAAATTGTATGATTAAGAAACGTAAATTGTTAATCGTGAAAACTTAATTGAGATTTGATATTTTTACAAATATTATATTTGATGATTATCGAATTGCATTCAATAATTTGAAATGATTTTTTTAAATTAGTGATGGAGAACATTATTGATTAAAATTCCTCGTTTGGAAAATTTCTATGCTTCATTAATTTGATTCATAATCTAATCAAACCTTGACTTTTAAATATAATTTTAACGAACAGAATAAGCGCTGATATTCGAGTGATCGCATGCTTTTAATATATGAGCACAATTGCATCATCGATTAAATTGTCTTTATAATATACTGTACGTAACCAATAAAATTATTGAAATATGTGAATCGGTGACATTGAAAACGCAACAACCAGTATAATTCAATATATTTTTTATGAAACAATAAAACAATTTACAGATTAATTAATATCATATTTTAATAATTATTAATCGGTAAGTATCGTTCCTCAAACCATCAAACTTGCCCGATTCAACCACAAGCGCTTCAGATCTATTTATATACTAACATGCATTAAAGATAATTAGGGGAAAGGTCGACAAATACATTAAATACCCTTAATTTATTGACCGAACTCTTACACAAATCATAATCAAATAAACCAACATCTTAAATATTTCTTATTTATATATGCATCCAGTGGCGTAGCTACGATTTTTAGGCGTTACCTCAAAATATTGAATTGCAAAAAGCGTACAATTTTTTCATTTATTTAAATTTAGTTTCTTAGGTTTTGAAATAAACTTGTATTTTTTTCCTTTTTCTACCCCATTCCAATTTGCTCTTGCCTCACTGACTGCTAAACGTTCGAGTCGGTTCAGTTCATCTCGTCATCTTGCATCAATTTTCTACATTTTATGAAAATAAGTTTGTAGTTTTTGTAGGTTTACTTATTACTATTTTTGAGGTTTTATGAATAGAGTTTATGACGGATTTTGATTCTTTCTAACAATATTTTAATTACCATTTTTTTACTTTTTATGAACAAAATTTAACACTTTGTAATAGTTTATGGCCGGATTTTTGCTATTTCTAACAATATTTGATAATTCATAGCCACATTTTGTATTTTTTTAAATTGCATAAACCTTCCTAGGCGGCAATTTTTTAAATTTTTATTTTTCAGTTTCATAAAATAATGCAACCTGGAATTTTTTTATGCAATAGTCCAAGATATGTGTCATGTAGCGCCATCTTGTAATAAAGATCTTTCAAGCTTCTAATTTAAGCCATAAAATGACTACCAACATTGTACAATAAAGTATTTACCGAATCGGCCAATTCCTTTTAATTTTTGAAGAAATACTCAATACTCAATACTATTTACTAACTCACAAACTGCACTAGGGTTAGGGTCGTTCCGGTATTATTCTTGAAAGTTGTTTTATTTACTTACACAGCATGCGTGTAACGTCATTTCTGGGCATAGAACTTGTTATGTTGGTTTCACTATAAGACAATCAAAATCACATGGCACGTCTATAAGAAGAGTATATGGTCTAAAAACATACCATATAGAATGATAGCAATTGCTAGAAGCTTATGTATCAATTATCAATGATCCGGTATTCACTTATTTTGCAAAGAACAATAGAAAACCTTTGTAAAGTTAGAAAACATGTGTGTGACGTCAATCGTGGGTATAGAACGTTGTTATGTTGGTTGCACCACAAGACAAGCATATATTATAAGAGTCTAACATTGATCGTTAGATTGAATTTGAATAGATTATTAACTCATTTCATAATAATAGTTTTTCAGAGTCGGATGATAAACAGCGTTTTACCTGCTTGTGTAGTTGGTTGTCGACGGTTTGATTTGAACGTTTGTCCGCATTATCTGTTCATCATATCACAGATCGTATCGGACGGAAGTAACAAAAATGTCATGCGAGGTGGGATCGAACTGTGAATAAACAACAATTTTACGAAGACATTAAAAACCCGCTCGTATGATTCGTAAAGAAGACATTACCCGTTAATGGGTTGCAAGGTCGCGGTTATTACATGTCGCGGTAGCCTGCATCAGAACACTGCTTTAACCGGTGGCATTCTGAGATGTTAAATATATCACAATTACATTATTATGTATTATATATACAAATTCGTTTTAAATGCTCCCAATGCAAAATAATTGGAATATGATCAATAATTTCAACTTTGTTTCAAATTGAAGTTATTTTATTTTCAAAGAAGCACAATATATGTGCAATTTGAGAGAATTTGCAGTGAAACAAACTGGAAATTGCTGTCGCTATTCAAACATTTCCGCATGCTTTGTATTTCCACAAAGGAGCAGTTTAAGGTTACAATCCTGCTACATGAAATGCGGTAACTTTATCTTTTATGCAGAAACATTATTATTATTATATAACAATAAAATGCAGAGAAAGGTTCTTTGTAAAAATCATTTGCATATACAAGTTCATACATCTTTTATTAACTTTTAACAAAGAATGAAAACCTATTATATAGTTTGAATGATAATACTACTAATGACATAATAAATTTAAAGCAAACTAAATATTATTGTTATCATTTTGGTACACTTGCAAATACATATTTAATATGCGAAATTAGTTGCTAAATGTGTTTCTCATATGTTGCAAATTGCTATTATCACGTAATGGGTAATTCAATTTGAATAATTGGTCTAATTTGTGTTATATAATGATATTCTTCAAACCTACAATAACTTCCACGTTCACTTACGTTTTTTTTTTTATTACTAGTCCTTCAGATTTTAAGTTTTGAGTCATGGTAATGAATGTACTATTTTTTGTATGACTTTTAAGACAGGAATTACAACATATTTAATTACCGATTATATCTAATTATCTCTGAAGAAACTTTTTCGGTTTTTATGTTTGTAAATAAACGTAATTGTTAACATAAACTCTAATTTACATTTTAACCGGATCTAAAATGCAAATATGACGTTTGAAACTGTATTAGTTTTTATCACCAGAAAAAAAAGGTTGCAGCTAATACAAATGAAACATTGTCTAAGTGGGAATGAGTTTCAAGTAATATGCACATGTCGCCTATTCAATTAATACATCCTGTATCATTATACAGAGACACATGTTTTAAATAAACAGAAAAAAAAGTAGGTTTGTTGAATTGTAAAGTGAGGCATTCAATCTAGTCAATGAGCATTCAAATGTGTAATTTGCAAATTTAAAGTTTTTAATTTAATAAAATTACATAATAAATTCATCAGACGAAGATCTAATAAACGTTTGGTTGCTTAATATAATCATAATGTATGTAAATATTTAATAGTTTGTTAAGATAATAAGGATAACTTCTTATCAAATGTGTATTAATCATCCGAATATGTATACATTTTTAATTTAATTTTTATGCTCAATTTGCATGAATTGTTAGAGTGTCCCACCCGCCCAAGTGTGGTCTAATTTTTTGAACACAAACACTTGGGTGGGCGGGAACTACGTTTAAATGATGTGGCCGTATGGTTTGGGTTGGAGTTGCTACCCACCCACCTAAGTATTTGTGATCCAATTTTTTGAACACAAACACTTGGGTGGGTGGCCAGGAACTAAGTATAAATGATGTGGGTGTGTGGTTTGTATTGGTGTTTTTTACCTACCTGCCCAAGTGTTGTAATCTATTTTTATAAACACAAACACTTGAGTGGGTGGGCAGGAACAAAATTTAAACTAAGTTGGATTAGAGTGCCCCAACCACCTACTTACCCAAGTGTTTGTGATCCAATTTTTTGAACACTAACACTTGGGTGGGTGGACGGGAATTAAGTTTGAAATGAGTAGACGTGTGGTTTAGATTGGAGTGCTCCACCTACCCACCAAAGTGTTTGTGATCCAATATCTTAAACATTTAGATGGGTGGGCGGAAACTAAGTTCTAATGATGTGAGCGTGCGATTTGGGTTAGAGTGCCCCACTCACCCGCCTAAGTGTTTTTGATCCAATTTTTTGAACACAAAAACTTGGGTGGGTGGGCGGTAACTAAGTTTAAACTGAGTAGGCGTGTGGTTTAGATTGGAGTGCCCTACCCACCTGCCCAAGTGTTTGTCATCCAAATCTTGAACACAAACACTTGAGTGGGTAGGATGAAAACTAAGTTTAAACTGAGTGGGTGTGTGGTTTAGATTGGAAAGCCTAACCAACCCGCCCATTGTTTGCAAAAATGTTGCAAAATTATTCAACTAGCAATAACTTGCTTAACTTTTAAGATATTATTGTACAATTTTGAGATTAATTAGGTCTTAATGTTTGCTAAAATTAGTTTAAATACAACTTTTTAATATTTTGACAAATTTTGAAAATATTTGTAAATTAGCCAAAAAAATTTTTTTTTACAAAAATACTCAACTAACAATAACCTACTCAACTTTAAAAATATTATTGTGCAAATTTGGGATTAAATAGGCCTTAATATTTGTTAAAATAAATGATAAACTTTGAAAACATTTAGAAGTTAGCAAAAAATAATATTCTTACAAAATTATTGAAGTAGCAATAACTTCCTCAACTTTTAAGCTATCATTGCATAATTTTGGCACTCGTTAAGCCTCAATGTTTGCTAAAATTAACCTGAATAAATTTTTTGGAAAAATTTTGTTAAATTTTGAAAGTTGCAATTTAACAAAAAAAAAATTTTTTTTTGTAAAAATAACCAACCGGCTATAACTTGCTCAACTTTTAAGCTAATGTTGCGGAAATTTACAATTAGTTGAGTCTTAATGATTGCTAAAATTAATTTTAAAAAAAATTTGAATGTTTTGATAATTTTTGAAAATATTTGCAAATTAGCAAAAAATATGTTTTTTTCAAAATTACTGAATTAGCAATAATTTACTCAACTTTTAAGCTATCAATGCGCAAACTTGGGATTAGTTAAGCCTTGATGTTTGCTAATATTAATCTAAATAAAAAACTTTGATGTTTTGGTAAATTTTCAAAATATTTGCAAATTAGCAAAAAAATTTTTTTTTTTTAATTATTTAACTAACAATAATTTGCTGAACTTTGAAGCTATCATTGCGCAAAGTTGGGATTAGTTAGGCGTTAATGTTTACCAAAATTAATCTAAATAAAAAACTTGGATGTTTTGATAAATTTTCAAAATATTTTCAAATTAGCCAAAAAAAAATTGTTTGCAAAATTACTCAACTAGCAATAACTTATTCAACTTTTAAGTTATCAATGCTCAAATTTGGGATTTGTTAGGCTATAATGTTTGCCAAAATTAGCCTAATTTTTTTGGATGTTTTGATAAATTTTGAAAATATTAGCAATTTAGCCAAAAAAATTTTTTGCAAAATTACTCAACTAGCAATAACTTGTTCAGCTTGTTAGGCTATAATGTTTGTCAAAATTAGCCTAAATAGTTTTTTTAGATGTTTTGATAAATTTTGAAAATATTAGCAATTTAGCCAAAAAATATTTTGTTTGTAAAATTACTCGATTAACAATAACTTGCTCAACTTTTAAGATATCATTGCGAAAGTTTGGGATTAGTTAGGCCATAATGTTTGCTCAAATTAGTTTAAATATTTTTTTTTATGTTTTGACAAATTTTGAAAATATTTGCAATTTAGCCAAAAAAAAATTTTTTTGTAAAATTACTCAATTCACAATAACTTGCTCAACTTTTAAGCTATAATTGCGCAAATTTGGGAGTAGTTAGGCCATAATGTTTGCTAAAATTAGTCTAAATAATTTTTTTTTACAAATTGTTAAATATTGAAAATATTTGCAAATTAGCCAAAAAATAAAAATTTTGCTAAATTATATAATTAGCAATAACTTGCTCAACTTTTAAGCTATCATTACCCAAATTTGGGATTAATTAGGCTAAAATTAGTTTAAATATTTTGTTTAAAAAATAAAACAGGTTATCTGAACATTCTGATCAAAATGATTGAAAATCTGATACATCTGCATAATTTTCACTTTAATATTCTAACTTTATGTCTTTGAATGGCTGCGATTTTTGCTCGTATAATTGCTATCAAATATAAATGAAATAAAAACTCCCTCTTCTTATCTTAATACTAAAAGAGAATAATAAAAAAAAATCATAAGTTTATTACTTTCTTTATTCTGGCGAGCTATAAACAATGTCGCAGACTCGTAAAACGTTTTGCGTCAAATTAATTGCCTCTCGGAATGTATTACATGGACTCAGACGTTTGTGTCAGGAGTTATGTGTGTGTTATGAATTTTAATACATTTTTTATCCTGCAAAGCAGAATCGATCCGCGTGAATATTCCGGATGTCAGTTCGCATATTCATGAGACCGAGATTCGCGTTAGAATTTAATATATTTACAAGGCGGATTTTATAGGCAACTCATATCGAAAATCCTAAAACAAACATAGAATATTAAATTCTAATTACAATTTTTCACGCGTACACATACACATTAAATTAATTAAACAATAAATCACATTTAGCAATCAGAGACGCGTGCCAAGTAATAAACAACACTCGCTTGGCATTTCTGTGCAGATGTTGCCCCCGCGATTTTAATTTCCTTTGCTGATTTTGCAAAAAAATCTTTAAAGGGTAGTTTGTGTTAGCGAAAGTGGAGCGCTTTCACCTAATAAAAAGAAATATTAATGTGTACACATCGTAAATTAATCACGGGCCAACTGGGCCACACTTAATTAAAGTTGGAAAATTGGATCGATCACAGGGGAGAGGTGAAGTTTGTATGTGTGTTGGGAGTAGAATGTTTAGGTAGCACCGGAAACGTAGATTGTATATTTAAAAATAAATTATACAGGATGAAATTTGTATGAACGAATTATGTCAATGAAAGTTTTAATGATATGGCTAACTGATTACATGCCAAGTTTAGCAGATGGATCGAACTTTATATGCACATTTCGAATCAAATCTTTTCAATGTTCAATCAGTCTTTCATTGCTGATGAAGTTGTTAATGCGTTTCTATGAGCATGCACTGTTTGCATACATAATATTGAAATCTAAGACGTAAGTATTCATAATTGTAATCATATTAGAAGAGTGTAAAAAATGCTTCGCATTCAACGTCTAAATATATCTACGAGAAACCGGATTATCGATTTGTGATATTGCATATCATGTGGGATGCAATATCAGCTACAGTTTCTTCCATATGTTGGCGAAAATAGATAATAATGAAGAACACTGGCGTTTACTACCTGAGAACCTAAAATATTTTGGGCCCAGGTGCATAACTTTTTTTGGAGCCCTAAATATTTATAAATTTTAAATATTTTTTTGGATTTTGTTAAATTCTAAATGAATCAAAAAAGCTCAATAACTTTCTTATTCTCATCTCAAATTTGATACAATTTAATTTATACATAACCTATAAATAAACTATTATGACGTCACATTTGCATTTAAAATATTTTAAAACAAAATGGCGGCTAATTTTAAAATTTGTAAAAAAAATTACTTAAACTGAATAGTTGCATAACTTTCTTACAATGACTTAGAATTTAATAAAATGTTATTTACACATAACCTATAAAAGTTCAAATAATATGCATTTATTGCAATTCAATTATTTACAAAAATAACAAAATGCCAAAAGTTTTTGAGTTTATTTAAATTCCAATTTGAACAAAAAAGTTACATAACTTTCTTATTAAAAACTGGAACTTGATTAAACTCGCTCTGTACATAACCTATAAATATGAAAAAATATGATGTTCTTTTGAATTTAAAATATTTCAAACAAAAACAAAATGGCGGCTAATTTTTAAATTTGTAAGAAATGTTAATTAAACTAAACAGTTGCATAACTTTCTTGCTATTATTTAGAATTTAATAAAATTTGAATTACACATAACCTGTGCAAATATGATGCATTTATTGGTTTTCAATTATTTACAAAAATAACAAAATGGCAAAAGTTTTTTGAATTTAGTTAAATACCAATTTGAACAAAAAAGTTGCATAACTTTCTTATTAAAAACTGGAACATAATTAAATTTGTTCTGTACATAACCTATAAATATTCAATTATGACGTCACTTTTGAATTTAAAATATTTCAAACAAAAATAAAATGGCGGTTTCTTTTTGAATTTGTGTGAAATTTTAATTAAACTAAATGGTTGCATAACTTTCTTACTATTATTTGGAATTTATTAAAATTTGATTTGCACATAACCTATAAAAGTACAAATATGATGCATTTATTGAATTTTCATTATTTGCAAAAATAACAAAATGGCAAAAGTTTTTTGAATTTTGTTAAATTCAAATGTGAGCAAAAAAAGTTACATAACTTTCTTATTATAAGCTGGAACTTGATTAAATTTGCTTTGTACATAACCTAGAAACATGCAATAATGACGCCACTTTTGAATTTAAAATATTTCAAACAAAAACAAAATGGCGGCTTCTTTTTGAACTTGTGAGAAATTTTAATTAAACTAAATAGTTGCATAACTTTCTTACTATTATTTAGAATTTAATAAAATTTTATTTACACATAACCTATAAAAGTGCAAATATGGTGCATTTATTAAATTTCAATTATTTATAAACATAACAAAATGGCAAAAGTTTTTTGAATTTTGTTAAATTTCAATTTGAACAAAAAAGTTATATAACTTTCTTATAAAAAGCTGAAACTTGTTTAAATTTGCTTCGTACATAACCTATTAGTACGCAATTATGACGTCACTTTTGAATTTTAAATATTTTAAACAAAAACAAAATGGCGGCTAATTTTTGTAGTTGTGAGAAATTTTAGTTAAACCAAATAGTTGCATAACTTTCTTACTATTATTTGTAATTCAATAAAATTTAATTTACACATAACCTATAAAAGTGCAAATATGATTTATTGTATTTCAATTATTTACAAAAATAACAAAATGAAAAAAGTTTTTTGAATTTTGTTAAATACCAATTTGAACAAAAAAAAGTTGCATAACTTTTTTATTATAAGCTTTAACTTAATTAAATTTGCTCAGTACATAACCTATAAATATGCAATTATGACGCCACTTTTGAATTTAAAATATTTCAAACAAGAACAAAATGACGGCTTCTTCTTGAATTTGTGAGAAACTTTACTTAAACTAAATAGTTGCATAACTTTCTTACTATTATTTAGATTTTAATAAAATTTGATTTACACATAACCTATAAAAGTGCATATAAGATGCATTGATTGAAATTCAATTATTTACAAAAATAACAAAATGGCAAAAGTTTTTTGAATTTTGTTAAATACCAATTTAAAGAAAAAAGTTGCATAACTTTTTTATTAAAAGCTAGAATATAATTAAATTTGCCCTATACATAACCTATAAATATGCAATTATGACGTCATTTTTGAATTTAAAATATTTCAAACAAAAATATAATGGCGGCTTCTTTTTGAACTTGTGAGAAATTTTAGTTAAACTAAATAGTTGCATAACTTTCTTACTATTATTTGTAATTCAATAAAAATTAATTTACACATAACCTATACAAGTGCAAATATGATACATTTATTGAAATTCAATTATTTACAAAAATAACAAAATGCCAAAAGTTTTTTGAATTTTGTTAATTACCAATTTAAACAAAAAAGTTACATAACTTTCTTATTAAAAGCTGAAACTTGTTTAAATTTGCTCCGTACATAACCTTAAAATATGCAATTATGACGCCACTTTTGAATTTCAAATATTTCAAACAAAAACAAAATTACGGCTTCTTTTTGTACTTGTGAGAAATTTTAATTAAACTAAATAGTTGCATAACTTTCTTGCTATTATTTAGAATTTAATAAAATTTGATTTACACATAACCTATAAAAGTGCAAATATGATGCTTTTATTGAATTTAATTATTTACAAAAATAACAAAATAGCACAAGTTTTTTGAATTTTGTTAAATACCAATTTGAACAAAAAAGTTACATAACTTTCTTATAAAAAGCTGAAACTTGTTTAAATTTGCTTCGTACATAACCTATTAGTACGCAATTATGACGTCACTTTTGAATTTTAAATATTTTAAACAAAAACAAAATGGCGGCTAATTTTTGAAGTTGTGAGAAATTTTACTTAAACTAAATAGTTGCATAACTTTCTTACTATTACACAAAAATAGTTTAAAAAGCAAAAACTGGCTTGAAACATTGTTAGGAAGCACGAAAACCCGGCTATAGTATGAAAATGTCAGAAAACACCAAAATTTGAGTATGAATTGTTAAAAATGCTAAATTCTAATTCTACAAAGTCAAATATAGCAAAATTTAGTCAGAAAGATTTTAAATCTGGTCATAAACTGTCTAAACATGCAAAATTTTTATTCATTGAATGTAAAAAATAGCAAAATCTGGCCTTGAAACATCAAAATATGAAAACATTATCATAAAATTTGAACATAAAATGCAAAATTCGATTTATTTGGTCAAAAAGATTCAAAATCCGATCATAAACTGTCTAAAAGTGTAAAATTCTATTCATAAAATATCTAAAATAACCCAATCTGGCTTTAAAACATCAAAATATTGTTAAAAATTAATGCTTTTTAACAATATTTTGATGTTTGATGATCTGCTTAAAAACTGATTAAAAACGCATATTTTATTCATAAAACGTCCACAATAGCAAAATCCAGCTCTATAAACTGTCAAAAATAGCAAAATCTAGCCTTAAAATATCAAAATAATGTTAGAAAGCTTTAAAATCTGATCAAAAACGGTTAAAAACGCAAAATTTTATTCATATAACGTCAAAATGTGAAAATTTTATCACAAAATTTGAGAATACATTAAAAATTTGAAGCCTTAAATCATCAAAACATTGTTAGAAAGCTTCAAAAGCCGCTCAAAAACGGTTTAAAAATGCAAAATTTTATTCATAAAACGTCAAAAATAACAAAATCCTGCTTAAAACATCAAAATATTGTTAGAAAACTTAGATTATTTTTGACTTTTTATTAATAGAATTTTGCACTCTTGTTGAGACACCCTTTATAAGCAAATTTTACATGACTATTTCCAGCTGCTCTATATAATAATAATAATTTTATAAATTAATCAAAGTTATAATATTTGTAATGTATTAGATTGATTACTAAGTTTGATTGATTACTAAGATTGATTGATTAGTTAGGTATTATATAAATAGTATAATTTTCTAAGCAATGCATTACTATCTTTATAAAATTAACGCGCTATTGTTGGTCTAAATAACACACTAACACATCAAAGGAATCATTTATCAAAGTCACAAATTAGCTAATTGGAGTGTGCACTCCTTTGTAATAACAAGTTTATACTTTACATCTTACATATAATTATATCCTGAATTAAAAATAAGACCTATAATTGCATTCTTCATTAGTGAAATGACACCATTTGCAATTTACAAAACAAACATAAATATTATATGGATTAAGCTATAAATATTTATGTGCACTTTTACTAGCGGAAAATTTATTCAGTGCAGGAACAATTTTAAAGACCTTGGGAACTAACTGACCTTAGCCAATTTACGGAAACGGTTATCGATAGTAATACATAATAAATTGTTTTATTTAAAGCTCATTTATTGTTGCACTTTAAATATAAATAGCATAAACAAAATTTACACTTTAATGGAAGTGCACACGCTTTGTAAAATAATGCATTGATGGATTTTACACTGTTTTATTCATTAATTGCTGTTTTGATAAAGCTAGTTTGGAACTAATGTACTTTTTGTTGATTATCGTGTAATTATAGCATTAATTATTTCTTACCAACTTTACTTATCAATTCGATAAAATAGATTCAACAGCAGTGGTATTGAAATAAATTCATAACTCCTAATCCATACATTGGATTTAGTTACAATTTGTTAACAACTCACTTCAATACCATTACTACCAACTGTAGAAATTGTATCTAATTCAGTACGGCAGATTTGATATAACCTCAAATTAATTGATCTCAATTAATACATTTAATGAGTGCAGTGGTATTGAAATAAATTCATAACTCCTAATCCATACATTGGATTTAGATGCAATTTGTTAACAACACACTTCAATGCCATGACTACCAACTGTAGAAATTGTATCTAATTCAATACGACAGATTCAACATAACCTCAATTTGATTGAACTAAATTAATCAAATTCTTATAAAACTGGAATTGGATAATATTTCATTTCATAAATTAGTCCTCATTGAAATAGATTAAGCCTGTAATCTGCAGAGGTGTAATAAAAAAGGCAATTTAGCAATTGGCTGACTATTCAAATGAGTATTGATGCGATTTATGACCAGATATCATTTTTACGACCTTTGCGGTGAGCCTTCTGCAAATGATATCATTTTGTAATATGTATAATTGAATATTTTATATTTTCATAATTTATTTAGTTAGTGCAATTCTCTTTATTAACATTTCAACTACCTGAAGAGCTCCCTAGCATGAAAAGCTGTTGCACACCGACACCTCTATAAGCTGTAATTGAATTATTCATAGTTTATTGGAGATCAGATTGGGCGTGTCCATAAGAGGCCTTGCGAAATGCCAATTTATTTCCACCCGGGAAATTCAATTGATTTTTTAAATCAACTAAACAAGAGAAAATTCTTAATTAAATGGATTTAAGGCTTAAGTATAATTTATGCAAATTAAAAATTAATCAATTTTATAACAAAAATGGCAAAGCTTTGTAATATAACAAGAAAATAAATCTGCAAAAAAGTTAATTAAATTATTATTAGATAATATACACGTACGCCATTGTTTTACTTACCGACCTAGTGCTTTTGGTTAATTCCATAAAAATTTTTGGCCAGTTTTTTTCATATATTTCTATTATTAAGAAATAATCCAATACCAACAAATATAATTTAAATAATTACCAATTAACTGTTAGATTAAGCAATGCATAAATTTGCATGCAAATTATATATTAAAAATGAAATTGTGTTGCCTTTTATTAACAACAAACACGAAAGTATCCAACTACCAGAACGGATCACTAATTACGCTAACGTTAATCATCCATTGCAAATACAAAATAAATTAGCATCAAAATGCAAACGCACCCGCACCCTAAGAACATCTGGTTTCAAGTTACTAATCTCTTTTTTTTCACTGCAGACATCCGAATTGGGCGATAAAAAAGCAAATATTAGCATCAACATAAAAGATAGCTCGGAATAAAAGAATTCGTATTTTAAATTGAATAGAAGGTAATTGAAAGGGGTGAAATAATTTATTCTTATCCGAATGAAATATTATGTATATGGTAGCTAAGTCTAGGTATATTTCCTCAGCTACAATAATTGAAATTAATTCAACAAGAAAATGTTGATCAATTAAATTGAGGTTATGTTGAATCTGTTGTATCGATCTGATTATAACTTATACAGTTGGTAATGATGGTATTGAAGTGCGTTGTTAACAATTTGCATCTAAATCCAATGTATGGATTAGGAGTTATGCATTTATTTCAATACCACTGCACTCAATAAATGTATTAATTGAGATCAATTAAATTGAGGTTATGTTAAATCTGTCGTATCGAAGTAGATACAATTTCTACAGTTGGTAGTAATGGTATTAAAGTATGTTGCTAACAAATTGTATCTAAATCCAATGTATGGATTACGAGTTATGAATTTATTTCAATACTACTGCACCCAATAAATGTAATAAATGAGATCAATTAAATTGAGGTTATGTTGAATCTGTCGTATCAAATTGATTATAATTTATACACTTGGTAGTGATGGTATTAAAGTATGTTGCTAACAAATTGCATCTAAATCCAATGCATACATTAGGAGTTATGAATTTATTTCAATACCACTGCACTCAATAAATTATTAATTGTGAACAATTAAATTGAGGTTATGTTGAATCTGTCGTATCGAATTGATTATAATTTATACAGTTGGTAGTGATGGTATTGAAGTGCGTTGTTAACAATTTTCATCTAAATCCAATGTATAGATTAAGAGTTATGAATTTATTTCAATACCACTGCACTCATTAAATGTATTAACTGAGATAAATTAAATCGAGGTTATGTTGAATCTGTCGTATTGAATTAGGTACAATTTCTACAGTTGGTAGTGATGGAATTGAAGTGCGTTGTTAACAAATTGCATTTAAATCCAATGTATGGATTAAGAGTTATAAGTTTATTTCAATACCACTGCATTCATTAAATGTATTAATTGAAATCAATTAAATTGAGGTTATGTTGAATCTATCGTATCAAATTGATTATAATGTATACAGTTAGTAGTGATAGTATTGAAGTGCGTTGTTAACAAATTGCATCTAAATCCAATGTATGGATTAAGAGTTATGAATTTATATCAATACCACTGCACTCGTTAAATTTATTAATTGAGATCAATTAAATTCAGACTATATCAAATCTATCGTATTGAATTAGTTACAATTTCTACAGTTGGTAGTGATGATATTAAAGTGCATTATTACCAATTTGCATCTAAATCCAATGTATGGGTTAGAAGTTATGAATTTATTTCAATACCACTGCACTCATTAAATGTATTAACTGAGATCAATTAAATTGAGGTTATGTCGAATCTGTCGTATTGAATTGATTATAATTTATACAGTTGGTAGTAATGGTATTAAAGTATGTTGCTAGCAAATTGCATCTAAATCCAATGTATAGATTAGGAGTTATGAATTTATTTCAATACCATTGCACTCATTTAATGGATTAATTGAGATCAATTAAATTGAGGTTATATCAAAACTGTCGTATTAAATTAGATATAATTTCTACAGTTGGTAGTGATGGTACTAAAGTGCGTTATTAACAATTTGCATCTAAATCCAATGTATGGATTAGGAGTTATGAATTTATTTCAATACCACTGCACTCATTAAATGGATTAATTGAGATCTATTAAATTGAGGTTATATCAAACCTGTCGTATTGAATTAGGTACAATTTCTACAGTTGGTAGTGATAGTATTGAAGTGCGTTGTTAACAAATTGCATCTAAATCCAATGTATGGATTAAGAGTTATGCATTTATTTCAATACCACTGCATTAATTGAATGTATTAATTGAGATCAATTAAATTGAGGTTATGTTGAATCTGTCGTATCAAATTGATTATAATGTATACAGTTAGTAGTGATAGTATTGAAGTGCGTTATTAACAAATTGCATCTAAATCCAATGTATGGATTAAGAGTTATGAATTTATATCAATACCACTGCACTCGTTAAATTTATTAATTGAGATCAATTAAATTCAGACTATATCAAATCTATCGTATTGAATTAGTTACAATTTCTACAGTTGGTAGTGATGATATTAAAGTGCATTATTACCAATTTGCATCTAAATCCAATGTATGGGTTAGAAGTTATGAATTTATTTCAATACCACTGCACTCATTAAATGTATTAACTGAGATCAATTAAATTGAGGTTATGTCGAGTCTGTCGTATTGAATTGATTATAATTTATACAGTTGGTAGTAATGGTATTAAAGTATGTTGCTAACAAATTGCATCTAAATCCAATGTATGATCAAAAAAATAATTAAAACTCTATTATTGCGTACAATTTTACAAATATACTATTTAATTATCGCCTCAAGACTAATATGTGATTCAAAAAGGTTTCAATAATCAATTTAAACCGGGCTAAAATACGCAATATGCTGAGACATAGATTAATGATCAGAAAGCACAAATGATATTTGAAAAATAGAAAAGCAATACTCTGAATACATAATGCTTGCCTCAAATACAATTTTGCAGTGGTTCGGTAAAGTAAATTCTTATCAATTCATCCTGTCCTATACGAGTTCAACCTTTCTCCTTTGATCAAGAACACATTTCTCCCTTTTGTACAATATATAGGTGACATTTCTTCAAAATTCCTATTTATTATTGCGCAAATGTGAATTTAGTGACGTAACGAAAACTCTTTACATTTATGAACAGCGGCCATTTTGGTTTAAATTATTAACCACAAATAAGCCTTTCTAATAAATTTAATTATGCTAAATCAATATCTTTAATCTGCAACACAAAATTCATTTTAATTATTACGCAAATGTAAATTTAGTGACGTAAACTTCTTAAAACTATTAGAAACTCGTAATTTTTATAAATAGCGGCCATTTTGGTTTAAATTATTAATAACAAATACAATTTTCCTAATAAATTCAAGTACGCTGGATCTAATTTTATTATCCTTAACACAAAATTCCTATTAATTATTGCGCAAATGTGAATTTAGTAAGGTAAACTTGTTAAAACTATTAGAAACTCGTTAATTTTTATGAATAGCGGCCATATTGGTTTAAATTATTAAACACAAATAGTCTTTCGTGATCAATTCAAGTATACTGAATCCAATTTTTTAATCCGCTACACAAAATTCCTTTTATTTATTGCGAAAATGTAAATTTAAATAACGTAAGCTTGTTAAAACTGTTAAAAACTCGTTAATTTTTATGGTTTAATTTGTTAACCACAAATAAGCTTTACTTTAAGAATACAAGTGTTAAAATGTGCTGTTTTAAAAAATGTTATATATGTTAATTGGATATATTGAAACTATAAAAGTGGCAATGTTTCAGTTATATTTCATCAAACTATCCTCAAATATGTAAATCTTGATCATTTGGTTAGATTACAAAAATTGACGTAGCATAATAGAAAAAATCTACATATTTTTGCTGTCTAACAAAGCACTCTCCTGTTTTTCATACAGTAACTTACTCAACCCGGTTAGCTCTTAAGAAAAATGCATTATGAATGAAGCATTATGAATTATAACCCTTCGGTTTCATGCTTTGTCCTCCCAAACTTTTTCAATTCCACTCAAGTGTGCACGACTTGTGTAATATACGGGTCAATTAACTGTTTAATACATCCCGCATTCTTGGCACCAACAGCACAATGCGCGAATTTCTTTCTCCATCGATTTAGATCAAGGTCACGGCGGCGTCCTTGCCATTATCCAGCTCATCGTTGCTAACCCACCCGACTAGCTACAAATCCCGAAAAACGTTCGTGGTTAATGGTCTTTGGAAATGATAAAAATGTAAAATATTTATCACACAAAGGAAACATCGGAATGATATATAGTTTTATATAAATGTACAATTTTGCTTAGAAATATGTTTAAAATTCTCTAGCTACATCTGAAAAAGGTAAACATAAAAGTAAGTGGTTTTTAATATTGCAAGGAATTTCATGAGGCCATGAACACGTTATCACGTGCACGGTTATTAGCTATATAGACAGACTATCCTCGCCCAACTCATTTCTCCCGACATTCCACCATCCCCGTGTTATTACCCGGGGAATCGTCTGGCATAAACTTCTCCATTACTGCTCGAGATTTTTTTTTTCGTCTCACGTACATGTGTTTTGATAGGAGCCTTTAATTAATACAGAGACATCGCAAACATAAAATTCGTCTGAGCGAATGATAACAAAAACCGATTAACTTTTTATAATTATTAATTAATCTTGAAATTTATTTTCTAAGTTAAACTATGTACATTATTAGATTCTATTTTAGAATTAATTATATTTTAATTTAAGCTTGATGAAAAGATTTAATATACAATGTATTTGATAAAGTACAGTACGCCAATAACTGTGTGACCGGTGATGATTGAAAGAAACCTAAATGATGCATAATGCGAAAAACAGAAACAATACACTCGGAGACACAAACTGTGCTTCGCATGCACATAAATAGTCCACGCAGTTCATGCTAGACTGACGCGTTTTAAGATAGATTTTGCATGCGATTGTATCTATTTTACTATTATTGTAGTTTAACGCTCTCATCCCACTTTTGTCTCAGGAGTGACCGGTCACAGTATTGTTGGTTTACTGTAGAATGGTACTAAATATACAGCATACTTGAATTTATTGGGAAAGCTTATTTGTAGTTAACAATTTAAACCAAAATGGCTTCTATTCATATCGTTAAAACTATTACAGATTTATGAAGTCTGTGAACCTATAAACTACTGTCAGAATGCACTAAAACTCAGCCATAAACTGTTAAAAAGTGTAAAATTCTATTCATAAATTGTCAAAAATAGCTAAGAAATATTAAATAAATGTCAAGTGTTACGCTCAGTTATTGAAATTTGTTTTTTTATATAAATGACGCAAAAAACGATAAACCTCCGATCCACCACACCGTGCGTTTAATTAAAATTAAATACTAAAGTCTAAAATTTTATTCATCAAATGTCAAAAATAGCAAAAAATCAGACAAAAAATATCAAAATATTGGCAAAAAGATTCAAAATCTAATCGAAAGGAGTAAAATCCTATTCATAAAATGTCAAAAATAGCAAAATTCGTCATAAAATATAAAATAATTGTCAGAAAGTGCCAAAATTCAATAAAATATTAAAAAAAACACCACAAATTAACCATAAACTGTTATGAAATGTAACATTCTATTTATAAAAAGTCAAAAACGGCATTATTGTGTCATAAAATATTAAAATATTATCAAAAAAAGCAAAATTTGGCCAAAAACTATAAGTGTATACGTTTTTTTGAAAATAGCAAATTGATGAACTTAATGACACCCGTCACTCATGAAAAATCAAAAATGGCAAATTTTGAATATAAAATATTCAAAATTTTTCAAAAAAGAACAAAACCCGGCTATAAACGGTTAAAAAAACAAACATTTGTTTATAAAATGTTAAAAATAACAAAATCCGGCCTTAAATTTCAGAAAAATATCAGAAAGTACTAAAATCCGGCTATGAACTGTTAAAAAAATGTACAAATATAGCAAAATCCAGCTATAACATATCAAAATTCCTATTAGAAAAAACCAAAAGACCTAAAACCCTTGATGCATCAAAATATTCTCAAATAATTCGTCCATAATCTATTGAAAAGTGTAAAATTCTTTTCATAAATTGTCAAAAATCCGGCCAAAAAGTATAATAAATATTTTCAGAAAGCTCCAAAATTTAGTCATATACTGTTAAAAAGTGCAAAAGTAAAAAATGACTAATTCCAGTCATAAAACATTAAAATAATTTCAGATAGAATAAAAATCCGGTCAAAAACGTACAAAATTTGTATCATCAAATGTTAAAATTAGCAAAATCTGGACAAAAACTATCAAAATATTGTCAGAAAGATTTAAAATTCAGTCATAAGCTGTCGAAAAGAGTAAAATTCAATTCATAAAATATCAAAAATAGCAAAATCTGCCATAAAGTATAAAAATATTGTCAGAAAATTCAATAAAATATCAACAAATCTACTAAAAATATCAAAAATTCACCATAAACTGTTATGAAATGCAACATTCTATTTATGAAAAGTCAAAAATGACAAAATTCTGTCATAAAATATTAAAAAAAAAGCCAAATTTGGCCAAAAACTGTAAAAATTTATATTTTTTCATAAAAAATAGCAAATTTTAGCAAAATCTCAACTTAATGACACTTTTCAATCATAAAACATCAAAAATAGCTAATTTTGAACATAAAATATTAATATATTTAAAAAAAAAAAAACAAAATCCAGCTGAAAACGATTAAAAAGTGCAAAAATTTGTTTTTAAAATATTAAAAATGACAAAATCCGGCTTTGAAATTTCAAAAACATGACAGAAATACTAAAATCCGGCCATAATAAACTGTTGAAAAAAGTATACAAATTTTAATAAAATTCCAAAAATCTCATTAGAAAAAACCAAAAGGCCAAAAACCCTTGATACATCAAAATATTGTCAGATAATCCGGATAATTATTAAAAATTGCAAAAATGGTTAATTCTAGCCATAAAACAAATATTTTAAAATAGAATCAAAATCTGGACAAAAAGGGTTAAAAAGTCTAAAAGTTGTATTCATCAAATGTCAAAAATAGCAAAATACAAACAAAAAATATTTAAAAAAATTCAAAATCCGGCCAAAAATTGTTGAAATGTGTAAAATTTTATTTATAAAATGACAAAAATCCGTCATAAATTATAAAAAATTGTCAGAAAATGCCAAAATTTAATATATTCCGGCCAAATCCTGTAAAAGTGTATACATTTTTATATTTTTCAACTTAATGACACCTGTCGGTCATGAAAAATCAAAAATGGCAATTTTTGAACATAAAATATTTTCAAAAAGCGCCAAAATTTAGCTAAAAACGGTTGATTAGTGCAAAAATTTATTCATAAAATGTTTAAAATAACAAAATCCGGCCTTGAATTGCTAAATCCGGCCATTAACTGTTAAAAAAGTGTACAAATTTTCATAAAATTTTAAAAACAGCAAAATCCAGCCATAAAATATTAAAACCAAAAAATTTAAAACCCTTGATACATCAAAATATTGTCAAATAATCCGACCATAATCTATTAAAAAGTGTTATTTTCATGAAATGTCAAAAACAGCAAAATCTGGCTATAAAGTATAAAAATATTGTGAGCAAGCTCCAAAATTTAGTTATTAACTGTTAATAGTTAAAATGGCTAATTATTTGAGTCTTCAGATAAAATCAAAATCCGGCCAAAAACAGTTGAAAAGTGCAACATTTTATTCATCAAATGTCAAAATTAGCAAAATCTAGACAAAAACTATCAAAATATTGTCAGAAAGATTCAAAATCCTGTCATAAGCTGTCAAAAGGTGTAAAATTCTAATCATATAATGTCAAAAATAGCAAAATCTGGTCATGAAGTATGAAAATATCGTCAGGAAACACCAAAGTTTGGTCATAAACTGTTAAAAAAATTAAATAAATAAAACACATTTGTTATGTACTATATTACGAATATATTTAGAAAATCGTAACTAGTTTCAATCTTTACAAGGCCATCATCGCACGGTTATACAAATAAGTACGATATAATATATACTACATAGTAAGGTGTTTTATTTATTTAATTTTTTTATCACATAGTAAAATCCGGTCATAAAATATTAATATATTATTAAATCGAAACAAAAATTTGGCCAAAAACTGCAAAATTCTGTTTATGAAATATCAAAATTAGAAAATCCGGCCAAAAAGGTTTAAAAATTCTAATATCTCAAAAATTACTTAATGGTAATCATGAATTGGAGTTGACTAGTCACCCACTCACGTGTTGGTCATCAATGGTTGGTATTACCATCTCCAGTTTGAATATAGAGACTTCTAACGTTTGTAGAGCGAAGTAACAAAAGATTTGATGATCAAAACTTGGGTAGATGAGTTAGCACTCAGTTTAAACTGATTTAATATTTTTAACAGTTAATAGCTGGTTTTTAGTACTTTGCTTAACAGTCTTTGAGTTTTTTGGCCGGATTTTAATGTTTTTGACATTTTATGGCCGGATTTTGTATGTACTTTTTATGTTTTGTGGACGGATTTTAATTTTTTGACATTTTATGGCCGGATTTATTGTTTTTTTTACAGTTTTTAAGTTTTCTGGCTTGTTTTTTGTCATTTTATTATTCTAATTTGTCATTTTATAGCTAAAAATGTTTTCTGGCCGGATTTTAGTATTTTTTAACGTGATTCTGAAGTTTTGTGGTCGGTTTTTAGTGTACTTTTTGCAGTTTTCAAATTTTCTGTTTATTTTAATATTCTATACGTTTTATAGCCGGATTTTAATATTTCTTTACATAATTCTCAAATTTTCTGGTCGGATTTTAGTGTTTCTAAAATTTTTTTGTCAGATTTGGTACAGTTTGAATTTTTAACATTTTGGTATTTTAACGTATTTTTTAAAGTTATTGTTTGCTATTTTATAACCGGATTTGATTATTTTAGTTTTTATGGCCGGATTTTGGTGTTTATTAAATAGATTTTAAGTTTTGTAGCCGGATTTAGTATTTTTAACATTCATTAGCCGGATTTTAGTACTGTTTACTATTTTATAGCCGGATTGACTTTTTATGGCCGGATTCTGGTGTTTTTTTACATAAATCTTAACTCGGCCGGATTGCACTATAACATTTAATTGCCGGATTTTAACATTTCATTTCAGTCAAATATATAACGTTACATTTTTTTTAGAAACATATTCCGACGTTTTATCTGCATCTGAAACAGGCATACGAGTACTAATATAGTAAAAACTAGAACTAAAATCATAAAGATAGATAGCATACTCTAATAATGGTTTTACTTAACATATGCATGTGAATAAGAGAGTATATTAGGTATAATAAATAAACTAATAAGACGAGCATTATATTTTGATAGCGAAGCGCGGAAAAGGAAAATGGGAATAAATTACATGTATACAGACTGTGAGCTAACGAGATATAGAGACTGGCTGAAAAGGCGTGGAGCAGTGTTGAAAGACTGGGTAAAATACTAGATTTATTTAATTTAATTTATTGAAACGTAAATACTTTATTCCAAATATCCTATTTCATCAGCATTTATTCAGTTTATTTAGTTTAGTTCACTGAATGATATTTCCGATATAGAAATTAATTATTACAGTCTCGTTGACTACTTAATGGATGTATTGTCCGACAAAAGCATACAAAATTCAATAATGAATGTTTACAAGTACTATAGTTTGTAACTTTTGTTTTGTTTACAGATCGAGATGCGACACAAACTGACTTAGTTTGTCACCACCGTGAGGGTGGTTTCAAGTATAATCATCGTGGAAAATGAGCGGTAGACCCAGTTCGGCGGGTAAAACGTCGACGGGTCACAGACGATCCGAATCTGGCGGACATCATCGTCATAGTTCTTCCGGGTCAACGCACAATAGGTCCGATTCTGGACATAGTATAGATTCAGGTGATTATCATAGGGAGAGGAAGCATGGACACCATAGGTCCAAGTCGGGCGTACACGAAAGGGAGAGAACGGAGAGTGGAAGCTCACAATGTAAGTTTTTTTAAATTAATTATGGAAATGAATTGAAATTAATTAAAAAGTTTTTTGAATTGAATTTATGGATTAAATATTATAATGAATGAACTAATTATTAGCAGTTTAAGGAAGTTTTTTTTGGAATTAATTAAAACTTTTTATAATTAAACACTAATGTAGAGTAAAAGTTCAAAAATAATAACTTTATCAGGTAAGAATCAACATACTTATTAGTAAATAATTAATATTTATTCAAATCATTCGATGCTGTGGTTATACAAAGCACACTGACGAGGTCTGTAGAACCGAAACATTGTCTTGACTTTTGGCTGTGATCGTTAGATTGAGTTTGATTAATTTATTTCGTAATATTTATATTGTTTAATTGTTGAAAGTTATAATGATTTTTAAAACGATTGCAATTAACCAAACAAATAGCAATAAATACTATTCAATTATAATGTACATACTTTTAGCTATTCAGTAATGTGATTGATGCATCATTGTGTAAAGAAACCCCTGCATTGACTAAACTAAAATGCTTTGTGTACGCGCTTGAATACATTCCAATTGATTATTATGCGGACTACTGAACCGTTGATAGACTAAAACTGAATAATGTGTTTATGTTTTAAAATGGGCACTTGAATACCGGCAGCATTGCTGATTGTAAGAATAATGACGTTGAAGTTTAGTAAATAATTTAGAAATATATCGTCAGGTTTGAGAAGAGAAAGTTTATTTTCATTAAAAGTGCTTCTTTCTGACAGTTTTTTTGTATTTTACTCATCACGTGAGTCTACATTAAAATGTGCATCATTTGAGACTAGTTTCAGAGGTCTCTAGAGTGAAATATGTAGATCTGAGAAGAGAATGTAACTAACTTTTGCTTTAAAAGTGTCTTTTTTTGACAGTTTTTTTGCATTTTACTTGGAAACTGTATTCTGGGCCGAGTTACGCACTTGAATCTACTTTAATTTGCGCATCTTTTGAGCCTAGTTTCAGCTCTCTAGAGTGAAATTTTTTGTTTTGAGAAGAGAAAGTTAACAGAATTTACTTTCCTTCATTTTAACAGTTTTTTGCATTTTACTGTGTAATGGGTTTATATAAGCACGTGAATTTTCATTGAATTTTGTAATTTTTGAGGCTATTTTAGCTCTCTAGAATAAAACTTGTAGATTTGAGAAGATAAAGTAAGCAACATTTGCATTAAAAGTGCCTCTTTAGTACAGTTTTTTGTATTTTGCTCAAAAACTGTGTACTGGGTCTATACAAGCCAAGCTAAGCACGTAAATTTACATTAAATTTTGCATCTTTTGAGACTAGTTTTAGCTTCCTAAAGAGAAATTTGTAGATTTGAGAAGAGAAAGTTAACAACATTTGCTTCAGAAGTCTTTTTTTTTACAGTTTTTTGCGTTTTACTCAAAAATTGTGTACTGGGCCTATATAAGTCAAGCTGAGCACTTGAATCTACATTAATTTGCGCATCTTTTGAGCATAGTTTCAGCTTTTTAGAATGAAATTTCTAGATTTAAGAAGAGAAAGTTAACAGAATTTGCATTAAAAATGCCTCTTTTACAGTTTTTTGCATTATGCTCAAAAACTGTGTACTGGGCTTATATAAGCCAAGCTGGGCACGTGAATCTACATTAAATTTTGCATTTTTTGACACTAGTTTCAGCTCTCTAGAGTGACATTTGTAGATTTGAGAAGACAAAGTAGCCAACTTTTGCCTTAAAAGTGCCTATTTCTGACAGTTTTTTGAATTTTGCTCAAAAGTTGTGTACTGGGTCTATATAAGCCAAGCTAAGCACACAATCAACATTAATTTGCGCATTTTTTGAGACTAGTTTCAGCTTTCTAGAGTGAAATTTGTTGATTTGAGAAGAGAATGTTAACAAAATTTGCATTTTAATGGTTCTTTTTGACAGTTCTTTTGCATTTTATTTGAAAACTGTGTACTGGGCCTATGTAAGCCAAACTAAGCACGTCAATCTACTTTAACTTACGAATCTTTTGAGACTACTTTGGGCTTTCTCGAATGAAATTTGTTGATTTGAGAAGAGAAAGTTAACAACATTTGCGTTAAAAGTGCTTCTTTCAAACCGTTTTTTGTGTTTTATTCAAAAACTGTGTACTGTGCTTTACAAACCAAGCAAAGCACTTGAATCTACATTAAATTGAGCATTTTTTGAGACTAGTTTCAGCTCTTTAGTGGTAAATTTGTTGATTTGAGAAAGGAAAGTTAACAACATTTGCTTTAAAAGTGTATTTTTTTGACAGTTTTTTGCGATTTACTCAAAAACTGTACTGGACTTTACAAGCCAAACTAAGCACGTGAATCTTCATTGAATTTTGTATTTAGTTTTCAGCTATTTAGATTGAAATTTGCAAATTTGAGAAGAAAAAGTTGACAACATTTGTGTTAAAAGTGCCTCATTTAGACCGATTTTTGCATTTTATTTAAAGACTCTGTACTGGGCTTTACAAACCAAGCAAAGCACGTGAATCTACATTAAATTCCGCATTTTTAAGGCTAGTTTCAGCTTTTTAGTGCGAAATTTGATGATTTGAGAAAAGGAAGTTAACAAAATTTGCATTAAAAAAAGCTTTTTTTGACAATTTTTTGCAGTTTGTTTGAAAACTGTGTACTGGGCCCTTATAAGCTAAACTAAGCATGGCAATTTAAATTGCGCATCTTTTGAGACTACTTTCAGCTCTCTAGAGTGAAATTTGTCGATTTAAGAAGAGGAAGTTAACAACATTTGCTTTAAAAGTGTATCTTTTGACAGTTTTTTTGCATTTTACTCAAAAACTGTGTACTGGACTTTACAAGCATGTGAATCTACATTGAATTCTGTATTTGGTTAGACAATTTTCAGCTTTTTAGATTGAAGTTTTTTAATTTGAGAAGAAAAAGTTCAATCAACATTTGTGTTAAAAGTGCCAGATTTAGATTATTTTTTGCATTTTTTTCAAAACTCTGTACAAGGCTTTACAAATCTAGCAAAGCATGTGAATCTACATCAAATTGTCCATCTTTTGAGACTAGTTTCAGTCTTCAGTAGGAAATTTGTTGGTTTGAAAAGAGAAAGTTAACAACATTTGCGTTAAAAGTGCTTCTTTCAGACAGTTTTTTTGAATCTTACTCAAAAACTGTGTGCTGGATTTTGCAAGTCAATCAAAGTACGTGAATCAACATTAAATTCCGCATTTTTTTAGCCTAGTTTCAGCTTTTTAATGTTTAATTTGTAGATTTGAGAAGAGAATGTAAACAAAATTTGCATTAAAAAGCTTCTTTTTGACAGTTTTTTGCATTCTATTTCAAAACTGTGTACTGGGCCTATAAAAGCCAAACTAAGCACGTCAATCTACTTTAAATTACGCATCTTTTGAGACTACTTTCAGCTCTCTAGAGTGAAATTTGTTGATTTGAGAAGAGAAAGTTAACAACATTTGCTTTAAAAGTGTATTTTTCTGACAGTTTTTTGCGATTTACTCAAAAACTGTACTGGACTTTACAAACCAAGCTAAGCACGTGAATCTACATTGAATTTTGTATTTAGTTAGACTATTTTCAGCTCTTTAGAATGAAATTTGCAAATTTGAGAAGAAAAAGTTAACAACATTTGTGTAAAGTGCCTCATTTAGATTGTTTTTTGCATTTTATTCATAAACTCTGTACTGGGCTTTACAAACCAAGCAAAGCATGTGAATCTACATTAAATTGTGCATCTTTTGAGACTAGTTTCAGTCTCCAGTAAGAAATTTGTTGATTTGAGAAGAAAAAGTTAACAAGATTTGCGTTAAAAGTGCTTCTTTCAAACAGTTTTTTGAGTTTTACTCAAAAACTGTGTGCTAGGCTTTACAAGCCAAGCAAAGCTTATGAATCAACATTAAATTGCGCATTTTTTTAGACTAGTTTCAGCTTTTTAATGTTTAATTTGTAGATTTGAGAAGAGAATCTTAACAAAATTTGCATTAAAAAAGGTTCTTTTTGACAGTTTTTTGCATTTTATTTCAAAACTCTGTACTGGGCTTATAAAATCCAAATTAAGCACATCAATCTACTTTAAATTACGCATCTTTTGAGACTACTTTCAGCTCTTTAGAGTGAAGTTTGTCGATTTGAGAAGAGAAAGTTCACATCATTTGCTTTAAAAGTGTATTTTTCTGAGTTTTTTGCGTTATTCTCAAAAACTATGTACTGGACTTTTCAAGCCAAACTAAGCACGTGAATCTTTATTGAATTTTGTATTTAGTTTTCAGCTATTTAGATTGAAATTTGCAAATTTGAGAAGAAAAAGTTGACATTTGTGTTAAATGTGCCTCATTTAGACCGTTTTTTGCATTTTATTCAAAAACTCTTTGCTGGGCTTTACAAACCAAGCAAAGCACGCGAATCTACATTAAATTGTGCATCTTTTGAGACTAGTTTTAGCTCTTTAGTGCGAAATTTGTTGATTTGAGAAGAAAAAGTTAACAACATTTATGTTAAAAGTGCTTTATTTAGACCGTTTTTTGCATTTTATTTAAAAACTGTGTACTAGATTTTACAAACTAAGCAAAGGATGTGAATCTACATTAAATTCCGCATCTTTTGAGACTAGTTTCAGCTCTTTAGTGCGAAATTTGTTGATTTGAGAAGAGAAAGTTATCAAAATTTGCATTAAAACAAAAGCTTCTTTCTAATAGTTTTTCGCATTTTATTTGAAAACTGTGTACTGGACCTTTATAAGCCAAACTAAGCATGTCTATTTATTTTAAATTGCGCATCTTTTGAGACTACTTTCAGCTCTCTAGAGTGAAATTTGTTGATTTGGGAAGAGAAAGTTAACAACAATTGCTTTAAAAGTGTATTTTTCTGACAGTTTTTTGCGTTATTCTCAAAAACTATGTACTGGACTTTACAACCTAAGCTAAGTACGTGAATCTACATTGAGTTTTGTACTTAGTTTTTAGCTATTTAGATTGAAATTTGCAAATTTGAGAAGAAAAAGTTGACAACATTTGTGTTGAAAGTGCCTCATTTAGACCGTTTTTTGCATTTTATTTAAAAAGTCTATACTTGGATTTACAAACCAAGCAAAGCACGTGAATCTACATTAAATTGTGCATCTTTTGAGACTAGTTTGAGCTCTTTAGTGCGAAATTTGTCGATTTGAGAAGAGAAAGTTAACAAAATTTGCATTAAATAAAAGCTTCTTTCTGACAGTTTTTTGCATTTGCACTGTGTACTGGGCCTATATAAGCCAATCTAAGCACGTTAATATACTTTAAATTGTGCGTCTTTTGAGACTATTTTGAGCTCTCTAGAGTGAAATTTGTCGATTTGAGATGAGAAAGTTAACAACATTTGCTTTAAAAGTGTATTTTTCTGACAGTTTTTTGCGATTTACTCAAAAATTGTACTGGACTTTACAAGCCAAGCAAAGCACGTGAATTTACATTAAATTGTGCATCTTTTGAGACTAGTTTCAGCTCTTTAGTGCGAAATTTGTGGATTTGAGAAGAGAAAGTTAACAAAATTTGCATTGAAAAAGCTCTTTTTTACAGTTTTTTGCTGTTTATTTGAAAACTGTGTACTGGCCCTTTATAAGCCAAACTAATCATATCAATTTACTTTAAATTGCGCATCTTTTGAGACTACTTTCAGAGTTCTAGAGTGAAATTTGTCGATTTGAGAAGAGAAAGTTAACAACAATTGCTTTAAAAGTGTATTTTTCTGACAGTTTTTTGCGTTATTCTCAAAAACTATGTACTGGACTTTACAACCTAAGCTAAGTACGTGAATTACATTGAGTTTTGTACTTAGTTTTTAGCTATTTAGATTGAAATTTGCAAATTTGAGAAGAAAAAGTTGACAACATTTGTGTTAAAAGTGCTTCATTTAGACCGTTTTTTGCGTTTTATTCAAAAACTCTGTACTAGGTTTTACAAACTAAGCAAAGGATGTGAATCTACATTAAATTCCGCATCTTTTGAGACTAGTTTCAGCTCTTTAGTGCGAAATTTGTTGATTTGAGAAAGCAAAATTTGCATTAAAAAAAGGTTCTTTTTGACAGTTTTTTGTGTTTTATTTCAAAACTGTGTACTGGGCCTACAAAATCCAAACTAAGCACGTCAATCTACTTTAAATTGTGCATCTTTTGAAACTACTTTCAGCTTTTGAGAGTGAAATTTGTCGATTTGAGAAGAGAAAGGTAACAACATTTGCTTTAAAAGTGTATTTTTTTGACAGTTTTTTGCGTTTTACTCAAAATCTAAGTACTGGACTTTACAAGTCAAGCTAAGCGCCCGACTTTTCATTGAGTTTTGTATTTAGTTAGACTATTTCCCCCTTTTTAGAGTGAAATTTGCAAATTTGAGAAGAAAAAGTTAAAGATTTGTGTTAAAAGTGCTTCTTTCAACCGTTTTTTGCATTTTATTTAAAAACTGTGTACTAGGCTTTACAAATCAAGCAAATCATGTGGATCTACATTAAATTGTGCATCTTTTGAGACTAGTTTCAGTCTCCAGTAAGAAATTTGTTGATTTGAGAAGAAAAAGTTAACAACATTTGCGTTAAAAGTGCTTCTTTCAGACAGTTTTTTGAGTTTTACTCAAAAACTGTGTGCTAGGCTTTACAAGCCAAGCAAAGCTTATGAATCAACATTAAATTGCGCATTTGTTTAGACTAGTTTCAGCTTTTTAATGTTTAATTTGTAGATTTGAGAATAGATTGTTAACAAAATTTTTGCATTAAAAAAGCTTCTTTTTGACAGTTTTATGCATTTTATTTCAAAACTGTGTACTGGGTCTATAAAAGCCAAACTAAGCACGTCAATCTACTTTAAATTGCGCATCTTTTGAGACTAGTTTCAGGTCTCTAGAGTGAAATTTGTTGATTTGAGAAGAGAAAGTTAACAACATTTGCTTTAAAAGTGTATTTTTTGACATTTTTTTGCGTTTTACTCAAAAACTGTGTACTGGACTTTACAACACAAGCTAAGTAGGTGAATCTACATTGAATTTTGTATTTAGTTAGATTATTTTTAACTTTTTAGAGTGAAATTTGCAAATTTGAGAAGAAAAAGTTAACATCATTTGTATTAAAAGTGCTTCTTTTAGATCGTTTTTTGCATTTTATTCAAAAATTGTGTACTAGGCTTTACAAACTAAGCAAAGCATGTGAATCTACATTAAATTGCGCATCTTTTGAGACTAGTTTCAGCTCTTTAGTGTCTAATTTTTTGATTTGAGAAAAGGAAGTTAACAAAATTTTTCATTAAAAAAAGCTTTTTTTGACAGTTTTTTGCATTTTACTCAAAAACTGTGTACTGGACTTTACAAGCCAAGCAAAGCTCATGAATCAACATTAAATTGCGCATTTTTTCAGACTAATTTCAGCTTTTTAATGTATAATTTGTAGATTTGAGAAGAGAATGTTAACAAAATTTGCATTAAAAAAGCTTCTTTTTTACAGTTTTTTGCATTTTATTTGAAAACTGTATACTGGACCTATATAAGCCAAATTAAGCACGTCAATCTACTTTAAATTGCGCATCTTTTGAGACCACTTTCAGCTCTCTAGAGTGAAATCGATTTGAGAAGAGAAAGTTAATTTTTATTAAAATGCTTTTTTTGATAGTTTTTTGCATTTTATTCAAAAACTGTGTATTGGGTCTATATAACCGCATTTTTTGAGATTGATCACTTGAATTTACATTATATTGAGCATCTTTTGAGACTAGTTTTAGCTTTCTAGAGCGAAATTTGTAGAGTTTAGAAGACAATTTTTTTCATATACTGTATAAACGTACAGATTATGCACAGAACTTTGCCTTCACAGGTATTTTGCTACAAGCGATGTATGTAGATTATTTTAAAAATTCTCTCTTACACTATTATTATTATTTACATTAAATCAAAATAAATTTTGTTTATAAAATTAAGATACTGAATAAAATTGGAAACCTCAGTTGAATCTAGTAGATGTGTGCTTACTACCTATCTTTCACGCATCAATAACTGTTTGATCCATACATAGTCTTGTGTTTTCTGAACTTTTATATTCTCTGAATGTGAATGAACACATTATTTATGCAGATTTGTACTTTGCCATCAAAGAATAGATAGAATATTGTTCGTGTTTGAACGTGGGTGACAATTTTATCAATTTAAATGTTAACTATTTGTATTTAATGCAATTTATTTATTTTATTAAGGGTGCGGTATTATGACATATCGCGCCCTTAATATTGATTCTCAAAAATGTTGTAATCCTGATTTTATATAAGATAAGTGGAACACGATAAAAGTCTATGAAACAATTGTATCAATCCATCAACACTTTTGTGGTTTGTGGTTAGCTATATTGAATAATTCCATTAATATACATCATACTGGATGTGGGCAGTGATAGGCGATTAATAGCGTTTATATAATGGCCACATATTGATTTATTAATTGCTTAATTCTTATCTCCTAGGAAATTATTGAAATTTTTTTACTAATTCCAAAATTTGCTAAATAATTACAAAAATTTCTCTAGCCTTACGTCAACGAGCTAACATTCCGAATGAATTTCATATTGCTTTACACCCACCTTATTGATATAAAGTTGTGTTCTTACTTTTCTTTATTTTCTAATTATTTTTTTTCTTTTTAGTGTCGAATCGGTTGGAGTTTCGTTCGACGCAAGGTATAAACGATTCCCATCCACCATACCCACACCCACGACCAACCACTCTCTACCCTTTAAAAAACAGCGATGGAATCATTCTCGTGCCAGATACTCTTCAACCTGAGAGAGAACCAATCAAGTTTGATGTTAACCTGGTCGGAGCTCCTCCTGAAGTTGAACAACTTGTTAATAACATCAAACAAGTTGCCGAACAGTTTCTTTATCATTGGAAAATGTTTCCAATTAGTAAGTATTTAATTTGATTCCAAATTGATTGAGTTTCTAAATAAATGGTTTTCAGTATTACCAAGTCCTGTTGCACAGACGGATTCTTTTCCGACATCAAATGTCACATCAGATGGATCGTTGGGTAGGGGGAAATGTAAATATCACTTGAGGGATTTGTTTGTTACGCCGTCGTTTGATGAATTGGATGCTGTTGCTGTTGATGGTAAAGGGGAGACAAGGAAGCTTACTGGAAAACAGTTGGAATATATTAGGGAAAGAGGGTAAGTTATAATTTTATAATTATATTTGATTAACCATGTAAGATAGATATAATTATTGGGTTTAAATTATTATTAGTACTACTTAATTAACAATCAAAAGTAAATTGGTCTGACTCAATCAACTCAAAGTGTATCACATTTTTAAGGTGAGATAGCTCAGTGATAAAGCGTTTGCTTAATAATCTGTGCAATATTGAGCTTTTCAATGTATTATGAGTGCAATTTGAGTTGCTTTAAGAGTTCCCAGTTGGACTCTAACTCTTTCTGGTCTCAATTTGAGTTTCTCCCAATATTTTCAGTTACACCTAAACTATTCTCAAGTAAATTTAAGCTGTTTCCAAGTTTAGTGAACTATTTTGAATTAATTTTAATATTTCTCAATATGTTTGGAATTGTTGTTCTAAAACTATTCCTAACTGCACCTCAAGTGTTTCAAACAGTTGTACTGAGCTATTTTAAGCAGTGGTGTAGCTAGGATTTTGTCACAAAACATTGAGAGGGGTTTCATTAAAGTCGTCAGGCACCCTTAGAAGGCTTATGGGCTAGACTCCTGATTACAGATAGCTCGTCACTGAACGGTAGTGATCAGTGCTTAAGGACCCCCTTCTCTTTCTCGCATTACATAAGTTTAGCATTTGCGGAACAAAGTAACTAATGCACTGGAGAATGATTTTACTTCTGTATTGTTAAACCTAATATAATTTAAACCCAATATATTAAATGTTTTGTAAAAATAAGTGTTATTGCACACACTTAGTGATATTTTCATTACACATGTTTAATCCATATCACCTACAACAAAAAAATGTTTTATATTTTTACTTATATTTCACTTTGCTGTGTGTTGTTCTGTAAAGCTTGCACAAGGATAAGTATGGAAAGCCAAAACGGCTCAACTTTCAACAGCTAGATTCAATTAGAAGGAAGGGGTATGTCTGTGTGAATACGCTCTATATATATAATCTTCTCTAACTATAATAACTTATGTGCCTTCATTTTGTTTTGTTTAATTTGTTTTGAGTTTCGTTTTATTTCATAGTTCATTTTCTATGTGCTTTCATTATTTTTGATTGCTTTGCTCATTATTTTCTTTCTATACTTGTGCATTTTACAGCAACGACTTTAATATATTTAACGATTTTTAAAGTAAGTAACTATTTTATGTTCAAATGTTTAAATAATTTTAAAATTAAATTGGTTTAATATTTTCTATTCAACTCGAAGGTAAAGTAGTATTTGAATTCACGCGCACTATCTTGGAATTGAATAGACTATAGCAACCTTTAAATCAGCACAAAACTCAGTTTTATTTAATTCGATACTTTCTGTATAATTATTAAAGAAACTGCTTTGATATTATATTATATTTACAATTGTACAGATTTTTTTTGTATACAGTTTGTCCCAGTTTTATTTGAACAAACATGACAATATTTTTCTCTAAATAGTTCTAACTGAATCTAAAAGTCAATCATTTCAAACTAAGTCATTGGTTTTGAAATTTGCTGATAATCAGCTCAGATATGTAGTAATTAAGTGTAGCAATTATAAAGTTGCTAACTAAAAAATTATTTACTACAAATCGCTTCTAAAGTTAATAATTTCAAACTAAGTCATTTAAGTGCAATAATTTTGTTACTAATGCTTGAATTAAGTTGAAATTTGCTGATAATCAGCTCGGATATGTAGTAATTAAGTGTAGCAATTATGAAGTTGCTAACTATAAAATTAGTTGCTACAAATTGCATCTAAAGTCCATAATTTCAAACTAAGTCATTTAATTGCAATAATTTTGTTACTAACGCTCGAATTAATTTTAAATTTGCTGATAACTAGCTCAAATATGTTGTAATTAAGTATATTAATTATGAAGTTGCTAACTATAAAGTTAGTTGCTACAAATTGCTTCTAATGTGATAGTTACTTCAATAATTTCAGACTAATTCATTTAAGTGCAATAATTTTGTTACTAACGCTTGAATTAATTGGAAATTTGCTGATAATCAGCTCAGATATGTAGTAATTAAGTGTAGCAATTATGAAGTTGCTAACTATAAAGTTAGTTGCTACAAATTGCTTCTAAAGTCAATAATTTCAAACTAAGTCATTTAAGTGCAATAATTTTGTTACTAACGCTTGAATTAATTTGAAATTTGCTGATAACTAGCTCAGATATGTGGTTATTAAGGGTAGCAATTATGAAGTTGTTAACTATAAAATTAGTTGCTACAAATTGCTCCTAAAGTCAATAATTTTAAACTAAGTCATTTAAGTGCAATAATTTTGCTACTAACGCTTGAATTAATTTGAAATTTGCTGATAATCAGCTCAGATATGTAGTAATCAAGTGTAGCAATTATGAAGTTGCTAACTATAAATTTAGTTGCTACAAATTGCTTCTAAAGTCAATAATTTCAAACTAATTTACTTAAGTGCAATAATTTTGTTACTAACGCTTGAATTAATATGAAATTTGCTGATAATCAGCTCAGATATGTAATAATTAAGCGTAATAATTATGAAGTTGTTAACTAAAAAATTAGTTGCTACAAATTGCTTCTAATGTGATTGTTACGTCAACAATTCCAAACTAAGTCATTTAAGTGCAATCATTTTGTTACTAACGCTTGAATTAATTTGAAATATGCTGATAACCAGCTCAGATATGTAGTAATTAAGTGTAGCAATTATGAAGTTGCTAACTATAAAATTAGTTGCTACAAATCGCTTCTAAAATCAATAATTTCAAACTAAGTCATTTAAGTGCAATAATTTTGTTAGTAACGCTTGAATTAGTTTGAAATTTGCTGATAACCAGCTCAGATATGTAATAATTAAGTGTAGCAATTATGAAGTTGCTAACTATAAATTTAGTTGCTACAAATTGCTTCTAATGTGATTGTTACGTCAATAATTTCAAACTAAATTATTTAAGTGCAATAATTTTGTTACTAATGCTTGAATTAAGTTGAAATTTGCTGATAATTAGCTCAGATATGTAATAATTAAGTGTAGCAATTATGAAGTTGCTAACTATATAATTAGTTGCTACAAGTCGCATTTAAAGTCAATAATTTCAAACTAAGTCATTTAAGTGCAATAATTTTGTTACTAACGCTTGAATTAATTTGAAATTTGCTGATAATCAGCTCAGATATGTAGTAAGTAAGTGTATTAATTATGAATTTGCTAACTATAGAATTAGTTGCTACAAATCGCTTCTAATGTCAATAATTTTAAACCAAGTCATTTAAGTGCAATAATTTTGTTACTAACGCTTGAATTAATTTGAAATTTGCTGATAATTAGCTCAGATATGTTGTAATTAACAGTAGCAATTATGAAGTTGCTAACTATAAGTTTAGTTGCTACAAATTGCTTCTAAATTCAATATTTTCAAACTAAGTCATTTAAGTGCAATAGTTTAGTAACTAACGCTTGATTTAATTTAAAATTTTCTGATAATCAGCTCAGATATGTAGTTATTAAGTGTAGCAATTTTGAAGTTGCTAACTATAAAATTAGTTGCTACAAATTGCTTCTAAAGTCAATAATTTTAAACTAAGTCATTTAACTGCAATAATTTTGTTACTAACGCTTGAATTAATTTGAAATTTGCTGATAACCAGCTCAGATATGTAGTAATTAAGTGTAGCAATTATGAAGTTGCTAACTATAAAATTAGTTGCTACAAATCGCATCTAAAGTCAATAATTTTAAACTAAGTCATTTAAGTGCAATAATTTTGTTACTAACGCTTGAATTAATTTGAAATTTACTGATAACTTGCTCAGATATGTGGTTATTAAGTGTAGCGATTATGAAGTTGCTAACTGTAAAATTAGTTGCTACAAATCGCTTCTAAAGTCAATAATTTTAATCTAAGTCATTTAAGTGCAATAATTATGTTACTATTGCTTAAAATAATTTGAAATTTGCTGATAACCAGCTCAGATATGTAGTAAGTAAGTGTAGCAAATATCAAGTTGCTAACTATAAAAATAGTTGCTACAAATCGCATCTAAAGTCAATAATTTAAAACTAAGTCATTTATGTGCAATAATTTAGTTACTAACGCTTCAATTAATATGAAATTTGTTGATAATCAGCTCAGATAAGTAGTAATTAAGTGTAGCATATATGAAGTTGCTACCTAAAAATTAGTTGCTACAAATCGCTTCTAAAGTCAATAATTTCAAACTAAGTCATTTAAGTGCAATAATTTTGTTAGTAACGCTTGAATTAAGTTGAAATTTGCTGATAATCAGTTCAGATATGTAGTAATTAAGTGTAGCAATTGTGAAGTTGCTAACTATAAAATTAGTTGCTACAAATCGCATCTAAAATCAATAATTTCAAACAAGTCGTTTAAGTGCAATAATTTTGTTACTAACGCTTCAATTAATATGAAATTTGCTGATAATCAGCTCAGATATGTAGTAATTAAGTGTAGCAATTATGAAGTTGCTAACTATAAAATTAGTTGCTACAAATCGCATCTAAATTCAATAATTTCAAACTAAGTCATTTAAGTGCAATAATTTTGTTACTAACGCTTGAATTAATTTGAAATTTGCTGATAACCAGCTCAGATATGTAGTAATTAAGTGTAGCAATTATGAAGTTGCTAACTATAAAATTAGTTGCTACAAATTGCTTCTACTGTGATTGTTACGTCAATAATTTCAAACTAAGTCATTTAAGTGCAATAATTTTGTTAGTAACGCTTGAATTAATTTGAAATTTGCTGATAATCAGTTCAGATAAGTAGTAATTAAGTGTAGCAATTGTGAAGTTGCTAACTATAAAATTAGTTGCTACAAATCGCATCTAAAGTCAATAATTTTAAACTAAGTCATTTAAGTGCAATAATTTTGTTAGTAACGCTTGAATTAATTTGAAATTTGCTGATAACTAGCTCAGATATGCAGTAATTAAGTGCAGCAATTATGAAGTTGCTAACTATAAAATTAGTTGCTACAAATCGCATTTAAAGTCAATAATTTCAAACTAAGTCATTTAAGTGCAATAATTTTGTTACTAACGCTTGCATTAATTTGAAATTTGCTGATAACTAGCTCAGATATGTAGTAATTAAGTGTAGCAATTATGAAGTTACTAACTATAAAATTGGTTGCTACAAATCGCATCTAAAGTCAATAATTTCAAACTAAGTCATTTAAGTGCAATAATTTTGTTACTAACGCTTGAATTAATTTGAAATTTGCTGATAACTAGCTCAGATATGTGGTTATTAAGGGTAGCAATTATGAAGTTGTTAACTATAAAATTAGTTGCTACAAATTGCTCCTAAAGTCAATAATTTTAAACTAAGTCATTTAAGTGCAATAATTTTGCTACTAACGCTTGAATTAATTTGAAATTTGCTGATAATCAGCTCAGATATGTAGTAATCAAGTGTAGCAATTATGAAGTTGCTAACTATAAATTTAGTTGCTACAAATTGCTTCTAAAGTCAATAATTTCAAACTAATTTACTTAAGTGCAATAATTTTGTTACTAACGCTTGAATTAATATGAAATTTGCTGATAATCAGCTCAGATATGTAATAATTAAGCGTAATAATTATGAAGTTGTTAACTAAAAAATTAGTTGCTACAAATTGCTTCTAATGTGATTGTTACGTCAACAATTCCAAACTAAGTCATTTAAGTGCAATCATTTTGTTACTAACGCTTGAATTAATTTGAAATATGCTGATAACCAGCTCAGATATGTAGTAATTAAGTGTAGCAATTATGAAGTTGCTAACTATAAAATTAGTTGCTACAAATCGCTTCTAAAATCAATAATTTCAAACTAAGTCATTTAAGTGCAATAATTTTGTTAGTAACGCTTGAATTAGTTTGAAATTTGCTGATAACCAGCTCAGATATGTAATAATTAAGTGTAGCAATTATGAAGTTGCTAACTATAAATTTAGTTGCTACAAATTGCTTCTAATGTGATTGTTACGTCAATAATTTCAAACTAAATTATTTAAGTGCAATAATTTTGTTACTAATGCTTGAATTAAGTTGAAATTTGCTGATAATTAGCTCAGATATGTAATAATTAAGTGTAGCAATTATGAAGTTGCTAACTATATAATTAGTTGCTACAAGTCGCATTTAAAGTCAATAATTTCAAACTAAGTCATTTAAGTGCAATAATTTTGTTACTATCGCTTGAATTAATTTGAAATTTGCTGATAATCAGTTCAAATGTGTAGTAATTAAGTGTATTAATTATGAAGTTGCTAACTATAAATTTAGTTGCTACAATTTGCTTCGAAAGTCAATAATTTCAAACTAATTTACTTAAGTGCAATAATTTTGTTACTAACGCTTGAATTAATATGAAATTTGCTGATAATCAGCTCAGATAAGTAGTTATTAAGTGTAGCAATTATGAAGTTGCTAACTATAAAATTAGTTGCTACAAATCGCTTCTAAAATCAATAATTTCAAACTAAGTCATTTAAGTGCAATAATTTTGTTACTAACGCTTGAATTAATTTGAAATTTACTGATAATTAGCTCAGATATGTGGTAATTAAGTGTAGCAATTATGAAGTTGTTAACTAAAAAATTTGTTGCTACAAATCGCTTCTAAAATCAATAATTTTAAACTAAGTCATTTATGTGCAATAATTTTGTTACTAAGGCTTGAATCAATTTGAAATTTGCTGATAATCAGCTTAGATTTGTAGTAATTAAGTGTAGCTATTATGAAGTTGCTAACTATAAATTTGGTTGCTACAAATTGCTTCTAAAGTGAACGTTACCTCAATAATTTTAAACTAAGTCATTTAAGTGCAATAATTTTCTTACTAATGCTTGAATTTAGTTGAAATTTGCTGATAATCAGCTCAGATATGTGGTAATTAAGTGTAGCACTTATGAAGTTGCTAACTAAAAAATTAGTTGCTACAAATCGCTTCTAAAATCAATAATTTTAAACTAAGTCATTTAAGTGCAATAATTTTGTTAGTAACGCTTGAATTAATTTGAAATTTGCTGATAATCAGCTCAGGTATGTAATAATTAAGCGTAATAATTATGAAGTTGTTAACTATAAAATTAGTTGCTACCGGTCGCATCTAAAGTCAATAATTTTAAACTAAGTCATTTAAGTGCAATCATTTTGTTACTAACGCTTAAATTAGTTTGAAATTTGCTGATAACTAGCTCAGATATGTAGTAATTAAGTGTAGCAATTATGAAGTTGCTAACTATAAAATTAGTTGCTACAAATCGCTTCTAAAGTCCATAATTTCAAACTAAATCATTTAAGTGCAATAATTTTGTTACTAATGCTTGAATTAAGTTGAAATTTGCTGATAATCAGCTCAGATATGTAGTAATTAGGTGTAACAATTATGAAGTTGCTAACTATAAAATTAGTTGCTACAAATCGCTTCTAAAGTCAATAATTTCAATCTAAGTCATTTAAGTGCAATAATTTTGTTACTAGCGCTTGAATTAATTTGAAATTTGCTGATAACTAGCTCAGATATGTGGTTATTAAGGGTAGCAATTATGAAGTTGTTAACTATTAAATTAGTTGCTACCGATCGCATCTAAAGTCAATAATTTTAAACTAAGTCATTTAAGTGCAATAATTTTGTTACTAACGCTTAAATTAATTTGAAATTTGCTGATAACCAGCTCAGATATGTAGTAATTAAGTGTAGCAATTATGAAGTTGCTAACTGAAAAATTTGTTGCTACAAACCGCTTCTAAAGTAATCGTAATGACAATAATTTTAAACTTATGTCTCTACACCATAGTATGTCATGATCAAAATTGGGGCACTCTGTATAAATCATCTTTTATTACGTTTACATATTTTTTATATCTAAATGTTGCATTATTCTTCACAAACAACAATAGACACATTTTTACTTTACCAATTTTTAGGGAATTTGAGGTTGAATCATTAAATTTTCCTGGTCAACAACACAAGTGGAAGTTATCGCAGCTTTTACAAAAGGGAACAGAACGAAGTAAAGACTCTCTATTAAACGATCTAGCATTGGCATTACGTTTTCTATTTGTGACTGCGAAGAATCGACTGATCTCACATTTCTTCAGCGTGTCTCAATCCTTCCGTGGGTTATTAATGGGTCTGCTTAGAATATTAGATATTCTAGTCGGCATACCCAGTTTGCAAGCTCACAATTTAGATACTAAGATTCGAGAGGAGAGGAGTAAATATTTAGTTGCCGAATTAGTTTGTAGGGTGAGTTAAAATAATTTTAGTTATGTGAAGAAATGTTAAAATAAAATTTATTCTAGCCTGAACACGAAGATTCCTTAGAGTTGCTATGTTCGTATGTAAGAAAACAGCTCCGAAGAGCAGCAACTGAAAAATTTGAAGTTACTAGGGAATGTTCCCAACCACCGGTATCGGTTCCGTATAGATATCTAACACCCGCAGGGGCTGAGCTGGATCTCCGATTGTGGGATAGGAGTCTCATGCGGAAAGCGCTTCCTATACTCGTTCAAATACTTGAGAGAGAAACTAGAGGCTGGTTTTTACACTTCCGAGAACGATTAATTGCTGAGCTCAGATCTCAAAAGCTACCAGATGAGGATATTGAGAGGGTAATATTAATATCTTTATATCTATCAGTGGATGTAACATTTAATTGTTTTGTAGGAAGTCAATGAAGCTGTAATGAAAGAATATTTGCAACGTGTTTATAACAGCATTCTATCACATCCAGATATTCAAGGATTAGGTGATGGTGTAGCTCAACTTTTAGTCCAACAAGCTCAAAGCGTAGTTCTAATGCACAGGTAATACTATCTTAAAATATTTTTCGCTCGTCGCATGGTGACGTCACATGTTGGCTTTGCTTCGTCATAAGTTGTGTTTACGTTTTATATTTTATTATAGGGCTGTAGAAAATGTTCAAAGACGTCTTTCTAAGTCGCAAGACAATGTAAAGACAAGACTGTGCAATGCTCATCCTGTATTATCTAGGATAGGTCCTTGGTTACATTATAGGCTTCATACAGCCGAATTGAAATTTGGTTTTGAAAATCAGTGGAGTGCTCACGAGGAGGCGCTTGCACTCTGCCATTCTCAGAGGCTGAATCAAACAATTTATTTCTTAAATAGAGATCTTGCATTCATGAAAGAGGTAATGCAATTTAAAATGCAGATTTATTGATAATTATTTGGTTTTTATGTATTTTTATAGAGAGAACCTGCTCTTTTGAGAGAGTTAAGTAAAGTTAAAACACCAACGAGAAGTTTCTTCTGGCCAACGCAGATTTGGATGCCTACTAATTGGATTGTAAGAAGGAATTTCCAGGGGCAGTCTGAAGTAGTTCCTACTGTTTTAAGTAAGCAAGCTACTAGCATCACAACGCCTCGTTCCGATCCGAGCCAGCCAGTAAGTTATATTTAAATTAAATTAATTAATTCTATTAAAGTTTATAAATATAAAACACATTCTTTGCGACAAAACTAAAAAAATGCGTTTTTGCAACAAAGACTTTGAAAATCACTCAAAAATTGCATTTGTTTCTAGAAAACTGTAATAAAATCGCCTAGAAAATGTATATGGCCAGATTTTAGTGCTTTCTGATATTATTTTGGTGTTTGAAGGCCGGAATTTGCTTTTTTTGACTTTTTATTAATGGAGTTTTGCACTTTTCAAATGTGTTTGGCCCGATTTTGGTTCTTACTGACATAATTGTAACCGAATTTTGTTATTTTTGACATATTTATAACTAGAATTTGCACTTATTAACAGTTCATAGCTGTATTTTGCGTGGTTTTTGATGAAATTTATGTCATAAATCGGTTCTGAGCTAGGGTTTATATATTTTTCATGACTTTTATGTAGTAAATTGGTTTCTTTGCGTAAGTTTGATAGAGTTTATGTTATAAACTTGCTTTCTGCATGATTTTCTGATCAATTTTAAGCAAGGAATGGATTTGTTGAGCAAATTTCTTAGTATTTTACGAGTTTTTAGTGCAATTTATGTTGAGTATTGTAGGGCAAATGGTTTTTTTGGACTAATTATATAGAATTTGATATTATAAATGTTTATGAAGTCTTTAAAATATCAAAGTCCGACTAAATATTGTCAAAAAGGTTTAAAATCCGGTGATATACTGTCGAAAAGTGCAAACCTCTATTCATAAAACGTCAAAAATAACAAAATTCGGACATAAATTATAAAAATAATGTCAAAAAGTACTAAAATTTAACATAAACTGTTAAAAACTGTGAAATTCAATTTATGAAAAGTAAAAAATGGCAAAATTTGGCCAAAATCCGGCCAAGTCGGTTTAAAAATGCAATATTTTATTCATAAAATAGCAAAATTTGGGCTTAAAACATTAAAATATGTTTAGAAAGCACCAAAATCTGGTCAAAAATGGTTTAAAAGTGCAAAATTTTATTCTTAAAATGTCAAAAATAGCAAAATTTGGGCATAAAACATTAAAATATGGTTAGAACAGATCAAAATCCGGTTAAAAACGGTTTTAAAGTGCAAAATTTTATTCATAAAATGTTAAAAATATCTAGTTTTGGGCTTAAAACATCAAAATATGGTTAGAAATCACCAAAATTTTATTCATAAAAAGCAAAATATGGTTAAAAAGCATCAAAATCCGTCTAAAAACTGTTTAAAAATGCAAAATTTTATCAATAAAATAGCAAAATTGGGTTTTAAAACATTAAAATATGGTTAGAAAGCACTAAATCCGGCCAAAAACGGTTTAAAAGTGCAAAATTTTATCCATAAAATGTCAAAAGTAGCAAAATTTAGGCTTAAAACAACAAAAAAAGGTTAGAAAACACCAAAATTCGGCAAAAAACGGTTTAAAAATGCAAAATTTTATTCATAAAATAGCAAACTTTAGGCTTAAAACATTAAATCATGGTTAGAAAGCACCAAAATCCGGTCAATAAACGGTTTAAAAATGCAAAATTTTATTCATAAATGTCAAAAGTATTTAAATTTGGGTTTAAAATATCAAAATATGGTTAGAACGCATCAAAATCCTCCCAAAAACGGTATACAATTGCAGAATTTTAGTCATAATATTTCAAAAATTGCAAAATTTGAACTTAAAACATCAAAATATGATTAGAAAGCATCAAAATTTGGTGAAAAAAGGTTTAAAAGTGCAAAATGTTATTTATATAATGTCAAAACTAACAAAATTTGGGCTTATAACATCAAAATATGGTTAGAAAACACTAAATAAAATAAAATGTTAAAAATATGAAAATTTGGGCTTAAAACATCAAAATCCGGCCAAAAACCGTTCTAAAGTGCTAAATTTTATTCACCGCATTTTAAAAATAGCAAAATTTTGGCTTGGAGCATCAAAATATGGTTAGAAAGCATCAGAATTCTGCCAAAAACGGTTTAAAAGTGCAAAATTTTATTCATAAAATGATAAAAACTAGCAAAATTTGGGCTTAAAACGTTAAAATATGGTTAGAAGGCTCCAAAATCCGGCGAAAAACGGTTTAAAAATGCAATATTTCATTCATAAAATGTCAAAAATCGCAAAATTTGGGCTTAAAACATTAAAATATGGTTAGAAAGCACCAAAATCCGTCCAAAATCGGTTTAAAAGTGCAATATTTTATTTATAAAATGTGAAAAATAGCTAATCTGTGCTTTAAACATCAAAATATGGTTAGAAAGCACCAAAATTTAGCCAAAATTGGTTTAAAAGTGCAAAATTTTGTTCATAAAATGCCAAAAATACCAAAATCTCTACGTAAAACACCAAAATTCGGCCATAAACTGTTTAAAAGTTGAAAATTTTATTCATAAATAGGAAAATTTGGGCTTAAAACATCAAAATCCGTCCAAAAACGGTTTATAAGTGCTAAATTTTATTCATCGCATTTCAAAAATAGCAAAATTTGGGCTTAAAGCATCAAAATATGGTTAGAAAGCATCAAAATCCGGCTAAAAACGGTTTATGTGCAAAATTTTATTCATGAAATGCCAAAAATACCAAAATTTTTGCTTAAAACACCAAATTTCGGTCGAAAACGCTTTAAAAGTGCAAAATTTTATTTATAAAATGTCAAAAATAGCAAAATCCGGGCATAAAACATCAAAATATGGTTAGAAAGCACTAATATCCGGCTAAAAACGGTTTAAAAGTGCAAAATTTTGATCATAAAATGCCAAAAATACCAAAACCTGTACTTAGAACACCAAAATTTGGCCAAAAACGGTTTAAAAGTGCAATATTTCATTAATAAAATATCAAAATATCTAAATCAGTGTTAAAACATCAAAACATGGTTAGAAGGCACCAAAATTCGACCAAAAACGATTTAAAAGTAGAAAATTTTATTCAAAAATAGGAAAATTTGGACTTAAAACATCAAAATCTGGTCAAAAACGGTTTAAAAGTGCAAAATTTTATTCATCGCATTTCAAAAGTAGCAAAATTTGGGCCTAAAGCATTAAAATATAATTAGAAAGCATCAAAATGCGGCCAAAAACGGTTTAAAAATGCAAAATTTTATTCTTAAAATGTCAAAAATATGAAAATTTGGGCTTAAAACATCAAATTCCGTCCAAAGACGGTTTAAAAGTGCTAAATTTTATTCATAAAATGTCAAAAATATCAAAATGTGGGCTTAAAACATTAAAATATGGTTAGAAAGCACCAAAATGCGGTCAAAAACGGTTTAAAAATGCAGAATTTTATTCTTTAAATGTCAAAAATAGGAAAAGTTGGGCTTATAACATTAAAATCCGTCCAAAAACGGTTTAAAAGTGCAAAATTTTTGTTCTGATATTTCAAAAATACCAAAATTTGGGCTTAAAATATTAAAATATGGTTAAAAAGCACCAAAGTCCAGTCAAAACCGATTTAAAAATGCAAAATTTTATTCTTTAAATGTCAAAAATAGGAAAAGTTGGGCTTAAAACATCAAAATCCGGCCAAAAACGGTTTAAAAATGCAAAATTTTATATATAATATTTCAAAAATTGCAAAATTTGGGCTTAAAACATCAAAATCCGGTCAAAAACTGTTTGCAAAGTTTTATTTATTGTATTTCAAAAATAGCAAAATTTGGCCTTAAATCATCAAAATATGGTTAGAAAGCATCAAAATATGGTTAGAAAGCATCAAAATCCGGCCAAAAACGGTTTAAAAGTGCTACAATTTATTTATAAAATGTCAAAAATATCAAAATTTGGGCTTAAAGCATCAAAATGTAGTTAGAAAGCATCAAAATCCGGCCAAAAACGGTTTAAAAGTGCAACAATTTATTCATAAAATGTCAAAAATATCAAAATTTGGGCCTAAAACATCAAAATATGCTTAGAAAGCAATATAATCCGGTCAAAAACGGTTTAAAAATGCAAAATTTTATTCATAATAAGCAAAATATGGTTAGAACGCATTAAAATCCGACAAAATGTGCTAAAGCATCAAAATATGGTTAGAACGCATCAAAATCCGGCCAAAAAACGGTTTAAAAGTGCAACATTTTATTCTTAAAATGTCAAAAATAGGAAAATTTGGGCTTAAAACATCAAAATCTGGTCAAAAACGGATTAAAAGTGCAAAATTTTAATCATAATATTTTAAAAATTGCAAAATTTGGGCTTAAAACATCAAAATATGGTTAGAAAGCATCAAAATCCGGCCAAAAACGGTTTAAAAGTGCAACAATTTATTCATAAAATGTCAAAAATAGCAAAATTTGGGCTTGTAACATCAAAACTGTTGAAAAATACAAAAAAAAAATTATGAAATCTTGAAAATATCAAAATCCGGCATGAAATATCAAAATTTTGTTAGAAAGATTCAAATAAACTGTCAAAAAGTGTAAAATTCTATCTGGTCATAAAGTATAAAAATATATTATTTTCATCATACAAGGCACACTGACGAGGTTTCTAGATCCGAAAGAATTGTCTGTGGTTGACTTATGGCCTTATTTTAAATAAAAATATTTTGTTTATAAAATGTCAAAAATCCAACTAAGAATTATTAAAAATATTGATAGAATAAACCAAAATCCGGCTATGAAGTGTGAAAATATTGCTTTATTTACTTTACCGTGTGCTATTTGCCGCTCTTCGTATGGTGAAGATATTCTGTACCCACGAATGACTGAATGATGATGAATTTTATTATTGATAAACAAATGTTTGCAAGGCTTATGGCAATTTTCAATTATAAAACCATGTCAATTGTCAGTTATTACTAATCGAAAAACATTAGATTTACTACAAAATTCAATATAATTAATTAAATAGTTTATCAAAATCATGCGCCAAGTGCCTTATACAAGATTCATAGACATTAAGATAGGTTAAGTGCATAAAAATGTGTTCATAACGTGTTTAACACGTTTTTGTTATATGCGCTGTCTTGCCCACAACTGACGTCACACGTACCAATCATGTTGGCTTTGCCGCGTCGGCAGTGATTCAATCAAAGCTGATATTTTTCTGTGTTTTATTTAATATCAAAAATAAGCAAAATGGCATTTTGTTGTAGCACTGAGGGCCTCCTGATATTTATTTCAAAAGCTAGGGGAGCGGAGTTACAAAATAAATTTAAAATATTTACGTTTTTTTTCCAAAACTGACTATTCAATATTTTTACTTTACTTTACCTAAGATAATAGTAAAAAATGTTCCAAAATTGTCAAAAACATTCCAAAATTGTCAAAAATGTTTTAAAGTTTTCAAAAATGTTATAAAATCGTTACAAATGTTTCAAAAGTGTTACATAAAATACATCATTTATTAAATTTAAATGAAATTATAATTCATATTAAATGTTATTTTGTTTTTATTTCAGGTATTTTTGGTAGAAAAAGAAATAGTAAGAACAACAACAACGAGATGGCCCCTTTGGAGAATTTTCAATTACTTCCATAGAACATGGTGCTGGACGTGGAATGCCATGTTTTTCTTCGGCATTCTCATCCCATGGTGCAGCCCTGTGGGTTTACGCGCACTATTCACCCTTGAACCATTCATGCCTGATTTAGAACTATCACAAGTAAACGGTACCCTTTTTCCAAGAAAAAGCAGTCTAACTTCCACACTATGTTCAAGACTTATAAGTTTATGGCGGCATATATCGAAATCACGTACACATTTTGAAACAAAACCTGACACTGGTTTTATCGGGAAAGGAATGACAAGACATACCAATCGAGTTTGGAATTATTTTTTTAAAGGATTATTTGGAACGATTGGTTTAGTAATAGTATTTCCAATTATATCAATATTGGTTATTATTGGATGTTTTTTTATTGCTGCCACGGCTGTGTTTTGGATGCCAATTTTAACTTTAGGTGTGCAAGTTATTAATGGATTATTTTATGATTTGGATAGTCCAGAACCACAGAGGAATCGATTTATGGTTATATTCGAGGCGTTGTTATGGAATATTGGATTCCAAGGATGCATTCAACCAATTGTTGCCATTTTTGTTGCTATATTTGTATGCCCATTAGTTTCCATTATAATACTAGCAGGTAATTTTTAAATTATTATTGCTATTATTTATATTTTAATCAAAATTTTATTATAGGTGGTGTTACTAGATATTGGTTTCGTCTCTTATGGGATGCAGCTATCTTCCATGCTATAATTAAAAAACGGGGACGAATTCCGGCCAGTGATAGTTTTGTAGTGAAACGAATAGCTGGGCCTGGTTTGGCGTCCGATTACTATTTCCAAATATCACCGGAACAGGCTTTGGCTGCTTTTGAGGCTAAAATGGAATGGGATGAACTTGCAGCTTATCAAAGTGTTATGGAGAATACTATTTTACAACCACAGAAAGATTTTAGTCAATTTGTGGAAGCTTGTTTTGGTAGCTTTTCAACGCAGCTTGCTAAAAATGGGCCGTATAAAGTTTTAGAGAAGGAAGGGCAGGATTTGATCGCTATGTTACATGAGAAGTTGGAGAAAAGGAGAAGGGATTTACAGACGGGGCTCAATGTTAGTGTTAAGAGCAAAATTAAATTATCTACTAATGAATTAAAGGTAAATTATATTGATTGATTGTACAAAATTTTATTAGTTTTTGTCTGCTTACTCTGGAAAACCGTTTTTCTGCTCTTATTATGGGTCGGAAAGTGATGCATTGTGGCTCTAGAGCGGCCAAGCATCGCTGCAAACAATGCTTTTTTGCTCTTGATACTTAATATACTATTTTTCTTATAGATTGGAATACAGCAAGGAGCTTTAATGTTGGAACGATTTTATCCATCACATATTTTACCAAAGCTGGGTTGCAATGAGGAACAATTCTGGGAAAGTCGAGCGTTAACTGTAGGAGATTGGGCTGGATTGGCGAGTCTTTTGTACACAGAACTATTCAGTTTAGATATATTAACTCCATTGGATCATACTGATACTAGTTTTAGATTAGATCCGCATCCTAATGCTGATGTTAGTCGGTATTCTGATATGGTCCACAGTGCACAATTAGGTAAAAGCTTGTATGGTTTGTATGTTGTATATTTTAAATTTTGTTTGTTTGTTTGTATTAGGCGATGGAGGTCCAGATTTATTAGGAAACGTGTACACACCAAGAGGGAATATTCAAGTTCATTCTCCTTATTTAGAAGTATCTGCTTTCAATCCACGTTCGAAATTAACAGCGACGGGGAAAAAAGTAGAAAAACGAGCGTAAGTTGATTGTTGATCATTAAACTTAATTCTTGCTTCAAATCAGAGTTGCTGTGGATTTGGGCCACGGTTTACAAGAGGGCTCCCTTTAAAGTCAAAATACATATTAAATTTAAGTAAATTATAACATTTATTAGCATTTTTTTAGGACTCAACTAGCAATGTCTTGCTTAACTATTAAGCAATTGTTGTTCAAATTTGGGATTAGTTAATGTTTGCTAAAATTAGTTATTCTAGAACTGTCATAAGTGTTCTAGAACTGTGGAAAACATTTTAAGCTGTCAAAAATGTTTCTAGATTCTAAAAATTCTATTTAGCAATTCAACTGAACTGACAAAAATGCTGCTAAACTATCAAAATTGTTGTAGAACTGTCATAAGTGTTCTAGAATTGTTGAAAACGCTCTAGAAATGTCAAAAATGTTTACTAAAATCTATTTGGCTATATAACTAAATTAACAAAAATTGCTACTAAACTGTCAAGATTATTATAGAACTTACAAAAATGTTCCAAGATTCCCAAAATCTATTTAGCAATCCAACTCAACTGAGATAGAATTCTGCCAAACTGTCAAAATTATTCAAGAACTGTTTATATTATTCTACAACTATCATAGGTGTTCTAGAACTGTCAAAAACTTTTTAGAGCTGTCGAAAAGGTTTCTAGGATTTTCAAAATTCTATTTAGTAATCCAACTCAACTGACAAAAATCCTGCAAAATTGTTCTAGAACTGTCAAAAACGTTCTAGAACTGTCAAAAACGTTGAAGAACTGTCAAAAACGTTAAAGAACTGTCAAATATGTTTTTAAATTTACAAAGTTTATTTAGCAATTCATTCAACTAACAAAAAATGCTGCTAAATTGTCAAAATTGTTCTAGAACTGTAGAAAAGGATCTAGAACTGTCAAAAATGTTCATAAATTTCTAATATTTATTTAACAAATCTAACTCAACTGTCAAAAAATGCTACCTAACTGTCAAAATTGTTCTAGAACTGTCAAAAACGTTCTAGAACGGTGAAACATGTTCCTAAATTCTGAAAATATATTTAGCAATCCAACTAAACTGACAAAAAATGCTACTACTAAACTGTCAAAATTGTTCTAGAACTCTTAAAAACGTTCTAGAATGTTTCTAAATTTCCAAAATTTGTTTAGCAATTCAACTGAACTGACGAAAAATGCTGTTTAACTGTCAAAATTGTTTTAGAACTGTCATAGGTGTTCTAGGACTGTTGAAAGTCTTCTAGAAATGTCAAAAATGCTCCTAGATTTTTAAAATCTATTTAGCTATCTAACTCATTTGCAAAAAAATGCTATTAAACTGTCAAAATTGTTCTAGAACTCTTAAAAACATTCTATAAATGTCAAAAGTGTTTCTAGATTTCTAATATTTGTTTAGCAATCCAACTCAACGGACAAAAAATGCTATTAAACTGTCAAAATTGTTCTATAACTGTCATAAGTGTTGTAGAGTTGTCAACATTGCTCTAGATCTGTCAAAAGTGTTTATGGATTACTAAAATCTATTTGACTATTTAACGAAATTGATAAAAAATGCTATTAAACTGTCAAAATTTTTCTAGAACTATTAAAAACGTTCTAGAATTGTCAAAATGTTTCTAGATTTCTAATATTTGTTTAGCAATCCAACTCGACTAACAAAAAATGCTGTTAAACTCTCAAAATTGTTCTAGAACTGTCATAAGTGTTCTAGAATTGTCGAAAACGTTCTAGAACTGTCTAAAGTTTTCTTAGATTCACAAAATTTATTTGGTTATTTAACTAAATTGACAAAAATGCTACTAAACTGTCAAAATTGTTCTAGAACTCTTAAAAACGTTCTAGAATTGTCAAAAATGTTTCTAAATTTCTAAAATTTGTTTAGCAATGAGTTGGATTGCTAAACTGACGAAAAATGTAGTGAAACTGTCAAAATTATTCTAGAATTGTCATAAACGTTCTATATTTGTCAAAAATGTTTCTAGATTATTAAAATCTATTTGGCTATCTATCTAAATTGTCAAAGTCTGCTACTAAACTGTCAAGATTATTCTAGAACTGTCAAAAATGTTCCTAGATTCTTAAAATCTATTTAGCAATCCAACTCAACTGACATAAAATGCAGCCAAACTGTCATAAGTGTTCTAAAACTGTCAAAAACTTTTTAGAGCTATCAAAAAGGTTTCTAGATTTTCAAAATTCTATTTAGCAATGCAACTCAATTGACAAAAATGCTGTAAAATTGTTCTAGATCTGTCAAAAATGTTTCTAGATTTCTAAAATTCATTTAGCAATACATTTAACTGACAAAAATGCTGCTAAATTGTCAAAATTGTTCTAGAACTGTCATAGGTGTTCTAGAACTGTAGAAAACACTCTAGATATGCCAAAAATGCTCCTAGATTTTTAAAATCTACTTAGCTATCTAACTCAATTGATAAAAAATGCTACTAATCTGTCAAAATTGTTGTAGAACTCATAAAAGTTCTAGAATTCTCAAAAATGTTCCTAGATTTCCAAAATTAGTTAGCAATCTAACTCAACTGACGATAGATGCTATTAAACTGTCAAAATTGTTCTTCGTAAGTGTTCTAGAATTGTCAAAAACGTTCTAGATCTGTCAAAAAAATTCTAGAGTACTAAAATCTATTTGGCTATGTAACTATGTTGACAAAAATTGCTACTAAACTGTCAAGATTATTCTAGATCTGTCAAAAATGTTTCTAGATTCTGAAAATCTATTTAGCAATCTAACTCGACTTACCTAAATTGCTGCCAAACTATCAAAATTATTCTAGAACTGTCATAAATGTTCTACAACTGTCGAAAACTTTCTAGAGCTGTCAAAAATGATTTTATATTTTCAAAATTTTATTTAGCAATCCAACTGAACTGACAAAAATGTTGCTAAACTGTCAAAATTATTTTAGAACTGTCATAGGTGTTCTAGAACTGCCGAAAACTTTCTAGAGCTCTAAAAAATGTTTCTGATTTCCAAAATTTTATTTAGCAATTTAACTGAATTGACAAAAATGCTTCTAAACTGTCAAAATTGTTCTAGAACTGTCGTAAGTGTTCTAGAACTGTTAAAAACGCTCTAGAAATAACAAAAAAGCTCCTAGACTTTTAAAATCTATTTAGCTATCTAACTAAGTTGACTAAAAATGCTACTTAACTGCCAAAATTGTTCTAGAACTTTTAAAATCGTTCTAGAATTATCACAAATGTTCCTAGATTTCTAAAATCTATTTAGCAATCCAACTCAACTGACAAAAATTATTCCAAATTGTCAAAATTGTTTAAGAAGTGTCATAAGTGTTCTAGATCTGTCCAAAACGTTCTAGAATTGTCAAAAAATGTTTCTAGATTCTTAAAATTTAACTCAACCGACAAAAAATTTTACTAAACTGTCAAAATTGTTCTAGAACTCTTCATGTCAAAAATGCTTCTAGATATTTAAAATCTATTTAGCTATCTAACTCAATTGACAAAAAATGCTATTAAACTGTCAAAATGTTTCTAGAACTTTTAAAAACGTTCTAGAATTGTCAAAATGTTTCTAGATTTCTAATATTTGTTTAGCAATCTAACTCGACTAACAAAAAATGATGTTAAACTCTCAAGATTGTTCTAGAACTCTCATAAGTGTTCTAGAACTGTCGAAAACGTTCTAGAACTGTCTAAAGTATTTCTAGATTTCCAAAATTTATTTGGTTATCTAACTAAATTGACAAAAAGTGCTACTAAACTGTCAAGATTGTTTTAGAACTCTTAAAAACGTCAAGAATTGTCAAAAATGTTTCTAGATTTTCAAAATTTGTTTAGCAATCCAACTGAATTGATAATAATGCTGCTAAACCGTCAAAATTGTTCTAGAACTGTCATAGGTACTCTAGAACTATTGAAAATGTGAAATGTGAAAAATGGTCGTAGATTATTAAAATCTATTTAGTTATCTAATTCAATTGACAAAAATGCTACTAAACTGTCAAAATTGTTCTAGAACTTTTAAAAACGTTCAAGAATTGTCAAAAATGTTCCTAGATTTCCAAAATCTGCTTAGCAATCCAATCAAAAATGTTCTAGAACTGTCATAGGTGTTCCAGAACTGTTGAAAACGCTTTAGAAATGTCAAAAATGCTCCTAGACTTCTAAAATCTATTTAGCTATCTAACTCAATTGACAAAAAATGCTATTAAACTATCAAAATTGTTCTAGAACTCTTAACTAAACGTTCTAGAATATTCCTAAATTTCCAAAATTTGTTTAGCAATTCAACTGAACTGACGAAAAATGCTGTTAAACTGTCAACATTGTTTTGGAACTGTCATAAGTGTTCTAGAACTGTCAAAAATGTTTCTACATTACTAAAATCTATTTGGATATCTAACTAAATTGACAAAAATTGCTACTAAACTGTCAAGATTATTCTAAAACTGTCAAAAATGTTCCTAGATTCCTAAAATCTATTTAGCAATTCAATTCAATTGACATAAATGCTGCCAAACTGTCAAAATTATTCTAGAGCTGTCATGGGTGTTCTAGAAGTGTGGAAAACTTTCTAGAGCTATCAAAAATGTTTCTAGATTCTCAAAATCTGTTTAGAAATCCAACTCAACTAACAAAAAATGCTGCCAAACTGTTTTAGAATTGTCAAAAACGTTGTAGAACTGTCGAAAACGTTCTAGAACTATCTAAAATTTGTCTAGATTCTTAAAATCTATTTAGCAATCCAACCCAATTGACAAAAGATAGTGTTATATTGTCAAAATTTCAACTCAATTGACAAAAAATGCTGTCTATATTGTTCAAGAATGTCGTAAATGATTTCGAACTGTCACAAACGTTCTAGAACTGTCAAACATGTTTCTAGATTTTTAAAATCTATTATGCTATCTAACTCAACTTCAAAAGAAGCTAATAAACTGTCAAGATTGTTCTAGAACTCTAAAAAATGTTTCAAGATTTTTAAAATCTATTTAGTATTTTAACTCAACTGTCAAGATTGCTATAAAACAGTCAAAAACGTTCTAGAACTGTGAAAAATGTTTGTAGATTTGCAAAATCTATTTAGCTATCTAACTCCACTGACAAAAAATGCTACTAAACTGTCAAAATTGTTCTAGAACTGTCAAAATTGTTATAGAACTGTCAAAATTGTTCTAGAACTGTCAAAAACTCTCTAAAATTGTCAAAAATGTTTCTAAATTTCCATAGTCCATTTAGCAATCCAACTCAACTGACAAAAAATGCTGCCAAACTATCAAAATTGTTCTAGATCTGTCATAAGTGTTCAAAAACGTTCTAGAACTGTAAAAAATGTTTCTAAATTTCTAAAGTTTATTTAGCAATTCAACTCAACTGACAAAAACTGCTGCCAAACTTTCAAAATTGTTTTTGAACTGTCTTAAGTGTTCTATCACAGTCAAAAACGTTCTAGAGCTTTCAATAATGATTCTAGATTTTTAAAATTCTATTTTTATTTTGTTTTTGAACTGTCTTAAGTGTTCTATAACAGTCAAAAACGTTCTAGAGCTTTCAATAATGTTTCTAGATTTTCAAAATTTTATTTAGCAATCCAACTGAACTGTCAAAAATGCTACTAAACTGTCAAAAACTTACTAAAATTGTCGAAAATGTTCCTAGATTTCCATAGTTCAATTAGTAATCCAACTCAACTGACAAAAAATTCTGCCAAACTATCAAAATTGTTCTAGATCTGTCGGTATGTGTTCAAAAACATTTCTAAATTTTCAAAGTTTATTTAGCAATCTATCTCAACTGACAAAAAATGCTGCCAAACTGCCAAAAGTATTCTAGAACTGTACAAAGCGATCAAGAACTGTCAAAAATGTTTCTAGATTCCTAAAATATATTTAGGTATCTAACTCAACTGACAAAAAATGCTACTAAACTGTCAAGATTGTTCTAGAACTGTAAAAAACGTTCTAGAACTGAAAAAAAAAACGTTTTAGAACTGTAAAGACGTTCTAGAACTGTAAAAACGTTCTAGAACTGTCGAAAATGTTCCTAGGCTCCCAAAACTTGTTCAGCAATCTAACTTATCTGTCAAAAAATGCTATTAAACTGTCAACGATGTTCTAGAACTGATAAAGATGTTCTAGAACTGTTAAAGGTGTTCTAGAAAGATGATCCAAATTACTCATAAACTATAAAAAATATCAAAAAATTCTACTAAACTGTCAAAAATGTTCTACAATTGTCATAAAAACTGCTCCTAATCGATGCCAACTATCATAAATTGATTCTGAATGCAATTGTTGCAAAAAGAAAAATAGAACAATTTTGAGGATTCAAAAAACATATTATTAGGTTTGAAACAAGAAATAAAATACTTTTTTTATTAATTACAGAGAATCGACTACAGCATTAGGTTCGTTACGTAGTCATACTAGAACGACGATGTGGATGCCTTGGAAAAAAATAACTCGCCCATATTCTCCAGACAAACTAGTTATTCCATTACCGGTGCCTCATCCGGCACACATTGCAGTTACAATTTATAATAGGGATACCGAAAATCCAATTCCATTGGAATCTGAGACTTGTCAAAGTATTCTTAGAGGTGTTGAAGAGAGTCATGCATCACCAGATGATAGTGGTAATTATAACATATCTTAATAATAATATTAATGGTTAATTACGTTATTTTACCAATTAGATCTAAGAGTAAAATTGATAAAACTTATATAGTAATGAGATGGATGGCGCTGCGTTTGTTATTTAGTTCAACGTTTTGCTGCAAAGTTTTGATTTGTGGATGGCGCTGCAATTGTGGTTTTTTAGTTCAGCGTTTTGTCGTATTAAATCAAAATCATACCAACGGTTAAAATAAAAATAATCTAATTCCCTATTTCTAGGTATTGGTAGGTTTAGAAACGGCGTTGATTCATTCGAAACAGCAAGTTCCAGTTCTGAAACACCAGACACACCAAACACTGCTATAGAAAACTCAACAAACGATTGCAATTCATCAGAAGGAGTATACCAATGGACTCTAAGTAATTGGGGACAAAGAAAACGTAATAACTCTGGAAGTGTGCGGGTCGACTTAGCCTCACCTGAAGACGTCACCCTTGATAGTGACAGCACCCGCGTTGTCTTCAGCACGTATGGAACAACCGTTTGATTAAAGTAGTAAACCCAGAATCTCTATAATTTTCTAGCGTTGTGATTTTGTTCATAGAAGAAGTTTTTTTTATATATGAGGATATTTGTAAAACAATCGTAGGTTTAGGATCGCTTCAAAAATAATTTACATTTAATTTTATTATTGATGTAAGTAACAACATATATACTCTAATTGTGATTTTTTGTTAATGCCCGACGGTGTCGTGAAAAAATTAATTTCTCGAATTAGCACGCAGTTTATTTAATATAAATAAAACAGGAAAAAACGGAGCACCATAATATAAAGACACTTGTTGGGCTGAAATATGTACAATAATTTATTTTAATTTTGCTTGAATGCTTTAAGAAATATTAGATATATTTAATAATAGTAGTTTTTAAATCAAGAGAGAGAAAATGGAAGTATATAAAATGAATCAGTCCCTATTTTTATATTAGATGATTAATATTGAGGAAGTTTAATTAATTTAAATGAAACGGTTTATTATTTTTAATGTTTGCAGATTGTACACGTTTAAATGTTTTTGGGTAGCTGTGAATATATTTAAGTTTAATTTAATTGATGTGGAAATATTAATTTGGTAAAGCAGATACTGAAATACAATAGGATTTATACAAATAAATAAGGCAATGATGAATTGGAACTTTTTAAAATAATTTGGGGGCTGCAGAACAGTCAAGTCAGACAAGATTTTGCGTGGTCCGGTTCAAAAATTTCCGCTGGGCCGACAAAATCAATTTTTTTAGCCAAAGGTGAAATCACGGACGTCGTGTTAATCCACCTCTTCTTATTCTCACGATTTTATTCAATCATTCCGTGTAACGTGCGTACCGGCTCTTTATCTAATCGTTATGGAAACCGAGAGTAAGTAGCCGGGTTACATCTTGAAGCAGGGAGAGACCGGTTAAAGCGCAGGACTAGGTTTCGGGAACATTCTGAATCAACACTATAGCTAAGGCGTTGCAGTGCGGGGTGGAGTTCAATGATTGCCGGTGAATAGTTTTAATAGAAGTGCCGCCCACCCACCCAAGTGTTGGTGATCCAGAAATTGGATGTTTCTCCTCTCTACAAACGTTAATTGTCAATAATTGAAGCAAACAAATCTAATCTCTTTATAACAAACAGTTGGGTGGGTGGGCGGGGCACTCAGTTCAATGATTGCCAGCGAATAGTTTCAATAGTTTCCCCCGCCCACCCTCTCAAGTGTTAGTGATCCAGAAATTGTATGATTCTCCTCTCTGCAAACGTTAATTGTCAATAATTGAAGTAGGAGAATAGTTGGGTGGGTGGGCGGGGCACTCACTTTAAAGATTGTCGGCGAATAGTTTCAATAGGAGTGCCCCGCCCACCCACCCATGCGTTGATGATCCATAAATTAGAAGTTAGTTGTCAATACATTAAGGCAAGAAGGTGATAAGTCTAATTTATTGATAACAAACAGTTAGGTGGGTGGAAGGGGATCTCAGTTTATTGATTGTTGGCGGGTAGTTTTAATTAGAGTGATTTCTTTCACTTAGCTAACTGTTAGTGATCCAGAAATGTATGAGAAAGCGATTTGTTTCAATAACTAAGCTCATAAGTAATTTTGATTAAAGAGTTTTTGATGACTTCAGAGGTTTGAGAATCTTGGAAAATAATGTCAGAATCATAGAATTACAATACCAGCTCTTGAAAGTCTGAGAAGACTAAAAATGTTACAAGAATGGCAGAAAAGAAGAGTTTAAGATCAACTATTGACTGAGAAGACTCTAGAAGTCGGTGGAAGAAGCTTTGAGAAGACTTATGAATTCCTAAAAATGGTCAGATGGTCGGTTCGTCTGTTTTTTGATAGAAACAGATCAACATTAACCAAAAATACTTCATTACACTCAGGAATAGCTTGGAATATCTTAAGTTTAGTTGAAAAGAATTTAAGTGCAACTGAGAACTGCTAGGAAGAACTCCTAATACATTGAAAAGCTCAATATTTCATAATAACACTTCAGTACATTTAAGAATAACTTAGATACATTTCAGAACATCTAGAACACTTTAGAAACAGTTGAAAAAGATTAATAGCTCAGTACGCCCAGAAACAGCTTGGAACACATTACACTCAGGATCTCTAGTAGTAGGTGCAGGTAAAAACAGTTCCCAAAGTGTACACAATTTCTAATTTACCGGAAGAGTTTAAAATTGTTTAAAAATTGCTCACTTAATTTGGAAACATTAAAAAGATTAATTTTAACCTAAAATACACACTCAGGAAAAGCTTGGAATACATGATGTGCAGTTGGAAACAGTTGCATTACACCTTAGAACACTTTAGGTACAATTGGGAATACTTGAATTACATTGAAATAGGTTGAAATAGCTCAGTCTAGAAACATCTTGGAACACTTTAGGTGCAGTTGGGAACAGTTTCAGTGCACTTTAGAACAATTTCTATCAACTTTGAATAGAGTTTAAAATCAATCCGTAACAGCTCACAGCTTAGATGCAATTGGGAACAGTTCAGGTGCAACTGTAAACTCTTAGGAGCAACTCAAATTAAATTAATATTAATTGGAAATGACTAAATACATTCAGGAGCAGCTTGGAATACTTTGGTGCAGTTGGGAACAGTTTTAGTGCACTTAAGAGCAATTCCTAACATTTTGAAAAAGTTTAAAATTAATTAGAAACATGAGGTACTTGGAGAGAATCTTAAATTACATTGAAACCAACTGAAATGGCTCAGTAACAATTTGGAACAATTTAATTGCAGTTGGGAAAAGCTCTGGTAATCTTGGAACACATTTGAGTAATTGGGAGGTTTTAAAAATAGTTCACTATACTTAGAAACATCTTAGATACATTTGGAAACTGTTTAAGTGTAACTGAGAACACTTGAGTGTAAATCAAGTTTTGTTTAAAACAAAACAATGTTAATTGGAACAGATTGAACAGTTTACTTGCTACTCTCAACAGCTCAATCACAGTTAAAAACAGTTCAGATGCACTTTGGAATCCTTGAATGCATCTCATATTATTATTATTAGAACATTAACAATCTCGGTAGACTAATGAATAGATTAGAACACTTCAAATACAGTCTGGAACAGTTCAGATGCAACTGGTAACTTTTGAAAGCTACTCGCATCATTTTAAAACATTAAAACAACAATATTAACCGAAAGTATATCATAAGCACCTTGGAACAGTGTTTGCGGAAGGGCCCACGATCTCTTCCTTCTGACATTATTATTATTATTATTATGCTTTTTACGGCTATTTTACATCAAAACCTGTGGGTTAATCAATCAATTTTATTAGCTCTATTTAAAGCAGGAACTGTTGAAAAGTGTAAAATTCTGTTCATAAAAAGTCAAAAATAACAAAATCCCGTCATAAAATATTAAAATGTTTCCAGACAGAAAAAACTAAAATCCGGCCAAAAACGCTTGAAAGGTGTAAAATTCTATTCATAAAATGTTAAAAGTATCTGCTTGGTCTGGAAACATTGAAAAAATGTCAGAAAGCACCAAAGTCCGGCCATTCTAATAATAAAATGTCAAAAATGGCTAAGTTCAGCTTCGAAACATCAAAATATTGTTAGAAAGTACTAAAATCTGGCCATAAACTGTTAAAAGTGCAAAATTTTATTCATAAAATGTAAAAAATAACTAAATCTGGCCTTGAAACATAAAAATATTGTTAGAAAGTACTAAAATTTGACCATAAACTGTTGAAAAGTACAAAATATTACTTATAAAATGTCAAAAATAGCGAAAGAATGTTAAAAATTACAAAATCTAGCCATAATGTATAAAAATACTGTCGGAAAGTATCAAAATGTACCATAAGCTGTTAAAAACTGCAACGATAAGTCAAAAAGAACCAAAATCTGACCAAAAAAGTTCAAAAATTGCAACATTTTGTTCTAAAAAAGTCCATAATAACAAAAACCGAGATTGAAATTGTCAGGAAACACCAAAAACGACCACAAACTGTTAAATTTTTTTATGAAATTTTTAAAAAAGCAAAATGCATCAAAAATAATTTTAAACAGAACCATAATTAGATCATGAAATATCAAAATATTGTTAAGAAACCAAAATCCGGCTTTGAAACATCAAAATATTGTCAGAAATCACTAAAATCCGGCCATGAACTGTTAATAAGTGCAAATTTTCTATTATGGAATGTCAAAAATAGCAAAATCCGAGCATAAAGTATGAAAATATTGCGAGTAAGCACTAAAATGTATTAATTTTTGACATTTTATGAATAGATTTTTGATATCCGGTCATGAAACATTAAAACTATTTTCAGGTACAATCAAAATCCTGTCAAAAACGGTTGATAAGTCCAAAATTGTATTAATAAAAGTCAAAAATAGTAAATTACGACTTTGAATCATCAAAATATTGTCAGAAGCACTAAAATCTGGCCATAAACTGTTGATAGGTGTAAATTTTCTCTCATAGAATGATAAAAATAGCAAAATCCGGCCATAAAGTATGAAAATGTTGTGAGTAAACACCAAAATTTTGCTATTTTTGAGTTTTAATGAATAGAATTTTGCCAACCGGCCATGAAACATTAAAATATTATCAGGTACAATCAAAATCCGGTCAAAAACGGCTGATAAGACCAAATTGTGTTTAAAAAATGTCAAGAACAGCATAATCCGGCCTTGAAACATCAAAATATTGTCAAAAAGCACTAAAATCATGCCTTAAACTGTTGATAAGTGCAAATTTTCTATTATGTTATGTCAAAAATAGCAAAATCCGGCCATAAAGTATGAAAATATTGTTAGTAAGCACCAAAATTTAGCTACTTTTGAATTTTTATGAATAGAATTTTGTCATCCGGCCATGAAACATTAAAATATTTTAAGGTACAATCAAAATTCGGTCAAAAACGGTTGAAAAGTACAAATTTGTATTTATAAGGTCAAAAATAGTAAATTCCGACCTTTAAACATCCAAATATTGTTAGAAAGCATCAAAGTTTTGTCATAAACTGAAGTCAAAGTCGGTCAAAAACGGTTTAAAAGTCCAAAGTTGTATTTATAAAAGATCAAAAATAGTATATTCCGGCCTTGAAACATCAAAATATTTTCAAAAAGCACTAACATCCGGCCACAAAGTGTTAATAAGTGCATATTTCCTTTTATGGAATCTCAAAAATAGCAAAATCCGGTCATAAAGTATGAAAATGTCAATAAAAGCGAATTACGGCATTGAAACATAAAAATATTGTTAGAAAACACTCAAAATTCAGCCCAAAAATGGCAAAATCCGGCTATAAAATATAAAAATGTTGTCGGAAAAACTCAAAATCTGGTGATAAACAGTCAAATAGTGTAAAATGTTATGCATAGAATGACAAAAATTGCAATATCCAATCTACATTTTATTTATGAAAAGTTGAAGGATCAAAGTATGGCCAAAAATGGTTGAAAAGTGCAAAAAAATGTTCATAAAATGTCAAAAATAGCAAAATCCGGGCATAAACTGTTAAAAAGTATAAATACGATTATGAGAAGTGGCAAAATTCAGCTATAAAGCCAGAAAATATTGTTAGAAAGAAATGAAATCTGACATGAACTGTTGAAAAGTGCAAAATTTTATGTCAAATAGCCAAATCCGAGTCTGTATGCTTGTGGGCTGTTCCGCATTGACAATAATAGCATAAAATGTGGCTGGAATCATTGCTATTTATGAACACAGTGCAAAAGTGAACATAACAAAATGTGATGCTAGATAGCTTTGATGTAAAAATCTTATTCCAAATTTCACTATTCTCAAGAATTTTACATGAATTGTATTATAACTATTTACAAAGTTAATATTTTCACAACATTCTGCATACACAATGATAATTTAGAACAAGAACAGCTACTCAAAGATAAAAAAATTGAAGAAGGGACATGTCTTCACATAAAAAATTTAATACAAACACCAAACAAACTCAAACTCCGCCCATATATAAAACAAAATCGGCATTGATCACTATCTTTCAGCCATCAAACTGTGTATGTTTCTCAAGACACGTCCCTAACTTCATTAACTTACTGTATAAATTTTCAACTAGTATTTAAGAGCATAAAATTAAAACTATATTACTAGCATGTAAGTATAGTATTATATAATGCACGCGTTGTAGTTGCATAAAGAGAAAATTTTAAGGATACGAAGAAAGAGCACTGGATCGAATATGTATAATATATAGGATCGTTTGTCAGTTTTAATTTATATAATCAGTCGGTTGGACGTGTTATGTATAATCAGCTTGCAATGCAAAACTGTAAAAACTTTCTTATGTAAATATTAAGCAGAAGAACAGATACTATTTTTATTGTTTGTTTTATCTGCTCCACTTGTTACATCAGCGATATTTGATCTAGATTAAATTGACTATTTACCATTTACATACAATCAGTGGTGTTGAAGAATGTAACTAGATTACACCACAAATCCAATCGCACAAATTCAAGCAATAAATATTAATTTTTTTGGCTCCAATTGTATCTGTCATATCAAGATACATTACGTCACTGACTGTACTTAATAGTATCTGTCCACTATTGAAGAAATATATTAACAAATAGCGTCTTTAAGTGAACAAACGAATATTAGAACATAGTCGATTAATAATAGAAATTTTTAATGCGTATTGTTTAAATGGGGACATTTAAATAAGAATTACACGAGCAAATCTTAAATGAAATCTAGTCTAAAAACACATTAATTTTAACATTATGCAACATACAATTAATCTTACCTCACAAATTGTTAAAATATTCATCCCAAACGATCCTTTTCTTATTATTTGTATTTTTTTCCAGATTGGTTATTATTAGACTAGTATAATTCTAGTCAACAGTTTTTGAATAAAATGTGTTCATATTGCACTACCCGTTATGTATATTTTTAATCAGCTTGAATTGTATCTATGTTGCCCTAGTATTTCCCATCTGCACCAATATATTATAATATTATATATTTTGTAAATACAAATGCCCCTATAATTCATCCCTTGTTACAAAATGTTTATGTATCTCATTTTTTAAATTAACTGTAAATGCTGTGAATTTTGCTACTTTTTGTCTTTAATTATTGAGAAATATAAATGCATTTAAGACTGATGTGTATATTTTTTCTTACAGGAATCTACAATTAATGAAGTGACTAAAGCATTTTTAAATTCTATGTTGCTGACCATGAAATTGTTGTCAGAAATGAATGTATATTTGATCAAAATTAGTTTTTTAGTTTTTCTTAAAACATAATTTAGCAGATGATCTTTTTAAAGATAACTGAAGGTGCTAACGGCTTCCTAGCGCGGCCGGAGGTGGTGCACTAGCGGACCAACACCATTTTACGGTAGTCTTGCCTCGGCAATGAGACTACCAACTCTTTCTCTTCTCTCTTTTCTTCTACACTTTTTGACTATAAACTTTTTACCATCCTTGGACAATACTATTCTATTCTTGACCACTTTTCGGTTTCCGACGCTATTAGGTATCGAAGGCTAGGCACTCGAAACACAGGTCTTCCTATGTTCATTTTTTCTCTCTCCCAAAATGAACTGGAGAAACTATGACGACAACAAATCTACCAGGAAATATATAAAAGGTCAAACGACGAACTGGCCACAATAATTAAAAGAGAACTAGGGATCATGGTAAGATCTCTAGAGGTAAGAAAGGTAAAGAGCACCTCAGGGCCAGAAGATGGCTTCAAAGACAGATACAGATGTCTTATCTGCGCCCCGCAAGCAAAGGACGAGAAAAAAAAAACTGAACTCAACGTCCCGGAGAAGCAAATTAATGACCCTGCTGCATCAACTAAGGAGGTAGGAAAAATTACTGTTTTAACAAAATTATGATTATGTTGTGCTATTACTATTTCGAACTTCTTCTTATAGATGAAGTTGACTTTAACAACTAACTTCATTTCATACATGAAGTTGCCTTTAACAGCTAACTTTATTTCATGCATGAAGTTGGCTTTAACAGCTAATTTCACCTTATACATGAAGTTGGCTTTAACAGTTAACTTCATCGGTCACTGTCGATGGACTCACAGGCATTTGGTGGCATCTGGGGGGTTATTCTGGCACTCATTGCGATCTCGCACTACGTCATAGATTTCCCCTAACGAAGGGGAAGTGTGACATTTAAATCATAAATTTGTAATTAATAATACATATTGACGTTAAAAAATACAATTAACATGAAGCTTGGTATTGAGTTTATATTACTAAATGGTCCTGTAGTACGAAAAGAGATCACCGGCTGATTTTTTTAATTAATGATAACGTCATTAATTGCGATAAGCGATACGAGATACATGCCAGAATAACCCCCCTGAAGTGCCGCCAGTTTGTGATACTTGTAATGTTCCATTAATTGTTCGTCATATCTTATTGGATTGTCGGCAGTTTTCTGAATTATCACCCAGTTTGTTGATTGTCTTGGGCGATCAGATCGTTGAAGTCGATCGTCTGCTCGAATTTATTCGACGTGGCGAATTGGGTGTATGGATATAATTGTTAATTTATTGTGATTAATGTTTGTGTTTCGTAAAATCCAGCAGTGTTTAGGACCTTTTACACCCTAGACACTGTTGGAATTATCTAGTCATTTTTGCTAAAGTTTGTGAACGTTTATTTTATTTTTGTTGTTTATTTATTTAATTTTATTCTTTAATATGTCATTTTACACCATATTATTTTACACTTTTTATAGTTAGAGAAAAGAATTGGCGTTAATAGTCTTCTTAGGCTGATACGCCAAAAATCTAAACTAACTAACCAATTAACACAACTTCATTTCATATATGAAGAACTAACTTCAGTTTACACATGAAGTAGGCTTTAACAGCTATTTTCATACATAAAGTTGGATTCTGGCATGTATCGCTTATCGCAATTAATGGAGGAGAAGTGTGATTTAAATCATAAATTTGTAATTAATAATACATATTAGCTGCTTTCCCATTACTAGTGACAGGGCATCTTACCCTAGCGCGCGGCAGCGCAAGTTACACTGGAGCGTCTTGCACTTTTATGAGAACATTAGAACATGGGGGTTATTCTGGGGGGTTATTCTGGCATGTATCTCGTATCGCTTATCGCAATTAATGACGTCATCATTAATTTAAAAAATCTGCTGGTGATCTCTTTTCGTACTAGGACCATTTAGTAATATAAATTCAATACCAAGCTTCATGTTATTTGCATTTTTAAACGTCAATATGTATTATTAGCTGCTTTCCCGTTAATTTACCCCCAGCGCGCGCCAGTGCAAGTTACACTCGAGCGTCTTGCACCTTTACGGGAACATGTTTCTGTAGCGTTTGTGCATATGTCAAATGTAAGGTTTTTTTTTAATATTTTGTAATCACTTACATTTATGTGGTTATTATTTAATTTGTTTATTTCTCTTTAATTTTTAATTTTTGTTTGTAATTTCTTCCGTTGACTGTTCCTGATATATATTTTAATTAATTAACGGCTGCTGTCAGTTGTAATTTTTAAATCAACCAATCAAATGAGAAAGTGGAACTCGCCCCGCTTGAAAGGTTGGGGCTAGAGGAAGAGGGGAAGGACGACTTTGTGCAAGTTACCCCACTTATGTATACGTAACGGGAACGCAGTGCATCTTGCCCTGGCGTGCACCAGGGTCTGTCAGAACGTAACGGGAAAGCAGCTTTTAACGCTGCAATAACTTGGGTGAGATAAGTAAAACATGATAAAGATAATCAAACTTAAAAATATTACAAAGTAGGATTAGATGGCATTACTTATTGAGAACATATTATATCTTGTTAAGTAGCAGCTTCATAAACTATTTAAATTCAAAACTTATGAGTTTTATGTTTATTTAGTTAATAAAACTTTACACGGTTGGCAACAGTGGCAAAATGTACCGTTCAGACGGGCTCAGCGCTTATTGGATTAGTGAGTCAGCGCTGGTAACTGATGAGTTGTACTGAACGCAATCAATGTTAAAATAATTGCAATTTTTTGGTTTGACAAACGGCCATTTTTGATTGCAGAAAAAATTAAAAAATCGGTTGAGTATGAACGAGGCTTGCTGACTTAATAGTTAACTTCATTTTAGACATGAAGTTTGGTTTAACAGCTAACTTCACTTTATACATGAAGTTGGCTTTAACAGTTAACTTCACTTTATACATGAAGTTAGCTTTATCAGTTAACTTCATTTTACACATGAAGTAGGCTTCAACAGCTAATTTCATTTCATAGATGAAGTTGGCTTTAACATTCATTTCATACATTGCCTCATTCATACTCATCCGATTTTTTATTTTTATGCGATTAAAATATATATATGCATTTAAAAAAAAACGGATTTATTATAGTAAACCTTTATCTAAGTTAATTAGTTGATTCATTTAGGAAGAGTTTTAATAAATTGACAAATGTAATTTAAAATACGACGCTACTGGTGTAGATTGGGTTGCCTAACATCTTGTTAAATACGATGGGTTATCAATAAGTTAATATTTTGTCCGTAAACTAGCTTGTTTTATTTAGTTAAAATTATAAATTATTTTTATTGAATCACAGACTTGTTGGTTTATAATTTTAATAACTTTTTTTTATAAAAGCAAAACTGTTCATTTATAATTAAAATTAAATTCAATCCAATTTACAATGACTAAGATTATTTTTAAATTTAAACTTCTCTAAATCACATATATATTATTGAACTAGTTAGTTAATCAAGAAATTTTGTGTATTTAGAATTAATCTATACTACATAATATTTTAATTATACTTTTTTTTGCTTTAAATTATTTTTTTATTGTAAATTTTATATAAAATGAAAGATAATTTTACGGCGCATAATATTTATTTCAACAATTTTTTGATAAAACATTTAATAATGTTAATATTTTATATTTTAGGATGGACTTATCCCCGCTCTTCTCAGGCGTATAGAGATGCACAGGGTTGGGTTGGGTGGCTTGTACGGAGCGAGCGGTCAGTTTCGTACGGGATCTCTTAGCGTTAGTAACGTCTGCTTGCGGTGCGTGTGTGAGTGATTTATAAATGCAAACGGCGAAGTGGAATTAATTATTTGTTTACAGTATTCAAGTACATCGATGCAGTTCAATGTTTTTCCGGATAGGATTATATTTTCTGTAAGTTTTTATTTATTAAATTGTTTGCTAATATATTTGTGATTTAATTTACTGTTTTGTTTATAATGTGAATGAAAGTGTTGGGAAAGTGTGTTATTGTTTAGATTCTACATGAAACTAACAGTTAGCAATCATGTTATTATTTTTCATTATTAGTAATCAGTTAATTATTTTGATTATAGTAGTATAGCCATTGTTGACGGCCGGATTTTGCTAATTTGTAATCAATTTAATATCAAATAAAATATAATTTGAAGGCGTCTAATGTTTATTTGAAGATATTTTTGATGTAGCTTACACTAATGTTAATATTTTATATTTTAGGATGGATTTTTTTTCCGTACAAGAGTGAGCAATACATCAAGCCGGTTTGGCAAGGACGACTGGCTCTATCTACATCAGTACGCATTGGGATGTCAATTCTTTAGGATTTGAACATGTTTTAGGTAAATACATTATTATTTTATGTTAAAAAAGAGGCCGACAAGCTCAGTAACAATGCGCTTTTGAATTTATTTTTAAATGTAATAAAAAATTATCTACAGAAGTTTGTTTAAATTACTTTTATACTCAAATCAATTAATTATTGAGAGAGATTGCAACGCAACGTCTTCTATTACGAAAAAGTTGATATTAAGATTCTACAGACTCCTTACACATACAAGATAACTGCCATACATTTCTACCCTTGCACAGCAACGCACCTGTGCACACCGCCGAGGTTGCTGAACTTATCATAAGATAATGCTGCTTTTACATTATTTTAACTTTTCCATATTTAATTTTGGTAGTTCCACGGTTTTTTAGTGTTTAAATTAAAGAATTTTTGATAGTCCCACGGTTTTTTAGTGTTGAAACGAAAGAATTTTTGTAGTACCACGGTTTTTTTAGTGTCTAAATGGAAGAATTTTGGTAGTTCCACGGTTTTTTAGTGTTGAAACTGAAGAATTTTGGTAGTTCCACGGTTTTTTAGTGTTGAAACGAAAGAATTTTGGTAGTACCACTGTTTTTTAGTGTTTAAATGGAAGAAGTTTGGTAGTTCCACGATTTTTTTGTGTTGAAATGAAATGTTTTTTTTATAGGCTTGGCAATTAATTCTATACTCAACGGAATGGAATCATTTGAGGCAAAGCAATACAAAGAACAAGCAGCTTCAGAACAATATTAATGGATAGATTTTATGTAACTACTAGCAACTTTTGCAGTTAGAAATGATGCTGAAGTCCCAAGTGAAATAAAATGATGAATGGGAACCATGCCTGTCTTTAAGAAAACTGAACCAATAAACATCTTTTTAGGTAAATAAATTATTAATACAAATTTGCATTCTTATTCAAAGTTGTTTTTAAACATATTTATATTAGTTCAACCATTTATATATAACTTCAATTATTTTTGTTTTTTATAGACTTGGCAATCTTACACTAAATGGAATGGAATTATCATGAGCAAAGGAATACGAAGAAAACACAACTTACAGGAATTAAAAGGAAGAAAACTTATTAATGTGATTAATTTATTTTCTGTATTTACTGTTATTTCTTAAAGATAGAATTAGTTAATAATCTATCAATTACAAACAACTATTTAAAATTCAATATATGTAACGCCACTGTTTTTATTTTATTGGTTTGTTGCTTGCGCTATCTGTAAACAAAGCGATGAACTTTTAGTATACGCATAATTTATGGTAAGATGTCTCTAGCATAGCATATTAAAGTTTGTTAATAATATTATTAAATACATAATTATTTTAGTTTAATATTATAAATGTTAATTAATTAACGGTACTTTTGAATTTTATTTAGTTTTCAATTGCAAGTGTAGCGCTTTCTTACCACAGTGCCGTTAACTTGAGTTTGCCAATATTTCTAACAGATGGCAATGTCATCTACACATAGGCGTGGTAATTGTAATATGAAAAAGGCGGTTGTTTTTTTTTAACAATCTTTAATTAGTTGTTACTTATCATTATGTATTTTTATAATTGTGTTTAATTTATGGTCCAAAGTACAGCAGATTTAAGAAGTGATTGAATGTAATGGTAGTCAATTTCTTGTTTTATTCTTTTGTTATGAATTCTGACTGTCTGATAAGTTTTGTAATTAAGTAGATACGCGTCGGGTAGGTAAATCTTTTGTGATATCACTTCTTAAATTTGTTGCTAGTATAATTTAAAATGTTAGTGCATTTGTAATTAATTGTACGTGTCGATTCAAGTGTGAGTGTCTTTAGGAAAAGTTTAATGTTTTTGTATTTTTGTACTTTTGGCCTTAGGTTTAAGGGAAAACTGAACTACACATGAGTGTTGCTCACGTTCTCAGCCTTAAACTTAGGGATCAGTTTTATGCTTATGTCCTTAGGTCTATGGGAAAACGGAACTACACTTGAGTGTTGCTCACGTTCTCAACCTTAGACTTCGGTAAAAACTGATGTATTTGTTATATGCTTTTGTTTGTGATAAATAGGGAGGGTAATTTACTAAGCAAGAAATCGGGAGGGTAAGCTTAATAGCTCTCAGAAGAGCTGATTCTGCTCTCTACCTTAGGTCTAGGGGAAAACGGAACTACACGGAAGACTCTGTGTTGCTCACGTTCTCTACCTTAGCTTTAAGGGAAAGCAAAATCTAGGGAGGGCAATTTACATGCAATAAATGGGGAGGGTAAGCTTAATAGCGCTTACAAGAGCTGATTTTGCTCTCTACCTTAGGTCTAGGAGAAAACGGAACTACACGGGAGACCCCGCGTTGCTCACGTTCTCTACCTTAGCTTAAAGGAAAGCAAAATCTATTGTTTGTTTATTGTAGTGTATTATGTTGTTTTTATGAATAAATCATTGTTTAAAAAATACATTTGTATTATTTTCCTTTTTTATGAACAATTTCAGCATGGAGGGTTTAATTTTTTAATTATTTTTTTTTTAATATATCAATCATCAACCTTACTAATCTCCTCCCCCAACAATACTTACCCCCAAAGATATACCCCTTTCTACAGGGGAATCCTCCCCATCACGGAGGTTTGCTATTTTTAAGTTTGTCAAGGTAAGTTTATGAAGTTATTATAGCCGCCGAAGGCGGCTAATTAATTAGTTCCCGCCGAAGGCGGGATATAATAACCGCCGAAGGCGGTTATTAAGCCGCCGAAGGCGGCTTAATAACCCGCCGAAGGCGGGTTATATATATACCCGCCGAAGGCGGGTCCCGTTTTTACGCGCACGGGCGACACGGGCTCCCCCTACTTTTCTATTCTAGTCCTTCCGGCAGACTCCCAGAGCCTCCGAGTCTACTCTACTACCCAAAAATTTGCATCTATTTCTTTCTCGGAGTTCAGCTGTCTCTCAGAGTTTCAAATCGATAAACACTTTCCAAGTCCGGAAAAATTTGTCGTTCAAGACAAACATCCTCGGCCGAACATGGAAAGTGCTCCCCGATTTGAGCACTCCTCAAGACCCAACACAGTCGACATTTAAAAGATTAGCCGTTCATTGGTCTTTACAAAGCTCAAACCAAGTAAAACATTCAAAGTTGTAAGAAGATTGATCGTCAATAACAATAAACTTCTTCAACTCGGCATGCTTTCCTTAATATAAGCACACGTAAATACCTCAAAACAACCAACATTTGAAGAACCGACTGCCTTGGTTGCCTTTTCCGATCCGGAATATAGAGCTAAAGAAAAAATCTGATGTATTACAGCTAAAGTTGCGTTTAGATAAATTTGGCGACATTATAGTTAATTAACATTTAACAAAAGGAGGAAAATTGAATTTAATACAAAACTTCATCTTATGCCTAAGCAAAGAGTTTTATTATTAATAAACTTTATAATTTAAAAACATACAATCCCTGCTCACATTATTCTCACATGACTTGACTAAAAATTTGAAGAAAAATCTACTTTTGTCATAGTTGGTTAACTAACTAGACTATAATCTACAAAAAAGTGTTTTTTTAGAAAACAACTTTACTAAGAAAATACATTAAAATAAAAAAAAATCCTAACTGGAATCGAAATAAAATATTGAAACAAATTGACAATGTGCAAAATATTTTGCACTTCTTGAAGAGAAGTGGGTTTAACAAACCTCTAAATCCTTAAAAAATCATAATAAAAACAAATTATGAATAAGTATTCATATTATTACTGAAAACTATTTAAAAACATAAATTAATGTGAGCAAGAACTGTAAATAAGATTACTTGAATGCAAAATTGCATTGGGTGCTTAATGTTTGATAATCGCCAAATTTGTAATACCCATTCGTTGATGCCAATTCAAAATGTTCTTCATATATTCCTAACATTACATGTAAATTGTTATTACTTGTTTAATTTCTATTGTTAAATTTTAAATCCAAAATTAAAAGTAAATTTATTTAAATTAAATTAATTTGTTTTCCGATATTAATAAGTAAAATCAATTAATATTACACCAAAGATTTTTACATGTAATTGTCAGAATGGAGGACACGTATGTTTAAAAAAATATAAAAAAATATAAAAAAATTGACTTCTTTAACTAATTATTATTAAAATATTTTAAGTTTAAGTTATTTCGCAACCAATACCAAATATTATCAAACGCTAAAATTAAAAAAAAAAAAAATTATGATGAAGCAATGTTAGTCAGTGAATTCAAATCAAATTAAAGTTAACAGTCACTCAACAGTCTCATCTAACCTGTGCCACCAAGGTCGAACCACCTATAGAACAGAGGAAGGTGTCCCTGCGCATGAGGGGTTTACCCTTTTTTAGACCAACTGCTGATAGCATAACACTGACAAGAATGACCAAATTCTTCAAAGTACTAAGCGTCAGCTGGAATGGTGGGGACTCACTAAGCCGGCGTCGACTCTTACACTAGATCAAACCTTAAACCTTGGTCAGGCTACAAGTCATCACTAATGTGACTACGTTGGGCTTTCGTTTAACCTAATCATGTCATAAATAATTATAAAAGCTTGTCAAAATATTGCCACAATTCACATGCTCTTATTGTATAAAAATAAATTTATTTAAATAAAAATTAATATTGAAATTTTGGCTAAGTGATGCAGCATGGAATTGCAACATGAAAACCTTGAACATATTTGGTACGAGTTGATTGGGGACGAATTGGCATGTACGATTGGGTATGCGCAACGTTAATGTCAACAGATTTTTCCTTTGTATTAAAAAGCTGAAACATTATAATAATAAATTAATCACTGATAACTTCAGTATAAATACTATTAGTAAAAGAAAATTCAATACTACGCATGCTTTAAAGTAACCAAGTGAAATAATTTAGAATACAAAAATAAAGAATTTAAATCTAAGGAAGAAACAAATTATTATATTGTTTGATTAAATTAAATAACTCAACTAAAAATTTACATAAAAAAATATTGATCGACATAATAAAACTAAAATTAAATTTATTAAACAAATTGAAATTTATAATTAACAAACAATCACTTGGGCACTTTGGAAAATGTTAAAATAGAAAAGCAACTAAAAAGAACTAACCAAACTATCACGCAAAAATGGCATCTCTGCTGGAGAATACCATATTTAAACCAGCTAGAAGTAACTAAACTACCCAAACAAGCATCACCTTGCAATCGTGTTGAATTCTGGCTACTAACTCTTGCAAGCAAGTTTAAACGTCAGTACAGCAATTACACAACGACTCGGCAATGTAAGATACATCAAAACAATGCATCATCTAATACCACTACATCTACACGAAAACAATCATGTATATAACAGACTAGCAAGCATTCCGAGGAACGGTCAGTTTCTGCTAAATGAAAGTCTCGATTTAAGAAGAAAAAGTTTTCTAACAACCCTACGGCACCGACCTGTAAAAGTTATCCACAATATGCAAAGGCAGTATGAAGGATATCTAAATATAATTAGCTCCTATCATAGAGGGCTTTCATACAGACGCGTACACTCTACGTTACACCAAACGTAACCACCAATTGAGCAATTGATGATAAACGCACTAAATACAGCTCACCTCCTTACGTTGGTAAAGAGCCTACCTTATACAACTTCAAACTAGCAAACAATAATGACAAAAATCAGTAGAAGATAACTTGTCTAGAAGCAATGTTTGGGGCACACTAATCAGTCAACTACAACCGCAGGTCTACTCCAACTGAATTCGATGCTCAGAAGTTTGGACGGCGGCGAACTACCATAATTACTTGAAACCTTAACTGCCCCAATATTTGGTCAGACAGATCCGGAAACAAGTATCAACCACAACTAATCACTAAACACCATCTATACAACAATTTAAGCTTATAGGCTTCCGCGTATGCGTAGTGTTACTATATAAAAATTAGTCACAATCATAGCAACCACCCTACAAGCAAAAATTGAGGTGCAATGTTACCAGCAGCAACAATGACAACTAATTAAAAAAAAAAAATACTCACTCAGCATCTTCAGTCATAAAAAAGGCTGAAACAATTACAATAAATTATAAGTTACTTAATTTAAATTGACATAAATTAATGATCATTATATAATAGAATATAATTCTTACCTATTACTCCTTTAATAGGGGCCTTTGCTCCTTCTCCCTGGAACACCTATACTTTCAATTGAGACAATCCAAAAGCACTATTAAACCAGTTCTATTCACTGCACTAAATTGTTAAATTTAAACACAAACACAGACCAAGCGCACGTACTACTACATTCACATACCGCACTGAATTGAATGATACCGACTAAAGCGATTAAGCCGTTTGCTTCATATAGCACGCTCAAAGTGAGGAGTGGGAGTTTCATTCTGAAACATACAATAAAATAGAACAAGGAATTTTACTACAATATAATTTTAACATTATTATTCCAGTTTGCGTATTTATAAATAAATTTTAACTTGTTTAAAAAAAAAATAATTATCATCAAAACTGTGCCATTTAAATCAAAATAAGAGTGAAACAATGTTACAAATTAAGTTTAAAATTAGGCTGGGATACTACATTACTGGATACAGATCACATTCAAATGCATCAATCTTATTTTAACTAAAGAAATTAAAATCAAATGGCTTTTTTTGAAATATTTTTACGATTTTAATTAATTAAATTTTTAATAAAACTTACTAAAATATTGAATTAAAATATATCTTTTCAACAGTAGTTCACTATGAGTCAAAACACTAAATTTAATTTCCAAACGCACATAACCGTTATTTATTCATACAGACGCACGGCGAGAACATACTACTAACACGACATCCCGCACTGAACTGAACGAACGCTGGCGGCCGGCCGGACTCTATCCCCTCTATTCGATCCGCCTGATCTGCATCGGCTTACTCTACGCAAGAAAACATATCTGAAACACTATATTAATCATTATAATATATTAGAATGTGAATGACAAAATGTTCTTCAAATAAGCATTGTGCGCTTTAAATTTATTTTTTAATTGATAATAATTTTATTGATTATAGACAGAAACGTTTAAATGGTTTGAAACTTTAACTATTAAAATTAAAGAAATAATAATTTAAATATTATATAAATTTCATTTAATCAATGTTAATAAATTTTATAAACTAAGAACTAATATGATTTTCACAAATAGCTTAAACCACTCACAAATAATAAAAAGCATTAATTGTATCAATTACTTACTCTTTTTTAGTTGCAGTTTATGTTATGGTTTATCATATATAAATTATCCAAGAAATATTTTATAAAATGTCATCAAGAGCACAAACGCATCAAGCAATTGATTCCATGCAGAAATATTGGTTCTTTCTGGAACCCTAACTACTATCAGAAACAAATACAAAATGAACGTTAGTCAATAGAAATTGTTAAGTAAAATTACGAAATAAAAATAATTTTTTTGGCGCAAAAGAAAAGCCAAGGTTTAATTAAAATCAAATGTTAGACAAACATTTATATGCACATCTAGTGACCATTCCTCGTATACAATTTTGTAGTTACGCAACGCATTGCACAAGTGTAGTGTTAGTTGCATAACATTTATTACACGAGTCTTTAGAAGTGGTGACTTCATTGTGATATTATGCGCGTTCGTTTCGCCAATATCACTGAAATTTTGATCACTTAGTGATGATAAATTAAACGAATTCGGTGACATAAATTTAAAAATATGGCGAGAAATGAATAAAACAGTTTGAGATAAGGTGTCGTTCTTTGTTATGTATCATGTTAAACAATAATTTAATAATATCACCAAGTGATCAAACTTTCAGTGATATTGGCGAAACGAACACGCCTATTATTAATTCCCTCTCATTGATACAACCAATTCAGCTTGTTTTATTTATGATATTATTTCTCAATTTTTATGTGGCTTTTCTTAGGTTTTCATTCCCTCACCCTAATTTTTAAATAGAATTAAATGTCACCTTCCCCTCCGGTAGGGGAAATCTATGACGTGGCGCGATAAACAATAAAAAAACCATAAATCACAAATAGGATGAGCATATATTGCGATTTTTTCTAGTGACATTTTGTTTTTATTTTAGTAACTTTTATATTTTTAAAAATATTTGATTTAAAAATTAGATCTATAATACTTTTTAAAACTTAAAAATATGTTTTAATTTAAATACTTGTTTTAAACAATAATTATTTTATTGTATTTAAACATTATTTTAAGTTTAAAAGTAAAATGATTTTTTTTAGTATTTATATGAACCAATTTTCACCACATATTTAAAACTAATTATTTGTGTAAACATAGTTTTATGTAATTTGTAATAATTAGTAAAAGGCGATTTGCTTTAATAACTAACTTCATTTCACAGATTAAGTTGAATTTAACAACCAACTTCATTTCATACATGAAGTTGGCTTTAACAGTTAACTTCATTTCATAAAAAAGAACTAACTTCATTTACTGCTTTCCTTTCAAGAGCAACATGCTCCCGGGGCTTGACACACAGAACCGTTCTGAACTATTCTGAAAGGAACATTATTTACTGGCATATATTATGATGCGTTGACTAACGACATAACCAACAAATAATTATTTACTCAACTTGACATTTTGTTAATTGTATAATTAAAAAACGTTTTATTGCATAATTTTTATGATGCACAAAAATTACAAAATATTTCTATATTTTAAAATTAAATTTATTACTGGCGACAAATGAAAATACTAGTAACTTTGTTAATAAGTTGGTAGTAAATATTAGATATATTTAGTTATTTCAGTTATTTGGTGTTGGCACTTGAAAAGGGCTTGATGCACCGTTGTCGATGGTGGTGCATGAGGGGAGAGGGGAAGGACACTCAGAACAAGTTGGGGCGTCGCGCTCTCCGTGAAAGGTACATGGGGCGTCACGCACAGAATTGTTCGGAACCGTCCAGAACAGTGAAAGGAAAGCATCTATTTTATACATGAAGTAAGCTTTAACTGCTAGTTTCATTTTATAGATGAAGTTGGCTTTAACAAGTAACTTCATTTCATACATGAAGTGAGTAATATATGAGACAGGAAAAAGCGGGACATTTAAATTTAAAATAAATTTTAGTAAAATTGTGATATAGAATTTGTTGTTTAAAAATGTTCTGCATAACATGTTTTAAATTAACAATATTCTCAAAAACGTAATAATGCAGTTTATTTTGCTGCAAACATAAAATGTCATAAATAAAATAAAGTTAGAATTAAAAGAAATTTCCGAGATTTTACTACCAACATGAAATTAATTCAGTTAAACCCAGGTATAAGCTTGAATTGAAATACTAGCATTAAAAAATATGACACAAATACGCTTTAAAAATCGTTCCCCCAAGGCTATGTTCAGGTTTAAACCGGTAGGTACAACCTACAGGCCTCGTTGCTAAGCTAGCAGATAGATGCTAGAGTAAAAAAAAAACTATTTTTTTATTCCATCCGAATTAGAAAATAGTTGCGGTCAGACTTCAGACAAAGATTTAAATTGTATTTTTGAGTACCCAAAAATATTAGTTATTTTAAACAATTTAATTTTATGTTGTTTTGTTTAACTTAAATAAAATTGATTATTTGTCCCAAAGAAATATTATTTGGTGCGCCGTTCTATAATTAAAACTTAAGCAATAATGCGCGTCAATTATTAAGAGTTGCTTGTTATTGTCGAAAATATTGTCGGTAACATTCGACTCGTAAGTTGTTTTCGATGCGTGCAGGCGGCAGACACCGCTCGGGTTACGGTAAGAATGTAAACAATGTATCGATTGCATAATATCGTTAGGTAAGGTAGAGGAACTGTTGCTGTGACCGTGTGTGTATGTGCGATGCTTGTATTCGTTGTTTGATTGATGCTCCCTGCCGAATCGGGACACGTAAGTTTAGTAGTGCGGTGCGTAGATACACCGGACGCATCGGTACGTAAAGGTAAAAGTGCAAGTGCTTTGGTGCATTCGTGAAGTAGTGATGGGATGGATGTTATTTTGACCAAAACATAAACGTCCTTGAAAAATCAAAACGCCACAATATCGGAGGTCACATGACGTGCGAACGGGACGACAATTGGTCCCCTGTGAGCGTGCCCTGCGCACTATTTCTGCGCGTCAGTGATTACAAAATGCCGTCAGAGTCTAAACCTTTGTTGACAGCTCAAACAGAAAAACCAAATCATTACTCGTAAGTCTATTTTTAGTCCTTAAAACATATTGTCATGCACCCATTAGAGGTGTCCGGACACTGTGACATGAAGCTCATCGGTGATACAACTCTTGTTTTCTAGATATTTGAAAGAATTCCGTGTGGAGCAATGCCCGCTTTTCTTGCAACACAAATGTACACAGCACCGTCCATTTACCTGTTTTCATTGGCATTTTATGAACCAAAGACGACGGCGCCCGGTCAGACGTAGGGATGGTACATTTAATTATAGTGCGGACAATTACTGCACCAAATATGATGAAACGACAGGCATTTGTCCGGACGGAGATGAGTGAGTACATCTTTTTTGGTTAACTTCATCTGTCATTTTTATTATTTTCTCATTTGTGGGTGTGACACATTTAAAAGGCCAAAACTATTGATAAACAAATAAACCGCTATAGAAAACACCATAAATTATCATGCAGGAACCTTCTTAATTATCCTCTAACGCATCAACAAATGCCATCCTTTTAATTATACAACAAACATAACTTTGTAACATAACCTCACTTTTATACTCATAACAAAGGAATCCACTAAATACCAAACGAAATGCATTAACCTTTCACAAAACACAATTTCAAAATAAATTATTATTTTTGAATTACAATTTTTTATTTACTTCATAATCTAAAAGTTATTACTTAATCAATAATATTTTTTATATAAATAAAAATGGGGGTATATAAAAGACAATAATTAATTTAATGAGTAATCAATATAATGACTTATTACATATTGCAAAAGATTACATAATTATTGAATATGTTCCTGGTCTTATTATGGTATTTTAAGTTGTAACGTATTGATTAATAATGCCGCATCTTCAAAGCAAAATTCAACAATAATTGATTGCAATATTTAAAAAAGTTTAGTGTACTGTGGAACGAGATGGTCGATTTAATATGATAAAAGCTTTAATTCTTTGAAAAACATTGTAGGAATGCTCAGATTGTTGTTTTTTTTGAATTATACTAATAGTTTTAGTATAAATCAATTCAGCGATTTAATTTTGAAAATACATTGCTTATTCAATGCTCTAAAGCACCCAATATTCTTTACTACTCTTCTCACATTTCTTGGAAACAAAGCTGGATTTTTAGAAACTTTATTACAGGTTTGAGTTATTGCTACTAGAACAGGTTTGCTTTTTTATGTTTTCTGACGATTTACAGGTCGGATATTGGAAAATTATTACTGTTTTTATTGGCTATTTTTCAAACAAGGTTGGGATTTTATGGGTGTAGTTTGCTGGCCGGATTTTTGTTGATAAACTAAGTAATAAGCATGTGTGCTAGAACTATTCTAAAATTTGCGTTTCTTTGTAATATTTCAATCAAAGATAATACTGTGAATCATTCTTTGAGAGGGAAATCATTATATCACAAACAGGAGTAAGAGAGGGAATGATAAAATGGCAGTTAAGTAGCCAGCAACTAAAAGTAAACAATGTAACTAGACTGTATTATTAAGATTCACTATAAATTGCATAAATCTCTATTTTAATTGATTTCATGTATACCTTCAATTTGTTTACATTAACCTTACAATACAATATACAACAAAAGCAAATTTTTTGATCTTTTACTCGAGATTAACAAAAAAGTTTACAATTTATATGTAAAGCACTTGGTTCTTATTTTCAAAATTTCACAAATTAAAAGAAATTATCTGTTTTGGGAATCTAGAAACATTTTTGACAATTCTAGAACGTTTTTAAGAGCTCTAGAACAATTTTGACAGTTTAGTAACATTTTTATCAATTGAAATAGCTAAATAGATTTTAAAAATCTAGATTCATTTTTGACTGTTCTAGAAAATACTTATGACACTTCTTAAACAATTTTGACAGTTTGACAGTTGAATTGCTAAATAGATTTTAAGAATCTAGAAACATTTTTGACGGTTCTAAATCAATCTTGACAGTTTAGTAGCAGTTTTAGAATTCTAGAAAACATTTTTGTCAGTTATAGAAGGTTTTAAGACAGTTCTAGAACAATCTTGATAGTTTAGTAAGTTGAGTTAAACAACTAAAAAGATTTTGGGAATCTAGGAACATTTTTGACAATTCTAGAACACTTAGGACAGTTCTAAAAAATAATTTTGATAGTTTGGCAGCATCTCTTGTCGGTTGATTTGGATTGTTAAATAGATTTTGGAAATATAGGAACTTTTTTGACAGTTTAAGAACAATTTTGCCAGTTAGTCAGTTAAGTTAGATTACTAACTAGATTTTGAGAATCAAGGAACAAAAAATAGTTCTACAACGTTTATGACAGTTCTAGAATACTTGACAAAACGTTTTTGACAGTTCTAAAATATCATAAAATGATGTTCTAGTTAAACAGAAAGTTTGAAAAAGTTAGCTTAAAAACTAAGTCAACTATATCAGTTTTAGTGAATTAAATAAAAAAAAATTCAAAATTTTATCATATCAAAAAAAATTATGAATGGTATTTGTTGCCAGCATGACTTTCCAGTTAGTTAGACAGTTTGTCTGTTTTAGTAAATTTTGAAAAATTATTTAATTTGCAAAATTCAAAATATTTTCAAAATTTCATGAAATATCAAAAAAATTATAAATGTACTTTTTTGCCAACATAGCGGTCTAGTTAATCAGAAAGTTTGAAAAAGTTAGCTTAAAAACTATGTCAGTTGTAGTGAATTTAAAAGAAAAAATTAATTTGAAAATTTCAAAATATTTTCAAACATTTTATGAAATATCAAAAAATAAAATGAATGTAATTTGTTGTCAACATGACGTTTCAGTTAATCAGAAAGTTTGAAAAAGTTAGCTTAAAAACTAAGCAAACTGTCAGTTTTGAAAAATTAATTAATTTGCAAAACCAATTTTTTTTTTAAATTTTATGACATCAAAAAAAATAATTATATTTGTTTGGAAACAGCGTTCTATTTAATCAGAAAGTTTGAAAAAGTTAGCTTAAAAACTAAGCCAACTATGCCAATTTTAGTAAATTAAAAAAAATGCATTTTTCAAAATTATTTCGAAATTCACAAAATATTAAAAAAATGTAATTTTTCAAATAGGTCCTACATTTTGGTCTAAACTGTTGCTTATTTACGGCCTCGCTACTGTGAGCTAATCCACAATTTGCAAAAAAAACTTAATCAATTATTTTGCTTCAAATCAAATCTAATTTCAATCAACCCTTTTCGGAAATACTAACATTCACAGAAAAAAATTAAGATTAACTTTTGTTTTTGAAGTTATGGAACTGGGGTACATTATGAATTTTCCGAATCTCTGTCTCTGTCATCACTGGCGTAGAACGTTTTTTTTTTTAAATTTTACAAAACTTATTTTTTTAAATTTTTACAAAAATATCTTAATAAATATTATTTTGCTTGGTTCTTTTTCTAAATCTCACTCCAAGGGACTACAAAAATCATTTATATTTATGCCTCTGCACTTTTCCCTATGGAAGATTTAGTTGGAGTATAAAAAAACACGATTTTTTTTTGTAAATCAGTGGCGGCGTGAGAATTTTTTCTTCCAAAAAACGCAGATTTACAATAACTTAAGTAATTTTGATTGCAGGGTGGGAGACAAACCAAAATGTTATTTTTGTAAAGCTTTTTCTTATTTTTTGTCCAGTGGCGGCAGCATTAAAAACGCAATTTTCAGTTGAAATATTTAATTGTTTAGAGCTTAATATAAAAATATTGATGACAGCCATTGCAATATTAAGGTTACATTATCTTTCAAAAATTGCATTTTATATTTGAGCTCTGCTTGACGCGAATAAAATGCGATTTTACTATGGTACAACCGAATAAGCTGAAATTGCGTCTTAAGACGTAGCTTAAGATTTAGTTAGGCCTCAAATCATGCAGCAGAAACCTGGTAGTAAAAGTCTCTTCCGGAGATCTTATAAATTGCTTTGCTTAGAAAAAGCGGTTTTTTGATTTGTGCTTGTGCCTTCAAGCAGTGGCGTCTCAAATGTAGCAGCTATTGAGAGTACGTCACTGGTTAAACCCGGCCACGTAAAAAATGGGTTTAATGAAAAATCTATTCTTTATCACAAATTCTCCATTCTTTTAATTTTTGGAAATTTGTACTAATAATCCATTGGTGGTTTGTGAAAATTTAAATGATTTTGGGCTAAAAGTAGTGTTTTGCAAAGTTCCAATTAGATCTACAACTCATTTCTGATATTATAATGTGCAAAGGTTTTATTCAAAAATTTTGAAAGCTAACCTTTTTTGTTTTTAAAAATATTGAATTTGCATTTTTGCATAAGCAGGAGTAGATTTCCAAAAATTTCAAGTTTTTTTTATTTTGTTAGTTCTCTAGTCGAGTTTTATTTTTTTATCTCATAAATAAAACCCTTGCGGTTTTTGAAAGTTGGTTTTAAAAAAAGATTTTTTTTTATTTTTTACAAAAATATCGTTTTTTTTAATTTTCTTTTGTTTTCCTGGTTTCGATTGACTCCTATGCGTTTATTTATTAAAAACCGCTTCATTTTTGCTCATTTCATCAATCCAGGATTTTGTATGCTACCACTATTCAGCTACAATTTGGAACAAAACATGTATTTTTCAAAAAATCAGTGGCGGCGCTAGAATTTTTCTCCCAAAAAACGTACGATTTGCAATAACTTGATATTTATATTGTTTCGATGAGTTCTTTCTCATATCTGAACTTTATTTTTGTGGCATCAATAATTTGTTTTATGGTGAAAATGTATACATCACAATCAAAATTGCTCAACTTTTTACACCCGGTAGGCTGAACAAATTTTTGAGTTAGGTTAGGTTAATTGATTTTAAGCAGTGGCGTCCTGGAATCAGCAATTAAAGGTATTATTTGAGAGTGCGCCACTGGCTAACCCGGACACGCAAATAATTGGCCTCAATATTTGGTGGTGACATCAAATACTGCCCATCCAAATCTCTTTGACCATTGTAGAGTAGAGAGAAAAAAGATTTTTTTGGTTTATTGTAATGAATACATGTACTTTTTTTTTAATTTTACTTTTAATATGTCATTAAATGATTTATTATTATTATTAGTCTCAGATCTGTACAAATAATCCATTGGTGGTTTGTGAACAGGCGAAAACATGATTTTGGGCTAAAAGTTGTGTACTACAAAAGCCTACTTCTCCCACAGTTTTTGAGATAGTGAATGTGCATAGTCTCATTTGAAAGAGAAAGAGTAAGTGCAGAATTTACTGTGTTTTTCAGCCTCTTTTATAAATTTTCAAAGTTAGGCAACAAAAATTAATTTAATAAAAATGGACATGCATGATAATTACTGTAACTTATAAAAATGCTTTATTTGACAAATATTAATTATTTAAAATGGTTTTTGAATTATTGAAATTGGTTTAAAAATAACAAAAATATTCAGCCGAAATGTGACTCAATCATTTCACATAATTCCACAAAAATTTCACAGAATTTCATAAAAATTTTATATAATTTTACACAATTTTATGAAAATTTGACATTAATGTACATATGTTCATAAAAAAATTACACAATTTTATAAAAAAATTAGATAATTTTATATAATTGTACACAATTTCATATAATTTTACACAATTTCTTTAAAGAAAATCACATCATTTTACACAAATTCATAAGTTTCATTTCATATAATAACATAATTGCATATAATTTTACACAATTTCATAAAATTATCATTTATTTCACACAATTTTATTAAAAAAATCACATTTTATGGAATTTTATTTAATTTACATAATTAAATGAAGTTTTCGCAATTTGTGAGTCATATTATTTTTGTTTTAATTTTGAACATTTGCAATAATTTTAATAAACTGTAAACAAAACATTACTGTCCTACAATCATGATGTCCTTGTAGCATTTATATTAAACACTAGAAGTTGTTATTTACATTTGAGTAAGTAATACATTTTTTTTTTATTTACTATCTCATCACATTTTTTACAATTGACATGAAATATGTATTTACAAATACTTCATTTTATAAGTGTAAAAAATTTAATCAATAATATTTTATAATAATTTAATATATAGTTGGTCAAAATCGTTGATTGGTTTAAACCTTACATCATAGTAAACACATTTTTACAAACTTAATCTACCAAAGTGTCTATAAATTTTGTATATGGCACTTTGTTAAATTGTTTAATTAATAAATTTACTAAAAATTGTGAAATTAAACAATTTAACCATGCTCACAACTAGCTTGTGACGTCAGTCATGGGTATACAATGTTGGCTTCACCATGTAACGAGCGGAAAATAGCACAAGACGCATCTATGGGTTTTAAACTCATTATAAGAATGAAAAGTGTTCATATAATAAACATCTATCCATGTTCATAAGTTAAATTAAGTAAAAACATTATTTATTGTAGTTAACTTCTTTTGTGCTGTTTTCAAAATATCAACTTAACAATGGATGAATGGAAACTTTAATTTAATGACAAATTTAACATTTACATAAAAAAATATTATTTCAAAACCAATTTAAGACTGTACTTTCTATAATATTAATAGGATTTTTGCTATTATACTTGACAATAAATTAAGAATATGCTGTTAGGAACTATAAATTGCAATTTTATTGTAGGCCTATTAATATGCCATAAAATCACAATCAATTGATTGAAAAGTGAAAGATAATAATAAAATTATGAAATGTCAGTTTTATAAGCAATTCAATCACTAATAATTAATTTAATCATACAATTCATCAATTCATTAATGACACACTACAATTTTTAGTTTAGATTTATGGCATATCAGCCTAAAAAGACTATTAATGCATTGTAATTTGTTAATAATAAACTGAATGGCTTTTGTTTTATCTACACTATAAATAAAATTAGATTCCTTTTATCAATATCAGCATCTATCCTTGGATTAACTTAAATACCATAATGTTATGACCACATGAAATGTGGTATTTGTTTCAAAACAATCAAAAATATTGTGCAACATTTTTAAATATCTATTTTAAAGATTAATTATATTCAATTTTTGTTTGCATTATTAATATAAATTGCAAACTAATACGTAACAATTCTTTGAACAATTTTATCTAATAATATTACTACAATATGAATAATGCTTGATAAAATGTATGAATCATGTTTTGTTGTTTTCTTTTTTCTGTACTGTACATTAAATAAGTCATTACTGCATATAAAATAGAATCAATATTGATTAAATATTTATAAATACAATGCCACTTTTCAGAATCATGTTATGTTTTATTAAAATATGAGACAGTGTTTATATTTATAAAATATCTTGATTTGTTATTCTTATTTATATGATAAGCAAAAACGCGATGCTTTCACAATTTTAAAAGATAACATTAATCAGCAGCTAATGTAAATATTTGGTTTATTGTAGAATGTAACAATGTAAATGTATAACATGCTTCTTGACTCATTACAGGAATTTTTTGTGTTGATTGTTGCTATGCGATAATTCATTGTTATAATTAGATGAAACGATTACAAGTTTTTATTATTTTTTTTTTACTGTAGGGGTTGAATGTCGCATAGTTTTTTTAAAGATTAAAGTTTGATCAAAATAAAAAATTGTTTGTTTTTCATAATAATTGCTATAATTTATATAAAAGTTGTAGATAAGGATATTTTACAACAACAACAAAATGGCGGTCAATTTTTATTTATGTTTTCATAAATGTAGACTTAATTCAATTATTTTTGGTAAATAGAAACTGAAATTTATACAAAAGTTGTAAATCATGTCTGCTAACATTATGTCTAAGTTGTGTGCGGTCATTTTAGTGTCAATTTTAATTGTTTCATTATTAATAATTGGAATAATTCAATTGTTTTTGGTAATTAATAGCTGAAACTGATACAATAGTTGTAAATCTTGTCTGATAACATTATTTTCAAGTTGTGCTATATAGTTGGCAACAATAACAAAATGGCGGTCATTTTAGTGTCAATTTTGAAAGTTTTATCATTAAATATTGGCATAATTTAATTGATTTTAGTAATTAATAGCTGAAACTGATACAATAGTTGTAAATCATGTCTACCAACATTATGCCCAAGTTGCATCACAAAGTTGGCAGCAAAAACAAAATGGCGGTCATTTTAGTGTCAATTTTTAGAGTTTTATCATTAAATTTTGGCATAATTCAATTGTTTCTGGTAGTTAATAGCTAAAACTGATACAATAGTTGTAAATCGTGTCTGCTAACATTATGTCTAAGTTGTGTTACTTAGTTGGCAACAATAACAAAATGGCGGTCATTTTTGTGCTAATTTTCAAGGTTTTATCATTAAATATTTGCATAAATCAATTGTTTCTGGTAGTTAATAGCTAAAACTGATACAATAGTTGTAAATCGTGTCTGCTAACATTATGTCTAAGTTGTGTTACTTAGTTGGCAACAAAAACAAAATGGCTATCATTTTAGTGTCAATTTTCAAGGTTTTATCATTAAATATTTGCATAAATCAATTGTATTTGATAATTAATAGCTGAAACTGATTCAATAGTTATAAATCATGTTTAACAACATTATGTCAAAGTTGTATTTCGTAGTTGGCAACAATAACAAAATGGCGGCCATTTTAGTTTCAATTTTTAAGGTTGTATAATTTAATATTGACATAATTCAATTGTTTCTGGTAGTTTATAGCTGAAACTGATACAATAGTTATAAATCATGTCTACCAACATTATGTCCAAGTTGTGTTACATAGTTGGTAACAAAAACAAAATGGCGGCTATTGTTATGCTAATTTTCAAGTTTTTATCATTAAATATTGACATAATTCAATTGTTTCTGGTAACTAATAGCTGAAACTGATTCAATGATTAAAAATCATGTCTACCTACATTATGTCCAAGTTGTGTTACATAGTTGGCAACAATAACAAAATGGCGGCTATTTTAGTGTACATTTTCAAAGTTTTATCATTAAATATTGTCATAATTCAATTGTTGCTAATTGATAGCTGAAACTGATTCAATAGTTACAAATCATGTCTACCAACATTATGTCCAAGTAGTGCCACATCCTTGGCAACAATAACAAAATGGCGGCTACTTTAGTGTCAATTTTCAATATTTTATCATTGAATATTTGCATAACTCAATTGTTTTTGGTAATTAATAGCTGAAACTGATACAATAGTTGTAAATTATGTCTGCCAACATTTTGTCAAAATGGCGGTCATTTTAGTGCCAATTTTTAAGGTTTTATTATTAAATATTGGCACAATTCAATTGTATTTGGTAATTAATAGCTGAAACTGATAAAATAGTTATAAATCATGTCTACCAACATTATGTCCAAGTTGCATTACATAGTTGGCAACAATAACAAAATGGCGGCCATTTTAGTGTCAATTTTTAAAGTTTTATTATCAAATATCGCCATAATTCAATTGTTTACAGTAATTAATAGTTAAAAGTTATACAATAGCTATAAATCATGTTTACCAACATTATGTCCAAGTTGCGTCACATAGTTGGCAACAAAAACAAAATGGCGGCCATATTAGTTCCAATTTTCAATGTTTTATCATTAAATATTGTCATAATTCAATTGTTTTCGCTAATTAATAGCTGAAACTAATACAATAGTTATAAATCATGTTCACCAACATGGTGTCAAAGTTATATTACATAGTTGGCAACAATAACAATATGGCGGCCAATTTAGTGTCAATTTTCAATGTTTTATCACTAAAGATTGACATAATTCAATTGTGTCTGGTAACTAATAGGTGAAACTGATTCAATTGTTATAAATCAAGTCTACCAACATTATGCCCAAGTTGCATTACATAGTTGGCAACAATAACAAAATGGCGGTCATTTTAGTGTCAATTTTTAAAGTTTTGTCATTAAATATTGTTATAATTCAGTTGTTTTTGGTAATTAAAAGCTGAAACTGATAAAATAGTTGTAAAACATGTCTGCGAACATTACGCCTATTTTGTGATACATAGTTGGCAATAATAACAAAACGGCGATCATTTTAGTGTTAATTTTTTAAGTTTTATTATTAAATATTGTCATAATTCAATTGATTTTGGTAATTAATAGCTGAAACTGATAAAATAGTTGTAAACCATGTCTGCCAACATTATGCCTAATTTGTGTTACATAGTTGGCAACAATAACAAAATGGCGGCCATTTAAGTGTCAATTTTCAAGGTTATATCATTAAATATTGTCATAATTCAATGGTTTTTTGTAATTAATACTTGAAACTGATAACAATATTTTTATTTTTTTTAGATGTCCTTACTTACATCGCACAGCCGGTGATACAGAGAGGCGTTATCACTTAAGATATTATAAAACATGCATGTGCGTGCATGATACAGATTCAAGAGGGTATTGCGTAAAGAATGGATTACATTGTGCTTTTGCGCATGGTAGTCACGATCATAGACCACCAGTATATGATATTAAAGAAATACAAGCACTAGAAGCGGCTGAAGCGGATGGAGGTGGCTCAGCAAATGGACCGAATGCATTAGACAAAGAAAGAAATTTAATGAATGAAGATCCGAAATGGCAAGGTAGATATCTTGAAATTTTCTATTAAATAATAACATATTTCATTACAATATTAAGAATATTTGAGTTAACAACTATATTTCATAATCTTTGTCAAAAATTGTTCCAGATACTAATTATGTATTATCAAATTATAAGACGGAGCCGTGCAAAAGGCCTCCTAGGTTATGTAGACAAGGATATGCTTGTCCACAGTATCATAATAGTAAAGATAAACGAAGAAGTCCTCGGAAGTTTAAATATCGGTAAGTGTTTACAATTGATATACTGGATGAGTATAAATTATAGCTCCATTCTTAAATTTTTATTTCATAAAATTATCAAAACAAAGTTTAAACTATGAAATAAATTAATAATTTATTCAAACTCAAACCAACAATCACAGCGGCCAAGGGTCAAGCACAGACAATTGTTTTTGTTCTCTAAACCTTGTCAGTGCGCCTTATATGACCACGGCAATTTACATCAATTTTAACATTTTTTTAAATAACTTTTTCAAATCAATAAATTGAAGTTGGGTAAGAATGGGGATGAGGAGTTTTAGATCATTTTTATTGTATACTATAATACATGATTTGATTTAAATTTGAGACGGCTGCACTACTTAAATTTAGCTTATTTGCAAACCATTTTGATATATTTATACTCATTTTGTATAATTTATAAACTAACTTCTATTTTTTTAAAACCTTAACTTACTTTTAACTTTTACTTTGTTTATATGTTTAGTTATTATATTATTTAAACAATTTTGATGAGAATATTTTTTTAAATTTTCAATTAATTTTTTTTTTATGATTTTGTACTCAATTTAGTGAATAAAGTATAGGTAACATACAAGATAAGGGGTGTAATTTTTAGTTCAACACCTTGCCCAAATGTAAAACATGGAGAAGAATGGGGTGAGCCAGGAAATTGTGATTCCGGTGATCTCTGTTCGTATTGCCACACTAGAACAGAACAACAATTTCATCCTGAAATATATAAAAGCACTAAATGTAATGATGTTCAACAGGCGGGGTATTGTCCACGCGGAGTGTTCTGTGCATTTGCACATGTAGAACGTAAGGCTTAGAATTTAATTTTCAATACATTACTTATAATCGCATTTAATCAATTTTTTCTACTTATATTTGTAGTGATTAGTTTTTGCGTTTATAATTGTTGAGATTGATAATAAAATAATGTAAAATGTAGCGTTTATTGTAGAAGAGATGAGCGTCTCTAGGGAGAATGCAGGTCCATTGGATGGTGGTACTAATTTAGCTGAGATTTTATCCAATGCTCTTCCACAATCTCTTGCATTAGATAAAAAAGAAAAGAGCAGTGATAGTAGTGTAAGTTTATATTAATCAATACTCACTCTTAGGCCTCTTTCACATCTAGATTAAATGCATTTAGAGTCGCTATTCTAAATGCCCGGGTCATGTCAATCGAAATGCATAGAGATTTACGTTTTTTTTACTTTAAGTTATATGCAGTCTTACTTTTCATTTGCTCAATTTATTATTTATCCATATTCTTTGAGAAAGACTGTATTCGCAAAAGAATCCTGTCGTCTGTATGCGTATACGATTCAGAATCTGCACGTGAAAGAGGCTTTAATCAGTTTTTAATTAATTATATGAATATAATAGTTTTGATTTTTTTTTTTTTTAGAACGGCAGCAGTGAAGTGTCAGAATCGGCTTCAACATCATCATTAGGGTCTAATAGTTCTCATAGTAAAGCTCCGGGAGCTCAATTAACACATAAACCGGTGCCCTATCATAGACAAACAATGGGAACTTTAGAGTTAACTAAGCAATTATTAGCAATTGATAATGATATGACATTAGGTAATTTTTTGTTTTTAATTGATTAAAAATGTTTTTAATAAATTGATTTTGTGTTTTCAGATGCGATAGAAAGGGAACAGAAAAAGCAGAATTTGTGTTTAGCTTATAGTGGCATAGGGACTGGTTCATCTTTCTTTAGTACAGGTAATGTTTATTCCTTAATATTAGAATTGATTTGGATGTATTTGTTAACATTCAATAAAAAAGTTATTGATTTTTGTTTTGTATTATAAATGTTATAATTTATGTCCAGATTTTGTTCTTTTGCAATAATATTTTGATATTTTATGGCAGGATTTTGCTATTTTTGACGTTTTTTAATAGTTTTATGGTCGAATTTAGTGGTTTCGAATAATATTTTGATATTGCATAGCCGGATTTTACTATTTTTAAACTTTTTGGAAAATGTTTACACTTTTCTACAGTTTATGTATAGGATTTTGGTGCTTTTTGACAATATTTTGATGTTTATGACAGGATTTTACTATTTTTGACAGTTTATGGCCAGATTTTGTTCATTTGCAATAATGTTTTATATTTTATGGCCAGATTTTGCTATTTTTGACATTTTCAACAGTTTTATGGTTTAGTGGTTTTCAAGAATAATAATATTTCAATATTCCATAGCCGGATTTTACTATTTTTAAAATTTTTACACATTTCTACAATTTAAATCTTGATTTTGGTGATTATGAATAGAAATTGCGTGTTCGTGCCCACAACTGACGTCACACGCGTTGGTAAAACGCTTGTCATAAGTCTATACTACATTATATTAAAAAAAATCAGTTTCTGGCAGAGTTTTGCTGTTTTCTAATAAAATTCTGATGTTTATAGACTGGATTTTGATATTTTTGCACTTTTAAAATGTTGTTGGCCGGATTTTGATTCTATTTAAAAATATTTTAATGTTTTATGATAGGAATTAGTTATTTTTATAATTTCTAACCATATTTTCATATTTTATAGCCAGATTGTGTGAAAAAAGATCACTTTTCAACAGTTTTTAGCCGGATTTTGTCAATTTTGACATTATAGGGCATTTTATAAATAATTTTTTTCACAGTTTATGGTCAAATTTTGTTTTTTCCATCAAAATTTTAATAATTTATGGACGGATTTTGCTATTTTTGTCATTTTTCTATAGTTTTGTGGCTGGATTTAATGGTTTCCAACAATATTTTCATATTTGTTAACCGGATTTTACTATTTTTAAGATTTCTTGAAATAATTTACACTTTTCTACATTTTATAGCTGGATTTTGGTGCTTTTTGACAATATTTTGATGTTTCAAGGTCGAATTTTGTTGTTTTTGACATTTTATAAATAAAATTTTACACTTTTTAATCGTTTTTTGCCATATTTTGGTTCTTTCTAAAAATATTTAATTAATTTATGACTAGATTTTCATGTTTTTAACTTTTTTTTATTGAGTGCTCTTGCCCACAACTGATGACGTCACACGCACCGATTATGTTAGCTTCATTGTATTGGCATAAGTGTATATGGTCTACGGTCTCATCGCTCATTTACAAGTTGTTCACTTGGCCTTCATTTCAAGCCTCCTTAGCATATCTTTATAAAATCGGTTTTGTTGTCGATAATCCATTACATTTTCAAATAATTTCATTGTCGGATTTTGATGTTTTTTGACAATATTTTGATGAATTTTGTTAATTTTGACATTTTATAAGCAGAATTTTTCACTTTTTAACAGTTTTTTGCCGAATTTTGGTTCTTACTGAAAATATTTTAATATTTTATGAACGGATTTTGTTATTTTAGACTTTCTGAATAGAGATTACGCGTTCTTGCCCGCAACTGACGTCACACGCACCGATTATGTTAGCTTCATTGTATTGGCATAAGTGTATATGGTCTAAGGTCTCATCGCTCATCTACAAGTTGTTCACTTGGCCGTCATTTCAAACCTCCTGAGCATATCTTTATAAAATTGGTTTTGTTGTCGATAATCCATATTAAGAGATTGCATGATCGGAGTTTCGTAAAGGTGAAATTGAAGATTTTGACGGAGAATCCTTTTTACAGATCTGTCACTTATTGCAGACACACCATATTTTAGAAAGTATGCAGAAATGATTAATTAAAATTTGTGTCTAATAATTTACTCTAAATAAAGATACTACCAAGGACTAACTAAACATATTATTTTTAAGTTTTGGTTCATATGTGTAAATAAATAGTAATTTTATTTTTGATTGAATCTAATTAATGTTTTATTAATTCAGGAAATGCTCTGGAAGACTTACATCTAGAAGACTCATTAAATTTGTCAGAATTAGATACGGAATCGCCAACAGTTTCAAATTCAATATCAGTTGGACTAGCATCATCGGGTCTTCTAGGAAGTTCAGCACCTGTAAATATCCCAGGAGCGACTCGTAACGCCTTCAGTCCTAACAATAGCCCATTAAATCTACATTCTACGTTCCTGAATGCTGCCAGATTCAGTCAAAGTGATCACATAGAATCGTTTTTGAATCATCCTCAGATACCATTGAGTAGTAGTGCATCAAAAATCAATTCATTTAGCAATTTTTTCGATTTTCCTGGCCAGAACATCTCGCCCAATTCTAGGAATCATAACAATTTTAGTATATCACCTAATAATTTAGAGGTGGCTAGGTTAAGGGAAGAATTAAGCAATTCCCGTATACAAATATCAAATTGGGAGGAACGCCTGGGACAAGCTAGAACGGCTTGCGAAGCCTGGCAGAGAGAGACTGAAGAGGCAAATAGAAAAGTACAATTAACCGAAAGCAAATTAAATGAAACGGTGAATCAATATAATGCACTAAAGAAGGAATATGAAAATTTGCAAGGTGGCCCACATTTACACAGTATTATGAAGGTTTCAGAACTCAGTAAACTTAATTTGAGTGTATTGAAGACAATCCAAGCTCAACTGAGAGTGGATTTGGAGGAAATTGATAAGGTATTGTACAGGGAGACAGCGTCTAAATGTATGGTGTGCGAGGAGAAAAATCGGACAGTTACATTAAACTGTAATCATTTTGTATTATGCAGTGGTTGTGCTGTTACGCAAAACGAATGCCCTTACTGTCAAACACCTATCAATTTAACTAACAATGTTGGTATGTGAGGTTAAGATTAATAGGCTTGTGTGCAATGTAGCTGCGTACGTATCCTTGTGATTTTTAAATGGAAAATACGTGCCAAGGGTTTCTCACTTTGTTTGATCACCCTTAATGGATTCATTTCTTGTGGCTTGGATTTTTTATTGATTCGTACATCACATGATTTACTTTTTTTAACTCTTAGAAGGTGCTTGTTATGTTCTATGCAATATCAAAGTAATAAGTATTCAATTGCATGGAATAATTGGTGCCAAATAAAACATTTATTAATAATCAATATAAGGATTTGTAATTAGAATATTTAGCTAATTTCTAACTATACTAAAATATGTTGTATGCGATAATCAAATTTTTTACTATTATCTAAAAGACATTCCAAAAATAGTATTTATGAATTATTACTGTGGTGATAACCTACAAGGGTGGTTTAAATGATATTTAGGCGCAAATAATTTTTTTGATGTAATTGCCACCCCTAATGCTGCCTCTAACTTAAAAAATTGTGTATGTTAGTATTATAATACAAACTTAATTTTTATTTATCATGGATATTTTAATTTTAAAATAATTTTTATTAACTTCTAAGAGTCAAAAAAAATATATAATCAATTATTTTATTAAGAAACCCTTTCTTATTTCTCCTATGAAGAAAGCATTTATTACTTATCGCCACACAGCAATATTGCACACATTTAACAAATTCAAATACAAACAAAATGATAATTAAGTAGGTTTATTAAATTTTTCTAATTATTAAAAATATGAATCCACGTGAATTTTGTAAAGACCATTTTATTACTATCATGGAATTCAGTTTTGCTTTTTCTTGCATCCCCTTTCCTCAATTCAAGCAATTACTATATATACGTGTCGTACACTCACATTAAATCATTTTTTTTTCTGGTATAGGGTTTTTTTAATTAACTATTATTTTACAACAATTCCTTCATTCATTCAAGACAGATTTTTAATTTGAAATTTATGGGAACGTATAAGAATAAAAATGAATGTCAATTAACTCGTGGTATTGCACTTTTTATTCTTTTTTTAAATTGTATAGAAACCATGAGAGTATTATGTTGTTTTAATTACATATCGGGAAATTTATAAAATATCCTTTTATAATTTGCATTGAATGCATAATTTTATGAAAATGCTTTTTTATCTTTTTTTTTTTTAATATATAAAAGTACAAACATCGTTTCCATAAAATTCGCTCCTTATTTAGTAATTATTTTCTTTTTAATTAAATGCTTTCCGTTCCGACTGAAAGTTGAACGTGATGCTGCAACTATTATAGATATATAAATTGAAATATATATACATATAACATATCAAAATATATTTTTATTTATTTTAAAGTGAACGTGAAATAATATATATTTTTATATTTGAATTGTGATTGTTCTGTATTTAAATTAGGAACTTATAAAGTGATTCGATAAAAATATTACGGATGGAAAAAGAAGTTTGAAATTGTAATGCCTATAATGCGGATGCCAAAAACAAAAAAAATTTAAAAAGAAAATAATAGTGCAGCATAGGTTCATTCAGAATTTTTAGTTTCTTTTTTCAATATCGTTTTTTTTTATTTTACTATTTTGAATATTTTTTTTTGTTTTATTATTATTATTATTATTATTATTACAGTAACGAAATGGTAATAAAGAAAAACATAATTGACTGATTATATGAAAATAATGAAAAAATCCTATATATTTATATTTATAATAACGTGTATGGAGGTGAGTAATTTGATATTTTTATAACGGTTGTTGTGATATCTTAAAGCTTATATCTATCTTATAATATCAACCATTTGAGGTAATAGTAACAAAATTTACTATTTTTAATACAAAGTACATTAAAGTTGTTCTTATTTTTTATATTAAAGGTATAATTCTTTCAATTTTATTAAAATATTACTGGGCAACATCCGGAACCTCTCGTCAATCGCCCTCCAAAAATTGTTGCACTTTTTGGCCGGTATCGTCAGTTTTTGTCGACATTCTCTATCTTTATTTTCCACCAGGAGCAGCGCATACATATAAGGCCGTCTTTGGAACTTATTCCCGGGACATTTGGGACAGACTCTGTATATGATTAATTATTCATTATGCTAACATTGTTGGCTCAGAAACTTAAGTGCTCAAATTAGTAAAAAGTAATTTTGGCACTTAACAAATTGACTTTCTGCTAAATTTGTGTTACAATTTTTTTTAATTGAGTTTTAAAATCGACTTTGTATTTGAAAAAAAATCATCTAAATCTCGCCCTTTGACCATGTACATTTCGACATATCTTGCCGACGCAAAGCAAACATGTGACGTCAGTTGTGGGAAGAAAAACGTGATACACTTTTACGCACTCAATTTTAAAAATGTCTTGCCGCATGGCAATGCTTAAACGGATTTAACTACTCGGAGCCTACGCCCACAAATGACGTCAGTCGTTGGTATATAACGTCCTTATGTTGGCTTCACCATGGTGAGAGCGGAAAATAGCACACGGCTTGTCTAAAAGTGTATATGGTCTAAGATCTCACCTATCTCAGGGTTTGTAAGCTTATTGAAACGAACGAAATAATGTCATCTGTAGCAAATTTAATTTTACTGGTATAATTTAAAGTTAATTTTTTTAATAAAATTGATTGAATTAAAGGCAAACTAATATACAAAGAACTACTCTAATGTACAAGCTTAAAAAAAAATGAAGCCAATATATAGACCTAATTGTGAACATATAAGAAATTCTTTTAAAAAAAGTATCAAAATATTGAAACATCCAGCACGATAAAATTGACAAAAAAAACCTTTTTAAAATATATTTATTTATTTTGTATCTTCATTTATTGTGACTACAAGAAAACAAGTAATTGATAAAAAATGAAATTGTCTATTTACGATACATTATATATACTTATATATAAACTTAGGTAGGTAGTTATTAAAATAATTAAATTATAATAATTAATTAAAAAAAGAATATGAAATATATAAGTAGTGGGCCTATAGTTATTATCCGATAGCAGTAGATATTTTTTTGTGGGTCAAAAAAACTTGATTTTAGCATTAATTTCTTTAATATTATCAATTGTATCGGTCTTCCCCGTTTATAGCTTTTATAAATTATTTGCATTTATGGCCGGTACAATCGATTGATACTAATTTTATTTATTTAGTTTAGATAGAATATGAAAAGAAATGTTATATTACAACTATAAGATGCAATAATAATTATAATCAAACTTATAGTTTTTTTGACTTACCGAAAATGTTCTTATCATTTTTATAGGGATATGTTTCAATTATTCGTCTTTAATACCTATTTGTCCATTGCATAAAAAAAGTTTAGATATTCGTTGTATTTTTAATAGTTGTTTAAAGGAAGAAAAAATTAATTTATATTTGCTCTGTATGTAATAATTGTGTATTTTAAACTATAATTAAAATAGATTTTCAAATTATGTATAAAATATTTCATTAAAGAATGAAAAGATTAATAATTATTTCATTAATTTGAATTTTGTTTTTTATTTTTTCTGTATCTTTAGAAATTTTAGCATTTTTATTATGTTAAGAAGGTAAGTATTATCATGAAAATTTAAAGTAATCTGAAATATTTTTGATTATTATTCATCAATAATTTCTTAAATTTTTTATATTGAGTTAGTAACTTTTTAGGTTATGGTTGTGCTGTGACACTTCAATGCAAAGCTGTCTGTCATTTTTTTCTTCAACTGTCATGGCGAAGCAAGATATTTAGAAATTTGTAAACTATGATAGCGATTTTTTCTTTATTTTCATTTGTAAAGGTACACAACGGCATCATTCTTATGTTTTATGAGTGGTAAGACAAAGGATATTATACATATAACTCAGGGTGATTAGAATTTTATATATAAAAAAAGTAAATGATGTTTTTGTTGCGGATTCAAACTGAACCAAAGCATTTTTTGCATATGAATTTCAACCATCAACCAGGAAATATATTTACAGCGTTATTAGTCAAAAATATGTACAATAGTTTATAATAATTAAAATAAAAAACTGAAAACTTAATTAAAACTTGCGCAAATGTTCAATATTTTCTAAAGATGTAAGAACCATAAAACCGAGCAATTGAAAACTGTGCTTGCTAAGGTGAATCGACTCGACCAAAACGTAAAGGCCGGCAGCTCATGTTGAATTTGACGTTACTGAACTTTAAGCACATCTATTGTTAATTTAATTAAACTTTGGACCTCTAATTACAATTCTGGAATCGCCGTTTCGATACTGTCTACAACATTTGAGTTGTAAATGCGTCTAGTAAAGCAGCATTTTTATGCAGTAAACACGATGCGTTTCTTACGTTTTAATTCATCAATTTAAATGTAAACAATTATTTTTAATAAAAAATTTAATTATGGCTATGTTTGTTAAATTAATTCACAAAATATTTAAGGAGATTTCACATAATATATAATTGCATAATTCAAAATATTCCCACAAGCACTGATGTAGGTTATGAGAATTCACCTATCCTTTTATACCTGTTTGGGGCAGATGTTTCTATATACAAAAGTAGTTGACCTGAAAATTGTTCAGGGTCAAAATTTGGGGAGCATGGATCAGTATAAATACCTGAAAATAACGTCAGTAATTGAAAGTTATATGACAAATGTTTGCATGCAAAATATAATCTTTATTTTTATAATATAAATTAGTCAATAAGAGTTAATTAGTTTTGTGTTTAAGCATGCCAATTAAATTTATCTATACAGAATTTTGCCACTTTTGATCAAATATATGGAAACAATAAAAGACATTAGATGACGTTGACGTTTATATGCTACATTACACATTAGTTTGGCAATTTTAGACGTTAGTTTGACATATTTAGATATTTAATTTAAACACTTGTGTGAACTGTTAACTGTCAGTTTTACAAATCGACTGTCCACTTTGTAAGAAATTGTATAAATTAATTGTCAATTGTTTGACACACTTTTTTTGAAAAATCTAATGTGTCTTATGTCAGTTTTTGACAAATCAACTGTCAACTTTGTAAGAAAGCAAATAATTATCTGAAACAGCATATATTTGATATAATCGAAGCCGTTAAATGTTTTCTACCCGGGATTATTTACAATCTGCCAAATGATCTGCAAACTGTCAAAAAATTTATAATGATTTTTCAACTGTCATAATAACCTTAAAATGTTTATCTGTCAACATTGTTAAACGCCGTCATATGTCAAACGGATAACAAAGCTGTCAGAAATACATAATTTAAATTATTATCTGTTACATTTTATAACGTTTACGACAGTTCACAAACATTTTATGACATATATGACAGCTCACAAACATTTTAGAAAATTTATGACAGCTCACAAATATTTTAGGACAATCATGAACATTTTATGATAGCTCCGGAACATTTTATGACGTTTATGGCAGCTCAAAATCAATGTTCAACGTTTACAAACATTTACGACAGTTCACAAACATTTTCTGAAATATATGACAAACGTTTTATAAAGTTTATGTCAGCTCACAAACATTTGATAATTTATTAACATTTTATGACAGCTAAGAAACATTTTATAGCATTTATGATAGCTCAGAATCAACGTGCGACATCCACAAACATTTTATAACGTTTACGACAGTTCAAAAACGTTTTACGGACATTTTATGACGTTTATGATATCTCACAAGTATTTTATGACAGTTAGGAAACATTGTATGACAGGTTAAGAATATTTTATGACGTTTATGACTGCTCTGAAACAATTATTGCTAGTTCACAACTATTTTATGACGTTTTTGACAGCTCACAAACATATTATGAAGCTTACAACATCTCACAATTATTTTATGACTGCTCAGAAACATTTTATAACGTTTATGACAGATTATAAACATATTATGACAGCTCAAAAACAATGACAGTTTACAAGCATTTTATAACAGTTTGTAAACGTTTTATGACGTGTATAATAGTTCACAAATAATTTATGACAATCAAAATATTTCACGAACGTTTTATGATAATTCATGAACGTTTTATGACAATTAAAAAACATTTTATAGCATTTATGACAGTTTGGAATCAATGTACAACATTCACAAACATTTTATAACGTTTACGACAGTTCACAATTATTTTATAACATCTCGCAAACATTTTATGACAATTGTAATACAGCTAAAAACATTTTATAGCATTTATAACAGCTCAGAATCAATGTACGACATTCACTAACATTTTATAACGTTCATGACAGTTCACAAACATTTTATAGTGTTTCATAAACAATTATTCCTAGTTCACAACTGATTAATGATGTTTCTGACAGCTCACAGACGTTTTATTACGATTATAACATTTCACAAACTTTTTATGACCGCTTCGGAACATTTTAGGACGTTTATGACAGCTAAGAAACATTTTATAGCATTATGATAGCTCAGAATTAATGTACGACATTAACAAACATTTTTATACCAGTTTAAGAGTATTTTGTGACATATATGACAGCTAACAAACGATTTATAAAGTTTATGACAGTTCACAAACGTTTTATGACAACCATGATATCTTACAAACGTTTTATGTAAGTTGAGGATTATTTTATGACAGCTAAGAAACATTTTATAGCATTTATGATAGCTCAGAATCAATGTACGACATTCACAATCATTTTATGATAGTTTAGAAGCATTATATGATGTTTATAGGTAAGAAACATTTTAAAGCATTTAAGACCGCTCAGAATGTTAATGTACGACATTCAGAAATATGTTATAACATTTACGACATTTTACAAACTATTTATAACGTATTCTAACAGATCAAGAATATTTAGTGATGTTTAGTACAGTTCAAGACTATTTGATGACATCTATGACAGTTCACAAACATTTTATAACATTTATGACAGCTTACGGACATTTTATGATGCTTATAACATCTCACAATCATTTTATGACTGCTCAAGAAAATTTTATGACAGTTTAAAAACATATTATGACAGTTTACAAACATTTTATGACAGATTGCAAACGTTTTATGACAACTCGGAACCAATTAATGACGTATAACGATGACAGTGTATAAATATTTTATGAAAATTCAGGAACATTTTATGACGTATATGACAGCTAAGAAAATTTTTATAGTATTTATGACAGCTTAGAACCAATCTACAACATTCATAAACATTTTATAAAGTTTATGACAGTTCAAATAATTTATGACGGTTCACAAACATTTTATGAGAATCATAATATTTCACAAACATTTTATGACAGTTTAAAAACATTTTATGACGTTTATGACAGCTCAAAATTAATGTACAACATTGGCAAACATTTTATAAAGTTTATGACAGTTTACAAACATTTTATGACGTTTATGACAGCTAAGAAACATTTTATAGCATTTATGACAGCTCAGAATCAATGTATAACATTCACAAACACTTTAGAAATTTTATGATAGTTCAGAAACATTTTATGACGTTTATGACAGTTGAGAGACATTTTATAACTTTTTTAATAGCACAAAAATATTGCGAGATGCTTATGACAGTTCAAGAACGTTTGATGACATCTATGACAGTTCACAAACATTTTATGACAGCTCACGGACATTGTATCACGTTTATGATATCTCACACACATTTTATGGCAGCTTAGGTATATTTATGACATTTATAACAGCACAGAAATAATTATTAACTGCTCACAAACATTTTATAACGTTTATGACAGTTTACAACTATTTTATGACGTTTTTGACAGCTCACGGGCCTTTTATGACGTTTATAACACCTCACAAACGTTTATGACTGCTCAGGAAGATTTTATAATGTTTATGACAGCTCACAAACGTTTTATAACGTTTATGAATGTTCACGGACATTTTATGACGTTTATAATATCTTTTGAACATTTTATAACAGTTCTGGAAATTTTTATGACGTTTATGACAACTTTGAAACAATTATTGGCTGCTTACAAACATTTATGACAGTTGACAAACTTTTTATGACGTTTATGATACCTCATAAACAATTATTGCCAGTTTACAACTGTTTTATGACGTTGTTGACAGCTCAGAGGCATTTTATGTCGTTTATATTATTTCACAAACTTTTTATGACCGCTCAAAAAGATTTTATGACGTTTATGACACTTCACAGACATTTTATAACGTTTACGATAGCTCACGGACATTTTATGACGTATATGATATCTCTAACATTTAATGACAGTTTTGGAACACTTAGAAACTGTTTGAGAACGTTTTATGACAACTTAGAAACAGTGTAAAACAACTTGGAAACAATTATTGACTGCTTAAAAACATTCATGACAGTTCACCAACATTTTATGACGTTTATAATACTTTATAAATAATTATTGCTAGTTCACAACTATTTTATGACGATTTTGACAGCTCACGGGTATTTTATAACGTTTATATACGTTTAATGACAGTTCGGGAACATTTTAAGACAGTTTGAGAACATTTTATGTCGTTTATGACAACTTAAGAACAGTTATGACAGCTCAGAAACAATTATTGACTGCTTACAAACATTTATGACAGTTCACAAACAATTTATGGCATTTATGATACTTCATAAACAATTATTAACAGCTTAGAAACAATTTATGTCGTTTATAACATCTTGCAAACGTTTTATGATTGCTCAGGAAGATTGTATGACGTTTATGACAGCTCACAAACATTTTATAACGTTTATGATAGCTCACGGACATTTTATGACGTTTACGATATCTCTTAAACATTTATGACAGTTCGGGAAAATTTTATGACGTTTATGACAGCTCAGAAACAATTATTGACAGTTCACAAACATTTTATAGCGTTTATGATACTTCATAAACAATGATTATCAACTTAGGAACATTTTATGACGTTTATAACATCTTACAAACATGTTATGGCCTCTCAGGAAAATTTTATGACGTTTATGACAGCTCACAAACGTTTTATTACGTTTAGAATAACTCACGAACATTTTATGACATTTATGATATTTCTTAAACATTTAATAACAGTTCTGGAACATTATAAACTGTTTGAGAACATTTTATTGCGTTTATGACAACTTAGGAACAGTTTATGACAGCTCAAAAACAATTAATCATATCTCAAACATTTAATGACTTTTAAACAGTTTACTAACATATTATAACGTTTATGACAGCTTTATATGTCAAAATTGTTTAATATTTAGTAAGTAATAGTTATTAGTAGCAATAAACCTGAATATCTATGACATTGATCGATGATTTCAAGAAATTTTTTAATAGTAAATAAATAATATTTAAGCAGAATATCAATCAAATGCATAAAGCGCTTGTAATTGGATGACCATATTCTTGCACGAACAAACCTATTGAAACAAGTCTAAAATATATTAAAATAGATAATTACGAATGCAAATAGAAGCGTATAAATTTTGAATGCAAACTAATTAAAAATGCATTATCTTAAGTCTTAAATTAAAGAGAAGCCACTAATCATCGCAATTATCAACACAAAGAACTTTAATTATTTCTATAGATTCAATTACAAACAATTTTGTTAATATTGAAGAAGCTATTAATATATTGTGATATGGTATTAAATTAGGTATAATAAACTTTTGCATTTTATCGTATACCTATATGGATTTTTCATTTAGGATGAGCAATTCTGTATATGAATATAAATGCATGTCACCCCCTGCATAGTCGTCTAGCGCCCCACCATTCACCCCTTTCCAATGCCATAGTGACGTCACTTTAACATTATGCAATATTAAAAAATGCCAATTTAAATTCAACCAACGCCATCTGTTGCTGTTGTGACCGTACCAATTACCAGAAGTTGTTTACAACAAAAATAAATTCTACTAAACTCTCCACGATAACAACACGCAATAAGCATATAAATTACGTATCTACATTTTAACATATATTTTAACACTACAACAATTACTAAAGTGCATACAACAATACGTAAGTTACTTTTAGATGATATTTGGATTGCAAAGTTGGTCATATTTTGAAGCTAGCTGACGATTTATTCTATAAATAGAAGTAATGCGCAATTGAATGTTGGTGAAATTTTGGAATTTGTTAAGAATAACATTTTTCCGGCCAAGGCATATTTTGGTTTCAATAAATTATATTTATTTATTGCAAAATTATCGATAAAGTGTCTAATGTTTAGCACAAATATTTTAAATACAAGGGCCCCATGGCTTCATGTGCATTTTCGACCAATCAGAGAAGCCGTTATATCTACCAATGGCGACGCTGTATTCCACCTCCTTCTCCCAATATTATTAATCAGCCGAGCGTCAGTTGGAATAACGACCTCCGTCTAGAAGCGTATAGATCCAGCACGAATTCGTTGAAAGCTATAATAAGTAAGTAATTTTGATCTATTTATTCTAAAACATTGTTATTAATTGAGAATAAGGTACGGGTAATAGTTTTAATTCATTTTTGGATTGTTGGGGTTATTTTTTCTATCGTTTTGAAAGGTGAAAAGATTTGGGTTTGGTGTAAGCGGAGCCGTTGGCCGCCATTACTGTTGTTGTTTTGTTGTACTGTATGGTTTATCTAGCACGCTTGGATTGCTTTTGTTCAATTTTCTTGTTCAGTGGGGTAATGAAAATTGTTTGCAACATATTTTTTTGCAGAAAACGATTAAATTTGCTTAATTAGTTCGGAATTTCCGTTAATGCATTGTTGAATTTGGCGGGAATTGATCTGCTGAATAAAGCATTTTTTTCACAATCGATTGTTTTAAATATTTGTTGATTCTTTTATTTCTATAGGCACATACCAAATGTTTCTATTTTATGATAAATTTGTTTGAATCGTAAAATAATTTTTATAACTGCCGATGTTAAATTTTATTGTTAGCTTGAATAGCTTCCAATTACAAAGAATGCTTGCAGAATTGTATTGTTTTAATTAAGATGATGTATTATAATTATCTGCAACAATAAAACATTTTTGGTGAATACTAATGTGATTCACATAATGTCATTACTCACTTGTTGATAAAGCATTGATAAAGAAATATTAATGTTATTAATCATTTGTGATAGCAATAAGTGACTCAAGAATTGCCAGTCAAATTGAATGTTCACTTCTAACTTTGGCAAATCAAATTCAGTTTTTTTAATTTAGACGATTTTTTGCAGAACTCTTGAAGTATGGCTCGTACCAAGCAGACAGCCCGTAAATCTACGGGAGGAAAAGCTCCCCGCAAACAGCTAGCGACAAAAGCTGCGCGTAAATCAGCGCCATCGACTGGAGGAGTCAAAAAACCCCATCGTTACAGGCCTGGTACTGTAGCTCTTCGTGAAATCAGACGTTACCAGAAGTCTACTGAACTTTTGATCAGGAAGCTGCCTTTCCAACGATTGGTGAGAGAAATCGCACAGGATTTCAAAACTGATCTCCGATTCCAGTCTGCTGCCATCGGTGCTTTGCAGGTAAATATCGACACAAATTTGCAAAACGATTTAATTTAAATATTTATAAAGTTTCCTATATTTATATAATATATCGTCTTTGGTTCTGCAATACCTCCTATGTGTAACCAAAAATGAAATTCATAGCTCAAAATTAAAAATTATTTCAAATCATTTAATGCTTTCTAAACAACCAAATTGTCTTTAATCAAATCATGATTCAATAAAATCAATTATAAAATAGAAGTTTCCCCTATTACCATTAGTTCCAGGTTCTATTATTCAAATAAAAAAGTTTCTATATACAGGAGGCATTGCAGATAGATAACAATTATAATTTATTCTCTTTTTATTGTTCAATTGAAATGCCATACTGCAATCTATTATGCATTTTTTATTTATTCTAGGAGGCAAGCGAGGCTTACCTAGTAGGTCTATTTGAAGACACAAATTTGTGCGCTATCCATGCCAAGCGTGTAACCATTATGCCAAAGGATATTCAGTTGGCTCGCCGAATCCGTGGTGAACGTGCTTAATTTTTTTCATTTATTAAAAATATCCTGCCACTCATTGAACATAAGTCATATGTTGTTTTTGTCATTTTCTCATTTAAACATACATTAATCGTACAAAATAATTCAGTGTTTGTTTTTAGTTATTTTTATATAGAATAGTGGGCAGGTTGGAATTTTTCTGTTTCATTCAATTTTCAAGCACGATCATAATATTATAATATATAAATGGTGTTCATTAGTAAAAATTTTCTTCCTTTTGAAGCTTTGTCTCGTTTTTTTTGACATATGATTAAAAAATTTAAATTAAATCAATGTATTCTAGTTTAGTTTAGAGTATAAGTTTTGTATTATTTAAACAAATATATAGATTACTACAATATGGATTAGATGTAATTTCAGTACATATATAATTACAATATGTAACCTAACCTTACATATATGACTAACCACATTTGGCATTTATTGCTGTTACTTTTCCTATAATAAAACTAATCCTTATTTGTCAAATCTGTTTTTATATCCCAATCATTTTTATGCTGTAAATAGTTCATTTGTTATCATATTTTGTTACTAATAAACAATATTAGCCTGAATAAACTAAAGGTAAGTGGAATAATTGTTATATTTTTTAATATATAACCAACTACAGAAATAAACTTCAGCCGGTTGGGGCACCATAAAAAATATCCTAAAATTTATGCGATGCCAAGCAGAATTCTATTATTTTAGGGTTTACATTTGTGTGCAGTAGTTTGCATTAAGTTTATTTTGTCCAAAGCCACAGAAACTTAAGTTTTTTGATCTTTCATTCTTAATTATTAATAGTGGTAAACCTTCAATGAATCTAAAGGAACTTAATTTTATGTTTATTGAACAAAATAAATTCTATTATAAGCAGAAGACCATGTTCTGAGTGAAGTATGAATTGCAAAGCCATGAAAGATGACATTTTTTTTTTAAACTCCAGGTTAAGTGGTGGAGTAGTTTAATATACTAAATCTCACCTTTTTATGTACAGAAACAGTGACATAGCTAGCTACAAGTAAGGGCCTCAAGCATACAGACATCCATTACAAAACCTGGGGAGGAGATTTTGGTATTTTTGAGCAAATTTGGCACTTTTCGATATTTTATGGCATACTTTTTGTTCTTTTTAACTGGATTTTGTCATTTTTTAAGATTTCATGAAGAGTTCTTGTGCTTTTAGATAATTGGTTACAATTTTATAGCCAGATTTTGCACTATTCCATAATTTATGCTGGATTTTGGTTCTTTCTAATATTTCAAAGGATTGATAAAATTATGACAGTTTTTATAAGTTTTTGATTCTTTAACAGTTTATGATCAAATCTTACAACATTTTTATACTTTATAACCGGATTTAACAAATACAAATAGAATTTGACAATTTTCAACTGTTTTTGGTTACTTCAACATAATTTTAATTTTTATGACTGAATTTTGTTATTCTTGACATTTTATAATTAGAATTTTGCATCTTTCAACAGTTTAAGGCCAGATTTTGGTTCTTTCCGACAATATTGTAATATGTACTTTATAACCGGATTTTGCTGCTTTTTATAAATAGAATATTGCAGTTTTCACAGTTTATGGCCAAATGTTGCTATTTTTAACAATATTTTCATATTCCATGGCCGGATTTTACAGTTTTAAAATTTCATAAATATTTTTTTACATTTTTTAATAATGTATGACTAAATATTGCGATTTTTAAAAATATTTTGATTTTTTTTCATGGTCAATGATTACCAACGCATAGTTTGAACTGGAGTACCCACTCACCTACCCTAGTGTTTCTTATCAAAGAATTGGAAGTTGCTTCTCCTGTAAGTGGTGTTATAAGTCTCTTACTCAGAAAATGAGAAGGATGTCTGGATGACCAACACTTGGGTGGGTGGGTGTCACTCCTGATTACGATTGTTGTTTGTTATTAAAGAATTGGAAGTTTATCCTCTCTGTGTTACTACAAGTATCTTACTCAGAAGAGGAGAAGGTTGTATCTAATTTCTTTACTACCAACACTTGGCTGGGTGGGTCACTACAAATTATGATTACCAGCGAGTAGTTTGAACTAGAGTGCCCATCCGCTCGCCCGAATGTTTGTTATTAATGTGTTCTTTAGTCAGAGAAGGAGGAGATAATAATCAATTTCTTGATAAGGAACGCTTGGGTGGCTCATTCTAAATCGTAATTGCCGTTGAGTAGTTTCAACTCTGGTAAACAGAAGTTTTATTATAATATTTATTCAAACATGTCCACCTAGTTTCTATATACATCTTGGAGTTTCCTTAAAACCGAAGAGGTGAATCTTTTAAGAGTCTCACATTTAGCATGAATATTTTCTGCAGCGTCCATAAATAGGTTGGGCGACCTTGCTGGCCAATCAACTGTAGCTTCTCTTTCAATTTACCGATTTGGTATGTTAAATTTTAAAAGCTTCCAGCTCAGTGTTTAGGGCATATTACATTTGTATGTACAAAATTTATTGTAAATTGTTTTAATAGAGTTTGAGAAACGTATTTATTTAAATTATTTAATTCAAAATTGTTCTAAAAGCGCATTTATTGTAAAAATTTGCTTAAAATTGTATTAAATTGCCAAAAATTCTACGAGAAACAAAATAAATCGCTAAGAAAACAGTTTTATGTGTAAAATTCATTGCACATTGCTTAAATGAAGCTCTAAAAACGCGTTTATTGCAATTGTGTAATTTAAAATGATTCCAAAAATGCTTTTTATTGTAAAAACTTGTCAATAAATAATAAATCGCTTAGGAAACACTTTTATCTACATCTATTTATTGCTCTAATCAAGCTCTAAAAATCCATTTATTTTTAGTTTAAAATTGTTCTAACAACGAATTTACCACAAAAATTGTACTAAAAACCCAATAAATCGCTTAGAAAATATGTTCGTCTACAAAATGTATTGCAAATTGCTCTAATGCAACCTATTTGTTGTAATTATTTAATTAATTGCCTAAAAATGTATTAAATGGCTCTAATGAAGATTGAAAAATGCATTCATTGCAATTATTTAATTCAAAATTGTTCCAAAAACGCATTTACTGTAGAAAATTGCCTAAAAATGTATTAGATTGTCAAAAATTTTACTAAAAACGCAATAAATCGCTTAGAAAACATTTTGCTAGTTTCACTTTTTTTTACATTATTCAACAGTTTATGGTCAAATTTTGATGCTTTTTAACAATATTTTGATATTTAAAGACCGGATTTGGGCCGAATCTAAGGGGAGGGAGTTGTTATTATTATTGTAAGGTGTTAACTTTAAATAATTGAGAACCCGTTGTCAGCTTTGAAGAGTGAAAAGCTTTTTTTTTAGTCATCAAACTTTCAAAGTTTTTTTCTACCCTTCCTCTCTCCTAAATTTTGTTACTAGATACGGCACTCCCAAATATTGTAAGAAAGCACCAAAATTGGGCCATAAAGTGTTGAAAAGTGCAAAAATTTATTCAAAAAATGTCAAAAATAGCAAAATCCGTTCATAAAATATCAAAAAAATGTTAAAAAGCACCAATATCTGGCCATAAAATGGTTAAAAAGTGTAAAAATCTACTCATAGAATGTCAAAGTTATCAAAGTCCGGCCTTTAAACATCAAAGACAGTTAAAAAGCACTAAAATCCCGCCATCGCGCATTGCTGGCTAACTACTTCTATGCCTGTAATGCTTCTTAACTTACATTACGGGTGGACCTGCAGTTTTTAGTAGATTCCGCCGAACCACTGAAGAAATTATTAATCTATTCCGAAACAAAGATTTTTTATAAAACTTCAAAATCGTTAGAAATACGACCATAAACTTTTAGAAAGAAAAATTTCAATCATAAAAAGTCAAAAACAACTAAATTTGGGCATAAATTTTAAATAAAATCAAAATCCGACCGAAAAGTGCAAAATATTATTCAGAAACCTCAAAAGTAACCAAATATTGTTATGAATGCATTTTTTTTTTAAATATCAAATATAGCAATATCCGTTCTTGAAACATCAAAGCATTGCCATAAACTGTTAAAAAATATAAGAGAATTTATAAGATTTTAAAAACAGCAAAATCTGGCCATGAAGTTTCAAAGTATTGTTAGAAATAGCATAATAAATCCGGCCATAAACAATTGGAAAATGCAAAATTCAAAATCCGGCATAAAATGTTGAATAGTGTCAAACTAATCAACCAAATATCATATTGCTGCAAGTAAATGTCAAAAAATGTACAAAATACAAAGATAAATAACTGTCAAATTAAACATGTCAAACAACTAGCCTCTACAAATGTCTAAAAATATTAATCAAATGCCAAACAAGTGTGTAAAAGCAGCAAATGCAGCTAAACAACATTTAAAATGTTATATAAACGTCAAACAAAATGCCTACAAGTGATAAAATAATATCATAAAATTAATGTCAAACGTTTAAACAGAATGCTTCAGCTATTTAGTCTGTAAATGTCAAACAATTTAATGTCTAAAAAAGTCAAGCAAAAGTCTTAAAATAGTTAAATGATATATTAAATACAAACAGGATATTTAAAAAGTAAACAAATAACTAAAATTGTAAAACTAATGCTTAAAATTGTCACACAATTGTCTAAAAGTTGTATTAAAATATGTCTATAGGTAGTCAAATAGTATTTATCACATTAAATGCAAACAAAAAACTAAAAGAAAATGAGAAATGACTAAAATTGTCAAAAAAATGTTTAAAAATATCACAGACAAGTGTTAAACAAAGTCAAAAAAGTGCTACAGGAAAGTAAAAAAAATAAAATATTGTCAAAATGTCTTAAAAAGTCAAGCAAATATTTATAAGTGGTCAAATAGTTTCTAAACATATTAAATGCACAAAAAAACAATATTTATTTAATAAGTATAAACAAATAACTAAAAATGTCAAATAAAGCTTTGAAAGTGCTCTAAAAGTTAGACAAAAATGTCTAAAGTATTTGCTCTTATCCAAAACCAACTCCAAAGAAACCCCTTTTAATATTTTGCAGCGGGGATGAGAGAGATAATTAATAGTTTATCATCAAATTTACGAAATAGTTGCATTTTCAAATTGACAGCTGACAGAGTTTATTTGACATATTTAAGATTAGTTTTCAATTAGATACTAATCTTTTGTAACTCTCAATCCGATTAGGATTTGCTGGCAATATTTCTTAAACTTGTTATATAAGAGAACATAACATCTACAATATAAAGGACAGATGATAAATGGCATTTTCAATAAGTACTCAAAACTTGCGTGTAAAAAATGAAATAAAAAACATTCAATTCTTTTAAATATTTATTTTAAACTACAATAAAATTAATAACAATTCATGCTTTCCCTTTCTTAATCTCATCCAAACGAGTAATAATATCTTTTGTATCTAATCCCATACTTTCATTATGTTTTAATGAAGCATTTAATTGTGTCTCTTCCAAACCTTTAATCCTTTTATACAATGATTTATCTAATTCAATATCGATATCATTTTCTTCTCGAAGAATACAGAAATAAAGTAAAAACGCAGAAAGACTACCCAAAATAACATACTGCTCATACCATAACCGTTCTTCTTTCACACCTGTTCTAGATGTAGATGCTTTCCATTTACTAGCTGCTGATTTTGTGAATTTAATAGGACCAGTATCTTCTATATCTTTTGTTGAATATTTTAACCTAAAATAATATTTTTAGATACAAATATAATGATTGTGTATTTTATCCTACCTGCTATTTAATGTTTTGCAACAATTAATTGTTCTTGTAATAAAAATTGTTCGAATTAAAGACATATTTTGTATTTCTAGGCAGAGATGTTTTTAAGGTTATATTAGATGGATAATTTTTTTAAAAATAATCATATATTAATAGTTTAGAATTTGGAATCAAATTATAAATCTAATTATTATTAATGCCCATATTATTGTGTATAAATATATATTAATATTGTTATAATTTTAAAAATTAATATTTATTTTAATTATTGTTTAAGTTGGTAGCATTGTTTTAAAACGCTACCTATTTTGGCAACAGTGAATTATTGTTTTTGATTTTTTATTCATAATTAATTATCAGTAATTAAGCTACGTAATTTAATAAATTTTGATTTTAATAACTTATTAATTTCATTTAAAATAATTATATTGTGTTGGAAACACTGATATAAATTATATTTTGTTGTGTTGGAAACACTGATAATTATACTTTATTGTATTGGAAACACTGATATTTTACCCCCACCACCATTGCCGGTTGAAGTCTGAAAAATAACAAGTAGTCTCTTCCATTTTCATCTTGCTGTTCAGCATGGTAAGTTGTTCTATTTTTAAATCTTTCAACATCCTATTTTACAACAAGCTTAACTTGTTATTTTTGTGTGTAATTTAACTATATTAATATGAAGCATCAAATTTATCTTATATTTATTGTTCACTTGCAATGGTTTTGCTATTTATGTACAAATTATTTGCTAATGCTTGGCGGCCATGTTGTTTCGTGGACAGCATGGCAAATATTTTATGTAATGTTCATGGGTATTTTTGCTGGTCCTTTATATCATAAGGGTTTTCATGTAATTGGTAACCATAATTTTATTTAGAAAATTTGTAATGATTGACAGTAGCTACCATGGCCTTCTGATTTTTATTCAATTTAAATTTATTTATAATTTAATAATGCTTCATATTATATGTTCACACTTTTACATGATGATTTAGATTCTAATGTTTATGGTTTTACCTGAATATCTTATGTGGATGCTATTCTAGGGCGGTCTGATTAATATAAAAAAATTAAAGTAATGCAATTTTGTGTAGACCATTATTAATTCAATTATTTTATTACAGTCTCATAGGAAATTCAGTGCGCCCCGTCATGGGTCTATGGGATTCTACCCTAAGAAAAGATCCCAGAGACATCGCGGTAAGGTTAAGGCTTTCCCAAAAGATGATGCCAGCAAACCCGTACATTTGACTGCTTTCATCGGCTACAAGGCTGGTATGACCCACGTTCTTCGTGAAGCTGATCGTCCTGGATCAAGTAAGTTTAATTTTGTTATTATGGAGTATGTTGCAACTTAAATCTAGTTATCATATACAAAAGCCTTGTCAATGAATTAAGTGTAAGCACAGATTACTGTGTTGCAATTTTAATTTAGATCATGCGAGGTTTGTCAAATTTATAGGTTATATAATATATTTTATTATACTTTGAATAATTTAGCTAAAAAATCAATAAAATATGGTTAATTAGATTAATTACCAATGATTTAAAAATGTACTATTTGGTTGCTAACTTGGTTGATGTGATCAGTGTAGAGCTTACCCTCCTACTGTCGACTACTGAATTTCTTTAGATGGAGTTTAATGTCGTAACATCATAGATCATGCACCCCTTGGGAGGTGCGGCAGGCATATTCCAGAATCGTGGTGTAGTCCATTGGGCAATGACACTTGGAATAACCATGCCTTGGCACAGCTTTTCTAATATAGTTGCTGTTGATTACTTGTCTTCATATGAACAGTTAATAGCATATGAACATAAAATGCACCCTTTGGGAGTTGTAATGTAATAGTCCATCAGACAATGTCACTTTTAATAACCAATATGGCGATGCAAACTTTTAAATAATTTTAAAGTTCCAATAATAAGATTTCTGAAAAAATAAACTAAGAAAATTAGTGAGGTCATACACAATTACATTTCTGAAGGTATAATCTTATTTCTAAATGTTTTGTTCTTTTATAGAGATTAACAAGAAGGAAATTGTTGAACCTGTAACCATCTTGGAAACTCCACCGATGATCGTTGTAGGCTGTGTAGGTTACATTGAAACCCCACATGGACTCCGTTCACTAGTCACCGTCTGGGCTGAGCATCTTTCTGAAGATTGTCGCAGGCGTTTCTACAAAAATTGGTAAGTAATCTTAAAAAAAAATCATTTAAAAAATTTCATCTCATTAAAATAACTGCATATTAATAAAAAATATAAAGCTCTCCACTGGCTGCATGAGAGTTGCTGTACATAAAATCTGCTGATGACCAGTTCTTAAGAAAGTCATTTTGAATGACGTGAACATACGGTTTAAGTAGACTGGGATTTTGTGTCTCCTCTAAACTATGAGGCCGATTTCCTCTTGTACTTACAGGAGAACATGAATCATGTTTTGTTAAACCTACAAGGAATGAGAATGTTTACTTGAAACAGGTACAAGAGCAAGAAGAAGGCTTTCACCAAAGCTTCCAAGAAATGGCAAGATGATCTTGGAAAGAAGTCCATTGAACGTGATTTCAACAAGATTGTTAAATACTGCAAGGTTCTTCGTGTTATTGCACACACTCAGGTAAATAGATCATACATTTATGCTTGAATGTTACATTTTATTATATTAAATAATATTAATCGATGCGATCAGTGTGGAGCTTACCCTCCTGCTGTCGACTACTGAATTCCTTTTAAATGGAGTTTAATGTCGTAGCATCGTAGATCATGCACCCCTTGGGAGGTGCGGCGGGCATATTCCAGAATCGTGGTGTAGTCCATCGGGCAGTGACACTTGGAATAACCATGCCTTGGCACAGCTTTTCAATTAGTTAGCTTTTTAAATTTAATAAATGTAAATTGCTTTTATTCATTATACCTAGCATCTATCTTCTGAGAAACGATTAACATATCACATTTCATTTATTTGTGCAAATCTAATTGTTTACGATTCTTAACAAATTTATAAATTTCAGATGAAATTGTTAAAACAACGCCAGAAGAAAGCTCATATCATGGAAATCCAATTGAACGGAGGTAGCATGGGAGACAAAGTAAAATGGGTTCGTGAACATCTTGAAAAACCAATCCCAGTCGCCAATGTATTTGGCCAAGACGAGATGATCGATTGCATTGGTGTCACCAAGGGCAAAGGATACAAAGGTAAATATCTACACAATTATTTTAATTGATTAATTATATAATAGTTACAATGATGAAACCCATGATGTGAATGTGCTTTCTGAAACTATTTTGGAGATATACGTCATGCTGCCTTCCTACTGAAATTTCACAGAATCGATTCAATTTTTGCATATTTTTAGTATTGGTATTAATAATATTAATTGATTACAGGTGTAACATCCCGTTGGCATACAAAGAAATTGCCACGTAAGACGCACAAGGGTCTACGTAAAGTTGCCTGTATTGGAGCTTGGCATCCATCTCGTGTATCCTTCACTGTCGCTCGTGCCGGTCAAAAGGGTTACCATCATCGTACAGAAATGAATAAGAAAATCTACCGTATTGGTGCTGGAATCCACACCAAGGATGGAAAGGTAATTAATAGTTTAGCTTTTACTAATCGAATTTTATATCAAACTTTTAATGATGAAAAACATTTAGAGCCAAAAGGATTATGAAACATAATTGATTATGAATGATAGGACTGATATTAAAAAATTTAAATAATACTAATTAATTAAATTTGCAATATACTCTAAAACAAAATTTAATAATTTCAGGTCATCAAAAACAATGCTTCCACCAACTACGATTTGACAGAAAAGACCATCACTCCAATGGGTGGTTTCCCTCATTATGGTGAAGTTAATAATGATTTCATTATGATTAAGGGTTGTTGTATGGGTCCTAAGAAGCGTGTAATTACTTTGAGGAAATCTCTTCTTGTTCACACCAAGCGTGTTGCACTTGAAAAGATTAATCTTAAGTTTATTGATACTTCATCCAAATTTGGACATGGTAGATTCCAAACTGCACAAGACAAGGCTGCCTTTATGGGAGTACTCAAAAAGGACAGGAAGGAGGAAGAGAAGGCTGCAACTACTGCTGCCGCCGCCGCCCCTGTTGCTGCTAGTTCTTAAATTTTTATTGTATTAATGTGGATATAACAGCTTATCCAAGATGTTTTATATTGTTGAACTAGAAGGAAATAAAATTGAAAAATTGATTAGTTTCTCATTATTTCCATGTAATTGAGGGTCCTTTAGATTTATAAGTTTTGTACATTTGTATATAATAAATTATTTATTTTTTAACATTCTGATGGTTCTATATTAGGAGATGCTTTTCTAATACTAGGAATTTTTTTACAATTTTGATTAGTGTAGTATTGGGAACCCTTTCATGATTATCAGTAATGTAGTAGTTGAAAGAAGCTATTATCGGCATGTTCTGCGAGATATCCTCAATGGATATAGGCGGTACCTGCTCAATGTGGCATTGACTAAATAAATATGCATGGGGAGAACTATCTTTGCCACTAGCTAAGAAATATGAAAATATTGTTAGAAATAGCCAAAATCTGGCTATAAACTATTAAAAAGTACAAAATTCTATTGCATTAAAATATTGTCAGAAAGCACACAAAATTTGGTCTTAAATTGCAAATTAGATTCATAAAACTTAAAAATAACTAAATTCGGTCAAAATATTGGTAGAAAGCAGTATAATCCGGCTTACTGTTGAGAATTTAAAAAAATCCCAAAAATTCTGTTCACAAAATATCAGAAAGCACCAAAACCGGGCCATGCTTTTAAAAAATGTCAAAATCTTCATACAATATCAAAATCCAGCTATAAAATATTGTAGGAAAAAAAAAATCCGGCCACAATGTAAAAATCCAGCCCAGCAGGGTTTTGAAACGACGTCGAGAGGGCTCCATGCTTGTGAGCCCGTCCGCATTGCTGACCCTTGCTTATAGATAACTGCCTGCCATTTTCTTCTAACGTTATATTGACACAAAAGAAACAAATGATTAATTTTTATAAAGTTTTTTAAGAATTATGTCATACAAATATACAATTTAGCAATTGTAAATAAAAGAAAAATTATAAAAGAAGATAATAAAAGCTAATCCCAACTATTGTCCTCCTCAAATGTTTTACTGACAGTTCTTTTCCTTTGCTTCAAACATGGAATAGAAGATTCGGCGCCATCACTTTCAGAGTCTTCCTTTCCCAAATCGACATCAGCCTGTTCCGTTTTTTTACTATTCAAATAAAAATATACTATAATTATATTTCAAATTAGTAATTCAGGTAACCTACTCTATATTACTTGATTTTCGTTTTCTTGTCAATGCTATATCTGATGTACGCTTCCTTTTCTCCGGGTGTGCTTTAATTTTTTCATTAGCCATTAGTGCTTGTCGTCTTGCATAGGTCATGATATGATAAGTATCACTTTGTGACAAAGTTCTCAATGCAACTCCAGCTTGTTCTCGTTTGTGCAAAGCTATATAAGCTGATTTGTCATCCACCCATGCTACATATATGTTTCCTAAAACAATAACATTTATGCCTACTCGTGGTGTATGTCGCTGCTATAAATGTATCAGTCATCACACACTAGCTAGGAAAGGTTCCCGAGACCCAAATATATTAGCCTTGCGCCTTTTTCTAATATTCATTTACTCAATGATAATAGCCATATTATTGTTAAATAACATAAATACGTTATACTACTTACCAAACGGACTAAACAATTGCACAATATCATTTAATTTCCAATCGTTTGGAAATGTCAAATAAAAAACATGTTCCCTTGAAGGATTTGCTAAAAATAAGATTATATTATACACGGTAAACCATAGTTAAACGACCACGGTGTTAATAACTTACGATCTGGACCATCCAATTGTATATATGGAGCATCTTGTATTCTCATTAAAAATAATCTGTAGAAATCAACAATTAATGACAACTTATTAAAATAAAATATGACTAACTTACCTGTTAATATATGGCTTAATTAAATTAAAATTATTGAATGCACCTTTCTTTACTTTCTTTTGTATTGCTGAAAATAATATAGAAATAATATATTACAAAATGGGGTGTGTGTTTAATTGAAGCAGAGGGCCTTTTCAGATGAAATATTTATATATAGTAAGCAGTGAATTTGTATTTCTATAAATAGACATTGGGTGAGGGAGTAAACCGCTACATTTTTAATGGTCTTCGCTACTTTGGTAGCGGTTCGCTTCAAATCCGGTAAGAATGCTCCCGCCTTCCTGAACGCACCCATAATATATTATTTTTATGTGAACATTTTTCATACCTAAGTAATTCCACATTGAAAGAAAGGCAACACCAGTTATGTACGCATCGTAACCGGCTTCGTGTTCTTTTGCAGAATCCAGTGAGTATGATGGAGTATCATCTTCGGGTTCTGTAATTGTGAATATAATATATTGATGTGTAATGAGTAATTGATTAGAATTACTTGCCAATCTTAGGTAATACAAATGGGTCACGGGTGACGCTGTGCAATAATTGTCCTAAGACAGTTGATTGAATAGTATCTTTAAATGGAATGGCGCTAGACATATATTTTGTGTCGATGATACTGTAATCAAATTATATATGTAGTAGCAATAGAAGTAGAGTTTTGTTAATATGGTTTCTTTAATAGTCTTGTGAATGGGGTACTTTTCTATGCAGTTCACATAAAGTACTTGAAAGAAATGGAACTAGCAGTTCACATGTTAAACTTTACTTACTTAGGAAACAAACAATGCACACATTCTTTGAATGATTCATACTCTTCTGGAAGAGTGGTTAAAAATTTGTCAATAGAATGACATACATCTAACATCATGTTATGACCAACAATCAACTTTCGCTGTAAGAAAAAAAAATACATATTAGGAAATATTAATTGGGCATTGAAATTAATTATTCTCGACCCATTTGAGCACAAATTTTGAAAAACAAATACAGCCTTAAAGGTTTTGCTCAAACCTATATTTTGGTATCCTCGATTGCGTATTTACGGCCTCGCTACTATGAGCCAATCCACAATTTGAAAAAAAATCGTTTATTTCGGAAATATTTTTAGAAAAAATCAAAATTCGGCCAAAAATATTTAAAAAGATCAAAATTATATTCATTAAATAGTAAATTCAAACTATAAAATATCAAAATATTGTCAGAAAGAATTAAAATCCAGTCATAAACTGTTGAAAAGTGCAAAATTCTTTTCAAAAATTGTCAAAAATAGTCAAATCCGGCTAGAATATATGAAAATATTATCAAAAAGCACCAAAATTTTGTCATTAACTGTTCAGGCCAAGAAAATAATTAAAAAGTCTAAAGTTTTATTCATTGAATTCCAAAAATAACAAAATCCAGCCTTGAAACTTGAAAATATTGTTAGAAAGCGCCGAAATCTGGCTATAAACTGTTGAAAAATGAAAGAAATTAATTTATAAAATATCAAAAAAGCAAAATCTGGCTTTGAAACATCAAAATATAGTTAGAAAGTAACAAAATTCAGCTATAAACTATTGAAAAGTGCAAAATTCTTTTCATGAAATGTCAAAAACAGTAAAAACTGCAATACAGAAATATGGTAAACAAAATTAATAATTAAATAATAATTTTCCATTTGTTAAACTTACCGATTCTGAAATATAATTCATTAATTCAGAAAACCCTATAGCTTCTTTCAAGATCTCCGATTCTGCTTTCATCTTTAATTCTTCATCTTTATTTCGATCATCAGCAGTTTTAGGTCGTGTCACTACTAGCACCCTCTCTTTATTTTCAATTTGCCTTGTCTCCAAACTGGCTCGTGCATCAATCTTTCCTTGAGCCGACTGATAAATTAATCGACGTACAAAAGCATTACATTTAGGTAATATATGCTCCTTCTCATCGCTTTTTATAAACTCTTCAATTTCTTCACTGAAAAATTATATAATAAATAATAAAGTATTATAAAACAATAAATTTTACTCACAATACTCTGTCTATAAATGGTTGCTCTTCTTCAGGTACAGAAATTGTATTTAAAGTTTGTGGGGAAAGGTATAATTTGGCTCTTGCATTACGTCCCTCATCAAGAACTTCTCTATACTTTGTTTCATGTTGGTTATTTAAATATGGGATACCTTCTTTAAATAATTTATTAAAATCAAATCCTTGCCCAATTAAAAAATCTATACTAGAAGCTTGGCAAAGAAACCTATGATCTGGAACCATTCGATTAAGTTTTCTCGGGAATATATAGAAATTGTAGGTTTTTTGTTTAAAACAATTTTCATGAGAATCATACCTATAAATTAAACCTTTATTAACCCGTAAATAAATCAACCCATACATACCTAAAAGCACATAAACCAAACTGGATAATTAAAAAATCCTTCGAAGAAGAATGAACTTTCTCGAAATATTGTTTGGGTGTATCGTAAGGATTAATATCAAAACCAGTATTCAATCCACTTAACTCACAATCTATTGCTAAGAAAGTAGAATTATCTATAGCACTTTTAATTTCGTCTAATCGGTCTGGGTATGCTAAAAATTGTAAATCAATTAAAAATATCTTTTCATGAATTGTTTAATTCATACTTGTTTTTGTAATTTCCATGTTGTGATTTTTACATTAAGTTTCTAAATAGGGATGATTTTTTTTTAAATATCTATTTATCTATTTTTAAGGTTAACTGGCTTGTTTTGCTGTCAAATTTCAAAATGTTTGGCGGCGAAGATGGATCAGAGTTTGTAGGATTTCGTCTTCCCTAAATGTTCCTGAAAATTTATTATAATCTTGTTGTATATAAGAGTACTGAAATTTTACCCATGCTTTTCCACAATTTCTAAAATTATTCTACTAAAATAGCGTTTGGGGATGTTGAATAGTTTACAATTATAGTAATAAACGTCGTATGCATAGGCAACCCAAATGTCATTTTACAGTTTATACAGTGCGGTTTAAAAATGTTGGCTGTTTGTGTATACAGGGTGTTTCAGAAATAATTGTATATACAAAGCCTGTTTATTTGTCTCAATTGAACAGCTCAGAACAAGTTACTTTGTTTGTTTGTATGTCTGCATTTTGTTGGTTTGTCTGAACTGAACAAATCTAACATAAACTTTCTTGTCGATGATTTATGACTTTAAAAAGATTTAAATATTCAAATTTAAGTAAAAAAATATATTTATACAATTTGTAAAAAAAAAAATATTTAATGATAGCGCAAAATATCGAAAAAGACGCGACGGTATTGGAGAACACAATTTCCTAAAAATTATTTAAAGAAAAATTGAAAATACAATTGATACCAAATATAGTATTAAAGTAATACGTACATAAAATATAACAAGTTTCAGAATATTCTAATAAGTACTTTAGAAATTATTTTAAGTTCTATAAAAAGTTTGCAAATTACTAATTTAAATCAAAAATAGATTAAGAAAATTTGAACGTATAGAATTTAATATAATTTATAACAAATATAGTACTAAAGTAGTACTTCAAAGTATGACAATTTTCAAAAAAAATCAATAAGTACTTTAGAAATTATTTCAAGTTCAAGAAAAAGTTTGCACATTACAAATTTAAATCAAAATCGGTTTAAAGTTACTTTAAGTATGATAAGTTCCAATAAAATTTCAATAAGTACTTTAGAAATTATTTCAAATTCAAGAAAGAGTTTTCAATTTACAAATTTAAAAGAAAGTCAATTTAAGAATATTTAAAAAAATTTGAACGTATAGAATTTAATACAATTTATACCAAATATAGTACTAAAATAGTACTTAAAGTATGACAAATTTCAGAGCATTCCAATGGGTACTTTAGAAATTATTTTAAGTTTAAGGAAGAGTTTGCAAATTACAAATTTAAATTAAAGTCTATTCAAAATTACTTTAAAACAATTTGAACGAATAGAATTTAATACAATTTATACCAAATTTAGAACTAAAGTAGTACTTGAGTTGTGCCAAATTTCAAAACATTTTAATGATTATTTTAAAAATTATCAAATTATAAAAAGAGTTTGCAAATTACAAATTTAAATAAAAATCAATTTAAAAACATTTTAAGAAAATTTGAACGTATAGAATTTAATACAAATTAAACTAAATATAGTACCTAAGTAGTACTTATAGTATAACAAGTTGCAGAACATTCCAATTAGTACTTTAGAAATTATTTCAAGTTCAAAGAAAAGTTTGCAAATTACAAATTTAAATCAAAGTCGGTTCAAACTTATTTAAAAAAAATTTGAACAAATAGAATTTAATACAAATTATACCAAATCTAGTACTAAAGTAGTACTTAAAGTATGACAAGTTTCAGAAAATTCCAATAAGTACTTTAGAAATTATTTTAAGTTTAAGGAAGAGTTTGCAAATTACAAATTTAAATCAGTCGGGTGAAAATTACTTTAAAAAAATTTGAACGTATAAAATTTGATAAAAATTATACCAAATCTAGTACTAAAGTAGTACTTAAAATATAATAAGTTTCAGAAAATTTCAATAAGTACTTAAAAAATTATTTCAAGTGTTTGCAAATTACAAATTTAAATCAAAGTCGGTTCAAACTTATTTAAAAAAAAAATGAACGTATAGAATTTAATACAAATTATACCAAATATAGTACTAAAGTGGTACTTAAAGTATGACAAGTTTTAGACAATTCCAATAAGTACTTTAAAAGTTCAAGGAAGATTTTGCAAATTACAAATTTAAATCAAAGTTGGTTCAAAATTACTTAAAAAAAATTTGAACATATAAAATTTGATAAAAATTATACCAAATCTAGTACTAAAGTAGTACTTAAAATATAATAAGTTTCAGAAAATTTCAATAAGTACTTAAAAAATTATTTCAAGTGTTTGCAAATTACAAATTTAAATCAAAGTCGGTTCAAACTTATTTAAAAAAAAAATGAACGTATAGAATTTAATACAAATTATACCAAATATAGTACTAAAGTGGTACTTGAAGTATGACAAGTTTCAGAATATTCTAATTAGTACTTTAAAAATTACAATTGCTTTTATAATTTTATTTTTAAATTTGATCAAAACCTTTAAAAAAACTTTGTAAGAAGATGTGAATCTAAAATATTTAAGTTTTTTATTAGATTTTATTATTCTCATTAGAATGCAATTATATTCCATGCATATATTAAATTATTTATTGTCGATTATAAATATAAATCAGATAAATTATTGTAACAGATAGATAAAATTTAAATGGTTAAATCAATATTATTTTAATTTTCTTACAATTCACACATTACGTCTAAAACTATCCAACAAAATGTATACAAATATTTATGATCTCCTACGCGTAGAAATTTTTCTTGGTAGAATATCATGTTTGGAAGTTATGCATTTTGATCAAACTAAGAAAAAAATGGTACACAAGTTTCGTTTACAAGAGTATTTAATTTGCTTATTATATACTTGTGTTGTTTTAATGTGTGTGTACGTGTATTTCCCCAAAGCAATTTATAAAAATATAAAGAATATGGTTTGGTTTGATATAATTGAGCTATTAGAATATGAATTGATTATTACCTCCCAAGTACTGTTGATGGTGATATCACTGGTAAATCTAAAAGATCGATGCGCAATTATAAATTTAATGAACGATTTAGATGAAGAGTTTAAAATGTATATGGTCGACTTGGTTAATCGAAATATTTATAAATGGATTAATTGTGTAGCAGCAATGCTGTTGTCCATTTTTAGTATAAGCTTTGGATTTTATATATGGGGTCACATCTCGACTACTCTTCGATTTAATTTACTGTGGCGACTATTCTTAATTATAATTACGTGTTATCAGATTAAATTGCCGCTGACTATTGCTCAGATACTCTATGATAGAGTGTCACTATTGCATGAAATTTTGCTGAGTTCAGAATACAGTATTGTAGATTGTGATCTATGTAGGGGAAGACGTATTGATATCAATAAATTAAATTTGGAAAATTTATGTGCATATCATACAATTATGTAAGTAGATATTATAACAGTTTTTGATTAGTTATATGACTTCCTTAGCTCAGTAGGTATGTATTGTATATTATATATACATTCAAATTATTCGCAGAAGTATTAGAGATTAAACTATTATTTGTAAATTGCTATTGTACACTTATTTTGTAATTAAGCAATATTTTAAAATAAATCTTATTTTAAAATATTTATTTTTTGTAAATAGTTTTAAAAATATCTATTTTTGTTTTAGTAATGCTGAATTTCTATACAAATCTATCTACAAAATTACTGTTCAATTCAATAATTCTTTTCGAGGATATTTTACTTTCGTTACAATAATGATCTGTTCAGAGTTCACCTCACTAATATATGCTTTTATTGAAATAACTTTATTACAAAGAGACATTACTACAGATGGTACTATATTATTTGTGATTAGAATTTTCATGTTTTTTGGATGTATATTTACTACTGTAATCATTCTTCAAAATCTTCAAGATAAGGTAAGTTGATTTCAAATACTTTATTGCTTAGCTTAATAAAACCAGTGACTTATGTTATAATGATTGGGCTCCACCACAAAATAATGTAAAGCAAAGTTGGCAAATCTATACCAAGAACTAAAACTGTCAAACAATTTACAATAACAATTATATTTATAGAAATATTACTACATTTAGAAGTAACTTGCTTTTTTAGATCTGACAAACTGTATTCTAAACCGTTATAAAACTGTCAAAATGTTACAAAAACTGTCAAAACTTTACAAAAACTGTCAAACAGTTTTTATTAATACAATATGTTAAATTGTATTTTAAACTGTCTAAAGTGACACTAAACCTGTCAAAAAAGTATTCAAATTGTCAGAAAGTTACTAAAACAATTTGTGAAAATATGATAAGACACGTTGAATTGCAATACATAATTTGTCAAAAAAATTACTCATCAAGCCAAAACTTATTAAACTGTACAAATAGCACTAAGCTTAATCTGTAGAAACCGACAAATTAAAAGAAAAACAATATAATTGTTTTATTAATTTGCTAAACAAACAAAAGAACTTACCACAATATAACTTTTTAAATTCTTTTAGATCATCAGAATGCAACTTAGTTGATCCTCAAATATTATTTTTTCTGTATACATGTAAATGTTATATTAATTTTAAATAAAATATTTTTTTTAGGTAATGGAAACTGGATCAATTCTTCATGGAGTATACTATTTTAATGTTAATGATAAACGCCTGAACAGAGCTATAAGAAATTTTTCTCAAAATATCAGTACTCATACAGTGACAATCGAGTCGTTTTTATTCACCCTAAACCATACTGGCATATTTATTGTAAGCATTATAAATATTCTTATACATTATTTTAAATTATAATTACTTTTAATTTTAGTGTTTTAATGCAGCAGTAGCAGTATCAACATTTTTGATTCACTTTGGATTTTCAATGTTATAATTTATTAAGTAACATCTTATTACAACTTAATTTGTTAATATAGAAAAAGATAACAATTGATAGCTATTCTGTATTAATAATGAGGTTTAGGCAATGTTTTAAAATTGAAAGTAGTGACACCTAGATCAATGTTGAAAGTGTTTGTTAATATTATATTGCTCAAATTGAAAATTAAAACAATTTATCAAGAAGCACTTAACAATTCAAGTATTGCATACTATTTTTTGCACAACCGTTTTTACAGTTTTAACAAAAAAAATTGTCAAAATAATTAAGTTGCTGTATGAATTTTGTAGCACCCTTTGTCTTCAAATAAAATTCAAACGTCAGATTAGTTAAATTTGGCAAATATAATTTATTAAAGTAGATTGGTGTAAATAATAAGTGTAAGAACACAATATGGACTTTGAAAAAGCCCTTTAATGTTGGATGTTAACAATTAATTATAACAAAATGACGCATAAATGTTTTTTACTTACCAACCTAGTACTTTTGGTTAAACATTACAAAATATTACTCACTCAAGTGTTGAACATTAAAGATTTGATTATCTGTTTCTGTTTCTTTAATTTAATAATAAATTACAAAAAAATTAAATGTGCTAGCGAAAGAAAACTTCAATCTTTTAATATTTGTTATTATTACTTGGACAAGAATAGCCTACCCGCTCAAGAATTTGTTATTAAAAAAATTGGTTGTTTGTCTGCTGTTTTGATTTAAGAACTACTGATATGATACTATAATAACAACAAAATTAACAAAAGTAAAAAAATATCTAATTTCTTGATAACAAACACTTGGACGGGAATCGCCTACCCGCTCAAATGTTTGTTGTGAAAAAATTGGTTTATTGCTCTAATTTAATTACAATTGACATTCATCCTGCAAATGTGAAAATAACAAAACACCAAAAGTAAAAGAAAAAATAAATTTCTTAATGACAAACTTTTGAGCAAGAATCGCTTACCCGCCTAAGGTATTATTAAAAAATTGATTGATCTTTTTTGCTTTAATTTAATAACAATTGACGAATGTAGTAACAAGAAACTTAAAGTAAAAACAAAATTCCATCTTTTAATGGCAAACATTTGTACAAGAATGGCTTACTTGCCAAAATGTTTGTCATCATAAAGTTGGCTATTTGTCTCTACTGCTCAAGTTTATTAACCATTTTCATTTATTATGCAAAATATCAAAAGTCACTAAAAGTAGAAGAAATAATCAGTTTCTTGATGACAAACTTTTGAGTAGGAATCGCTTACCCCCTAAGTGTTTGTCATCAAAAAATTAATTGTCTATTATTTTTGCTTTGATTTAATAACAACTTATTCATTCATTCTGCAAATGTGATAACAAAAAGAACATTAAAAACTTAAAAAAATTCAATATCTTGATATCAAACACTTGAGCAAGAATCGCCTACTCGCCCAAATCTTTGCCAAGGAATTGATTGTCTATTTATTCCTTCTGCCTTAACTCAACAATAAAACAAATAATAATATTTTCTTAAGTGTAGTAGTAATAAAAACATCAAAAATATTAAAAAATCCAGATCTTTTGATAACAAATACTTAAGCAAGAATCGCCTACTCGCCTAAGCGTTTGTCATCAAGAAATTAGTCGTCTGTTTCTTCAGCAGCAATTTAATAACAATTCATTCATCCTTTAACAGTAATAGCAACAAAAACATTAAAAATAACAATCCAATTTCTTAATAACAAACATTTGAGCAAGAATCGCTTACTCGCCTAAACGTTTGCCATCAAGGAATTAGATTGTTTCTTTAAAAGCAGTAGCATCCGACATTCATTTTTCAACCATAATAGCAACTAAAACATCAAAAGTAATAGAATAATCCAATCTTTTGATAACAAACATTTGGACAAAAGTTGTCTACTCACCCAAGTATTTATTATTAAAGAATTAGTTGCTTTATAATCAATTTAAGAAAAACCGACATTCATTCTACAAATATAATATCAACAATAACATTAAAAATAGAATGTATTTTGACAGTTACTATTTTGGCAGTTATAAAAATTAATCTAAATTAGTGAGAAAAACTTTGGCAAATCAAAATTTTTAGAATTAGTTCAATTTAACACAAAAAAATAAAATTTTATTTTTTTATGTCATTAAACATGAGCAGCATCAAGGAACTAATCATTAAAATTGAGCAAAAATGAATTGTAAATAGTTGGATTCGTAGCTCAACCCAGTTTGCAACGCATTAAAGGATGGAGCATGATATCGGATCATGGTCACTTTACAAAATAATGCAAACCGAACAACCCACTAAAACACATAAAAACAAAATTAGGCTTATTATTAACTTGCTTAAAATGAGATGCAATAAGGTTTTGTGGGCGCCCTTTAATGACGGACTTACCTTTAACTTGCTTAAAGGTGAGGATAGAAGTTTTTTGGTTTCCAGCTTACCCCTCAATTGATTGCACTTTATTTTAGACCACGTAGTTTTTAATTTGTATGCAGTTATATACACCTAATAAGAGATAGCCTTTGACATTAAGGAATTTCATCAAAAATTTGCAATTTTGAAATCAAACTCACACTACGCTAATGGTCATCGGTTATGTTAAAATAATATATTAAATCCACTTCTTTTCTTCTAGCACTTCTATTTTAATCAATTTATTTTAATATAATGGCTTAGACCCGACGCGCACTGTATGCCGGTCACTACAGACTGAGAGCGAGTCGGCTTAACTCGCTCCCCACCTTTCCTCCACCTATACTTTTATATTTGCGACGTACATTTTATTCCTTCGTTTCATGCAGATAACGATTGATTTTATTTAGATAAATATAAAAAGTGCTTTTTCTTATTGCATGGAATGAAACAAATAATTTTTTTATTGCGATAAGAAATTTTAACATGAAATCTTTTTAAAATGTAATTTATTTTATAAAACTTGTGGAATTAAATATAAATAATTTAATTGGTGAAAACCAATATGTTAAAATTTCTAAATCAAAATACTATGCTTTGCAATAAACTTTTGTTGCCCCTTTTTGGTAACATCAGAGGCAATCATTTACAAGTTGTTCACAAAACGCTAAATCTATAGTCAATCTTTGCTTTAAATTGATATATACTAGTTAAACTTATACTTAATTTTCTAGTGCTATTTAAAATAATTTTCAAAGACAATTTTTAATCAATCAAAATTCTAAATATAATAATAATACTTAACTTGACCACAACATACAATGGATTAATTAGAACCAGTGCTCTAAATTAGAATATATAAAACATTATTGCCAATAGATAAAATTAGATTATTAAAACATATTTTATATTTGGGATAATAGAATTGTTGCTTCTATTCAAAACCTTTTTGCAATTATTAATGATTTTATTACTGTTTTAATATAAACTCAACGCTACTCAAATCTCACAAAGTCAAACAAATTATAATTAAGCAATAATATTCTAATTAATTAAATCAATTTAACAAATTTACCTTGACTTAAGTATAATGCGCAGTAGCATTGTGCACTTGCCTTGAACTTATTAATGCACAATTCTTTTACACCATCATTAACCCTGCGTATTACGGATTTCATTTCTGATTTTGACACTGAAGCCACTACACACATTTTTAATTAACAATAAATTTTAATTGACCAAAATTTGTAATTAATTTGAGAGAGTTCAGCGCTACGTATTAACACAACGAGGAATCGAAGAATACGAGGAGGGGAGTACTATACCTATCTTGGCGTTTGTCCGTGGGAACAATAACTCGGCTATTGCTACGCCGAACAACTAAAACAAACTGAAATGTATTTATTTCAGATTAAATATCAGTAAAATAAATAATAAATTTTGGAAGTATTATTTTGATCAAATAAATTATATTTTTCCCTAAAACGCCACTAACATAATTCCTTTGAAAGTAACAAATTTTTTATAGATATTTTTAATAAAACGTATTAATTGGAATGCTTCACTAGAAAATTATTATTAGATATCAATTAAGTTAGTAAAAAATTTTAAAACTTGTTCTGTATTGTCTTAAATCATAATATTAATAACTAATTCATAGGCACAACTATACCAACTCAATTTGTAATTTACTAATTAATTGTATTTTCTTCATGTTTTTAACAGTTAACAAAATGATTTAAAAACCATGATTGTTGCTAAACCAAAATTTAAAATCTATAAAGTTTTAGTGTTCTGGTGTTACTTCCTAAGGATACTAGCTTGTTTAGAATAGTGCAAACTTGCTCAATACGATAAGACTGAGGCAATGGTTGCATTTGTAGTTTATTGGCCAAATTGTGCCACACATCAGATAGTATTGCAAATACTGTATGGAGGCGGTTGTAATCAGGCTAGTACCCTGGTCTACTCTATTAATATGTGCCTCAGGTAACTAAAAAATGGGCAGTTGAAGTTAAGAAAAAAACAAAGCCTATCAGTTGACGACTTTGCAAAAACATGGACTATTGGTACTTGGAGTGTGAGAGGAGTATTTGGTAAGGAACATAATTTGTTTAAAAAAATTAATGAAAATTGATATTTTATGTGTATCTGAAACGAAGAAAAAAGAAAAAGATGTGGGTACCATAAATGGCTTTGTGGTTTGGTGTAGATAATTAGATGATTGATACTCAAAGTGTAGATATAATTTTAAGCAATATGTAAAGAAATATTGTCTAAAATCTTATAAATACGTATTAAAATTGGCATCCGTAGATTTTTTTTAGTAATAGCCTGTCAATGATGAGATTAAGAATTTAAAGTTGGCAGTATCTGAACAAAATTTTGAGTACCAGTAAACATGATTTTTTTTAAAGATTTAAATGATTGGGTGGTTATTCTATGAGTAGAATTAGAAATAGTTCTAGGAAAGTATAGTAACAATAGAGTTAACAAAAATGGTAAGGAATTAGCAAGTTTATGTATCAGAAAGAGTTTATTTATAGTTTCAGCACAAGCTTACTTAAATGTATACATAGTATAGGGGTCATTCCAAAACTGTGATTGTCTTTGTAGTGTATAATTAAATATTGAGAAGTTTAATTAGATATACGTTAAGCTAAATGTGGAAGTGATCTTTATCTTATCATAGCAAAAGTAAACCTTGGTCGTAAATTTATTAGAAAAAAGTAAAAGAAAACTAAACGTTAAAATTAGAATTAAAAAAATATCTTGAAGAAAAATTAGTTTGACAAAAAAAAGAATCGAATGAGGAAATGATGAATTAAAAATGTAGAACAAACAGGCAAAACTAACAGTGAATGAAAAAGAAGCATATACAAAACAGATTGCAGAAAAAAATGAGGTAGAAAAAAGTAGGTTGCATGATGTGTACAAAAAAAAACTGAAAGCAAAAAAATTAATAAATAAAAGTAAGGAACAAACAAGAAGAAAAGAATTGAAGAGAATGCAAAATGACTTTAAAGGAAACAAACATTATTTTGAAAGTGGGTAAAGAGAGCAAAGCACCAAAGTTAGAATAATAAAAATAAACTGTTAAAACTGTATATATTTTTTTAATAAAATCGTAAAAATGACAAAATTTGCCTATAAAACTGTTAAAAAGTACAAAATTATATTCATAAAATGTCAAAAACAGCAAAATTTGGTTTTAAAATGCAAAATTTATTTATAAAATGACAAAAATAGCAATATTTTAACAACAAAATATTGTAACAAATTTGGCTATAAATGATTAAAAATGCAAAAATCTTTTTATAAAAAGTCAAAAATAAAAAACCCGTTTACAAAATATTAAAATAATGTCACAAAAAATCAAAACTGTAGCTTAAACTTTTAAAAATGCAAATTTCTTTTTTAAAAAACTAAAATTTAAAAATGTAAAAATTATCATGACATTTTAAAAATAGAAAAATCCGGTTATGAAAAGTGCAATATTCTAATAATAAAATTTCAAAAACATCTAAATCCAGCTTTGGAACATCAAAATATTCTTAGAAAGCTCCAAAATGCAATCATGAATTACTGATAAGTGTAAAAACTTCATAAAAAGTCAAAAATAAAAACGAAAAAATTTAAATACAAGAAAATTGAAAACATAAAATAAAATATTATTGTCAAAAAGAATCAAAATTAGATCATAAACTGTTAAAAAATGCAAAATAGAATTTCAATAATAACAAAATCCGGCCATAAAGAATAAAAAACTTTGTCAGAAAGTACCAAAATTCACCATAAACTGTTAAAAATTGCAACATTTATAAAAAACTTGGTCATTTTTTTTGTTATAACCTAAAATTTTTCAAATTTGGTTTATTTCTGCTTCAAGTCAGATTATATAAATTAGTTTTAAATTTCTTTTTATTTATTTATCTATTATGAATCCAAATTTATTATCAATTTAAAATTATTAACAAATTCATACAATTTGAGTCATTTTGGAACCATTTTTGCATTAAATCAATTTATATAAATTAGTTTCAAATTTTTTCTCATCAATTTATGTATTTTAATTCTAAATTTCTTATCAGCAATTTGGAATTCCTGATGGTTACTGCGCAAATTTAAAATTATTAACAAAATCATACAATTTGAGACTATTTGTGCTTTAAATAAATTTATATAATTGAGGTTAGGTTGTTTTAATAAAAAATTTATATACTTTATTGTGCTGATTTTACTTTTTTTATATTAAGACCGGTTTCGGCTGTTAGGCCATCATCAGTTCTAAAAATATTACATAAATTATAAATATATATGTGTTACATAGATGATTTTAACAAAACTTACTTTTCTTTTCTCAATTTATATAAATCAATTTTAAACATTTTTCTGAATCCAAGTTTATGATCAACAATATAAAACTCCTGCTGGTCAGATAACAAACTTGAATTTAGCAACAAAATCAGTTAACAATTTTGGGACTATTTTTGCTTCAAATCAATTAATATAAAACAGTTTTATAATCAAATTAAATGTTCTAAATTTAAATTCATTATCAACAAATTGAAATTTCTGCTGTTACTACGCAAACTTGAATTTATTAACAACAAAATTATTCAATTTGGGCTGTTTTGAGATTATTTCTGCTTCAAACCAATTTATATAAATTAGTTTCAAACTTTTTTTTATCTTTAATTGTTTTGATACAAAATTTGTTGAAAAAAATAGCTAAATCCGGTGCAGAATTTTTAAACTATTGTAATAAAGCACTAAAATTTAGACATAAACTGTTAAAAAAGTGTACAAATCAGAAAATCTAGCTATATCAAAAATATTGTTAAAAAGAACCGAAATCCCGCTTTGAAACATCAAATTATTGTCAAAAAGTATCAAAACTCGTCTATAAATTGTAGAAAAATACAAAATGTTATTCATAAAATCTCAAAAATTGCCTAAATTAGCAAAATATTAATAGATATTAGATGAATCTAGAACAAAATTTAATAATCGATAGATAAAGATTTAAAATTATTAATAAGAATGCGATCATACTCCATGCATATGTTAAATTATTTATAGTCCATTATAAATAACAATCAGATAAACTAATGTAACAGATAGATAAATGCAATTAATATTATATTAAACTATTAAATCAATATTGTTTTAACTTTCTTATAAATCACACATTACGTCTAAAACTACTCAACAAGATGTATACAAATATATATGATCTTTTACGCCTAGAAATTTTTCTTGGTAGAATATTATGTTTGGAAGTTATGCATTTCGATCAAACTAAGAAGAAAATGGTATACAAGTTTCGTTTACACGAGTATTTAATTTGCTTATTATATACTTGTGTTGTTTTAATGTGTGTGTACGTGTATTTCCCCAAAGCAATCTCTAAAAATATAAAGAATATGGTTTGGTTGGATATAATTGAGCTATTAGAATGTAATCTTATAATTAGCTTACAACTACTGTATATGGTGACGGCACTACTAAATCTAAAAGATCGATGTGCAATTATAAATTTAATTAACGATTTAGATGAACAGTTTAAAATGTATAAGGTTGACTTGGTTAATCGAAATATTTATAAATGGATTAATTATGTAGCAGCATTGCTGTTCTTCATTTCTAGTATAAGCTTTGGATTTTATATATGGGGTCACATCTCAACTACTCTTCGATTTAATTTACTGTGGCGACTATTGATAATTGTGATTACGTGTTATCAGATTAAATTGCCGCTGACTATTGCTCAAATACTCTATGACAGAGTATCACTATTGCATGAAATGATGTTGAGTACAGAATACAGTATTGTAGATTGTGATTTATGTAGAAGAGGAAGTATTAATATCAATAAACTAAATTTGGGAAATTTATGTCCATATCATACGATTATGTAAGTAGATATTATAACTGTTTTTGATTATATGACTTCTTTAGCTCAAATTATTCGCAAAGTATTTTGCGTTACGTATCAGAGATTAAACTATTATTTGTAAATTGTGATTAAGCAATAATTAAGTAAATAATTAATTAAAATTAAAAAAGCTATTTTTTGTAAATAGTTTTAAAAATATTTTTGTTTTAGTAATGCTGAATTTCTATACAAATCTATCTACAAAATTGCTGTCCAGTTCAATACTTCTTTTAGAGTATATTTTACTATAGGTACAATTATGGTCTGCGGAGAGTTGATCACATTAATATATGCTTTTATTGAAATAACTTTATTACAAAGAGACATGACTACAGATGGTGCTATATTACTTGCGATTAGAACTATCATGTTGTTTGGATGTGCATTTACTTCTATAATTATTATTCAAAACCTTCAAGATAAGGTAAGTTGATTACTATTATTTTATTACTTAGTTTAATAAAAAACCAGTAACTATGCTATAATGTTTGGGCTCCACTATAAAATAATGTAAAGCATACAATATTGCTGTTTACAGAAATGATGCAAATCTATATCAAGTACTAAAACTGTCAAACAATTTACAATAATAATTTATATTGATAGAAATATTACTACATTTGTCAACAAGTTATTAAAACTGCCAAACAATACACAGCAATTTGTAAAAATATTATAAGTTGGAATTAACTTGCCAGATCTGACAAATTGTATTCTAAACTGTTATTAAAACGTTACAAAAACCGTCAAAAAGTCAATACAATATTTTAAATTGTATTTTAAACTGTCAAAAGTGTTACTAAAAAAAACTATTTAAATTGTCAGAAAGTTAATAAAAGTAATTAGTTCAAAATAAAAATATTATATCTGTTAAATTTATTCTAAATTGTCGTACAACAAAGTGATTACATTTGTCAATAATATACAAAAACATTAAATAGGTCACAGAAATATGTATAAACAATGTAAAATGTATCAACTCTGCTAAAAAAATTGACATATGTTAAAAAGTTACTAAAACAATCAAACAATATGTGAAAATATTATAAGTTAGCGCAAACGTACTAGACACGTTGAATTGCAATATATAATTTGACAAAAAAATTATTCATCTAGTCAAAACTTATTAAAACTTTCAAACAATTTTGATTGTATTTTATAACATATGTCAATAAAAGCGTTAAAAATAATTAAATCTATTCCTTGAAATGATTCAAAAAAATTTGTGAAAACCAAAATTAGCAAATTTTCAACAGAACTATCAAAATATGTTCTAAAACTGTCAAAACTTTACAGCAAAATTATCAAATTATGTTCTAAAACTTTCTCGAAATTAATATAGTTTAAATGTTACACAACTGTACAAAAAGCACTAAGCTTAATCAGTAGAAACCGACAAATAAAAAAAAACAATATAATTGTCTTATTAATTTGCTAAACAAACAAAAGAACTTACCACAATATCACTTTTTATATTCTTAATTGATCCTCATTTTAATTTGAATATTATTTTTTCTGTATACATGTAATTGTTATGTTATATTAATTTTTAATAAATTTTTTTTAGGTATTGGAAACTGGATCAATTCTTCATGGAGTATACTATTTCAATGTTAATGATAAACGGCTGAATAGAGCTATAAGAAATTTTTCTCAAAATATCAGTACTCATACAGTGACAATCGAGTCGTTTTTATTTACCATAAACCATACTGGCATATTTATTGTAAGGATTATAAATATTCTCGTATACATTATTTTAAATTATAATTACTTTTAATTTTAGGGTTTTAATGCATCAGTAGCAGTATCAACATTTTTGATTCACTTTGGATTTTCAATGTTATAATTTATTTAGTAACGTCTTACTACAACTTAATTTGTAGTTAATATTGAAAAAGATAACAATTGATAGCTATTCTGTATTAATAATGAGGTTTAGGCAATGTTTTAAAATTGAAAGTAGTGATATACCTAGATCAATGTTGAAAGTGTTTGTTAATATTATATTGCTCAAATTGAAAATTAAAACAATTTATCAAGAAGCACTTAACGATTGCATTGCAGTTTTCACAGTATTAACAAAAAAAGTTTGTCAAAATAATTAAGTTGTATGAATTTTGTAGCACCCTTTGTCTTCAAATAAAATTCAAACGTCAGATTAGTTAAATTTGGCAAATATTAATTCAATTAAAGTAGATTGGTGTAAATAATAAGTGTAAGAAAACAATATGGACATTGAAAAAGCTCTTTAATGTTGAATGTCAACAATTAATTATAACAAAATGTAATGCATAAATGTTATTTTTCACTTACCAACCTAGTGCTTTTGGTTAAACATTACAAAATATTACTCACTCAAGTGTTGGACATTAAAGATTTGATTATCTGTTTCTGTTTCTTTAATTTAATAATAAATTACAAAAAAATTAAATGTGCTAGCAACAGAAACATTAAAAGTAAAAGAAAACTTCAATCTTTTAATAACAAATACTTGGGCAAGAATCGATTTGTTATCAAAAAATTGGTTGTTTGTCTGCTGTTTTGATTTAAGAACTACTAATATAATACTATAATAACAACAAAATTAATAAAATTAAAGAAATATCTAATTTCTTGATAACAAACACTTGGACGGGAATCGCCTACCCGCTCAAGTGTTTGTAGTCAAGAAATTGGTTTATTGTTCTGATTTAATTGCAATTGACATTCATTCTGCAAATGTAAAAATAACAAAACACCAAAAGTAAAAGAAAAAATAAATCAATTAATGACAAACTTTTAAGCAGGAATCGCTTACCCGCCAAAGGTATCATCAAAAAATTAATTAATCTTTTTTGTTTTAATTTAATAACATTTGACGAATGTAGTAACAAGAAACTTGAAGTAAAAACAAAATTCAATCTTTTAATGGCAAACATTTGTACAAGAATCGTTTACTTGCCAAAATGTTTGTCATCACAAAATTGGCTATTTGTCTCTACTGCTCAAGTTTATTAACAATTTACATTTATTTTGCAAAATATCAAAAGTCACTAAAAGTAGAAGAAATAATCAGTTTCTTGATGACAAACTTTTGGGTAGGAATCGCTTACTCTCCTAAGTGTTTGTCATCAAAAAAATGATTGTTTATTGTTTTTGCTTTAATTTAATAACTCATTCATTCATTCTGCAAATAACAAAAAGAACATTAAAATTTAAAAAAAATCTAATATCTTGATATCAAACACTTGAGCAAAAATCGCCTACTCGCCCAAATCTTTGTCAAGGAAGTGATTGTCTATTTATTCCTTATGCCTTAACTCAACAACAAAACAAATAATAATATTTTCTCAAGTGTAGTAGCAATAAAAACATCAAAAATATTAAAAAATCCCGATCTTTTGATAACAAATACTTAAGCAAGAATCGCCTACTCGCCTAAGCGTTTGTCATCAAGTAATTAGTTGTCTGTCTTTTCAGCAGCAATTTATTAACAATTCATTCATCCTTTAACGGTAATAGCAACAAAAACATTAAAAATAACAATCCAATTTCTTAATAACAAACATTTGAGCAAGAATCGCTTACTCGCCTAAACGTTTGCCATCAAGAAATTAAATTGTTTCTTTAAAAGCAATTTAATAACATCTGACATTCATTTTTCAACCATAATAGCAACAAAAACATCAAAAGTAGAAGAATAATCCAATCTTTTGATAACAAACATTTGGACAAAAGTTGTCTACTCACCCAAGTATTTATTATTAAAAAATTAGTTGCTTTATAATCGATTTAAGAACAACCGACATTCATTCTACAAATATAATATCAACAATAACATTAAAAATAGGATGTATTTTGACAGTTACTACTTTGGCAGTTATAAAAATTAATCTAAATTAGTGTGAAAAACTTTGGCAAATCAAAATTTTTAGAATTAGTTCAGTTTAACACTAAAAAATAAAATTTTATTTTTTGATGTCATTAAACATGAGCAGCATCAAGGTACTAATCATTAAAAACGAGCAAAAATGAATGGTAAATAGTTGAATTCGTAGCTCAACCCAGTTCGCAACGCATTAAAGAATGGAGCATGATATCGGATCATGGTCACTTTACAAAATAATGCAAACCGAACAACCTACTAAAACACATAAAAACAAAATTAGGCTTATTATTAACTTGCTTAAAATGAGATGCAATAAGGTTTTGTGGACGCCCTTTAATGACGGACTTACCTTTAACTTGCTTAAAGGTGAGGATAGAAGTTTTTTGGTTTCCAGCTTACCCCTCAATTGATTGCACTTTATTTTAGACCACGTAGTTTTTAATTTGTATGCAGTTATATACACCTAATAAGAGATAGCCTTTGCCATTAAAGAATTTCATCAAAAATTTGCAATTTTGAAATCAAATTCACACTACGCCAATGGTCATCAGTTATGTTAAAATAATATATTAAATCCACTTCTTTTCTTCTAGCACTTCTAATTTAATCAATTTATTTTAATACAAAAGCTACACCCGACGCGCACTGTTTGCCGGTCACTACAGACTGAGAGCGAGTCGGCTTAACTCGCTCCCCACCTTTCCTCCACCTATACTTTTATATTTGCGACGTACATTTTATTCCTTCGTTTCATGCAGATAACGATTGATTTTATTTAGATAAATATAAAAAGTACTTTTTCTTATTGAATGGAATGAAACAAATAATTTTTTTATTGCGATAAGAAATTTTAACATGAAATCTTTTTAAAATGTAATTTATTTTATAAAACTTGTGGAATTAAATATAAATAATTTAATTGCTGAAAACCAATATGTTAAAATTTCTAAATCAAAATACTATGATTTGCAATAAACTTTTGTTGCCCCTTTTTGGTAACATCAGAGGCAATCATTTACAAGTTGTTCACAAAACGCTAAATCTCTAGTCAAGCTTTGCTTAACATTGATATATACTAGTTAAACTTCTACTTAATTTTCTAGTGCTATTTAAAATAGTTTACAAAAACAATTTTTAATAACAATCAAAATTCTAAATATAATAATAATACTTAACTTGCCCACATAATACGATAGATTAATTAGAACCAGTGCTCTAAATTAGAATATATAAAACATTATTGCCAATAGATAAAATTAGATTATTAAAACATATTTTATATTTGGGGTAATATAATTGTTGCTTCTATCCAAAACCTTTTTGCAATTATTAATGATTTTATTACTAATATAAACCCCACGCTTAAGTCAAACAAATCATAATAGATTCTAGTTAATTAAATCAATCTAACAATATTAACAAATTTACATTGACTTAAGTATAATGTGCAGTGGCATTGTGCTCTTGCCTTAAATCTATTCCTGCACAATTCTTTTACAATATCATTAACACTGCATATCACGGATTTCATTTCTAATTTTGACACTGAGTCACTACACACATTTTTAATTAATCAAAATTTATAATTAATTTAAGAAAGAGTTCAGCGTTACGTATTAATACAACAAGAAACCAAATAATACTGGGAGGGGAGTACTATACCTATCAAGGCGTTTGTCCGTGGGAACAATAACTCGGCTATTGCTACGCCGGACAACTAAAAAAAACTGAAATGTATTTATTTCAGATTAAATATCAGTAAAATAAATAATAAATTTTGGAAGTATTATTTTGATAAAATAAATTATATTTTTCCTTAAAACGCTACCAACATAATTCCTTTGAAAGTAATAAATTTTTTATAGATATTTTTAATAAAATGTATTAATTGGAACGCTTTAGTAGAAAATTATTATTAGATATCAATTAAGTTAGTGGAAATTTTCAAAACTTGTTCTGTATTGTCTTAAATCATAATGTTAATAATAACTATACCAACTCAATTGTAATTTACTAATTAATAGTATTTTTTTTAATGTTTTTAACAGTAAAAAAAATGATTTAGAAACCATGATTGTTGCTAAATCAAAATGTAAACCCTATAAAGTCCTGGTGTTCTGTTGTTACCTCCTAAGGATACTAGCTTGTTTATAAAAGTGCAAACTTGCTCGATACGATAAGACTGAGGCAACGATTGCGTTTGTAGTGCATTTTCTAAATTGTGCCACACATCAGATAGTATTGCAAATACTGTATGGAGGCGGTTGTAATCACTCTAGTACCCTGGTCTACTCTATTAATATGTGCAATAGCCTCAGGTGACTGAAAAGTGGGAGTTGAAGTAAAAAAAACAAAAACATGGACTACTGGCACTTGGAGTGTGAGAGGAGTATTTGGTAAGAAACATAATTTGTTTAAAAAAATTAATAAAAGAAAAATTTATATTTTATGTGTATCCGAAACGAAGAGAATAGAAAAAGATGTGGGTACCATAAATGGCTTTGTGGTTTGGTGTATATAATTAGATGATTGATACTCAAAGTGTAGATATAATTTTAAGCAATATGTAAAGAAATATTGTCTAAAATCTTATAAATACGTATTAAAATTGGCATCCGTAGATTTTTTTAGTAATAGCCTGTCAATGATGAGATTAAGAATTTAAAGTTGGCAGTATCTGAACAAAATTTTGAGTACCAGTAAACATGATTTTTGTTTAAGATTTAAATGATTGGGTGGTTATTCTATGAGTAGAATTAGAAATAGTTCTAGGAAAGTATAGTAACAATAGAGTAAACAAAAATGGTAAGGAATTAGAAAATTTATGCATCAGAAAGAGTTTATTTATAGTTTCAGCACAAGCTTACTTAAATGTATACATAGTATAGGGGTCATTCCAAAACTGTGATTGTCTTTGTAGTGTATAATTAAATATTGAGAAGTTTAATTAGATATACGTTAAGCTAAATGTGGAAGTGATCTTTATCTTATCATAGCAAAAGTAAACCTTGGTCGTAAATTTATTAGAAAAAAGTAAAAGAAAACTAAACGTTAAAATTAGAATTAAAAAAATATCTTGAAGAAAAATTAGTTTGACAAAAAAAAGAATCGAATGAGGAAATGATGAATTAAAAATGTAGAACAAACAGGCAAAACTAACAGTGAATGAAAAAGAAGCATATACAAAACAGATTGCAGAAAAAAATGAAGTAGAAAAAAGTAGGTTGCATGATGTGTACAAAAAAAAAACTGAAAGCAAAAAAATTAATAAATAAAAGTAAGGAACAAACAAGAAGAAAAGAATTGAAGAGAATGCAAAATGACTTTAAAGGAAATAAATAAAACATTATTTTGAAAGTGGGTAAAGAGAGCAAAGCACCAAAGTTAGAATAATAAAAATAAACTGTTAAAACGGTATATATTTTTTTAATAAAATCTTAAAAATAACAAAATTTGGCTACAAAACTGTTAAAAAGTACAAAATTATATTCATAAAATGCCAAAAACAGCAAAATTTGGTTTTAAAATGCAAAATTTATTTATAAAATGACAAAAATAGCAATATTTGGTCTTAAAACAACAAAATATTGTAACAAATTTGGCTATAAACTATTAAAAATGCAAAAATCTTTTTATAAAAAGTCAAAAATAAAAAACAAAATATTAAAATAATGTCACAAAAAATCAAAATTTAGCATAAACTTTTAAAAATGCAAAGTTCTTTTTATAAAAAATTAGAATTAAGAAATTAAAAAATGTAAAAATTATCATGACATTTTAAAAATAGAAAAATCCGGTTATAAAAAATGCAATATTCTAATAATAAAATTTCAAAAACAGCTAAATCGAGCTTTGGAACATCAAAATATTGTTAGAAATCACCAAAATGCAATCAGGAATTACTGATAAGTGTAAAAACTTCATAAAATGTCAAAAATAAAAACGAAAAAATTTAAATACTAAAAAATTGAAAACGTAAAATAAAATATTAAAATATTGTCAAAAAAATTCAAAATTAGATCATAAACTGTTAAAAAGTGCAAAATAAAATTTCAATAATAACAAAATCAAGCCATAAAGAATAAAAAAGTCAGAAAGTACCAAAATTCACCATAAACTGTTAAAAACTGCAACATTTTTTTTATATAATTAAAATATATTTCAAATTTGGTTTATTTCTGCTTGAAATCAATTTATATAAATTAGTTTCAAACTTTTTTCTTATCAATTTATGTATTTTGAATCTAAATTTATTATCAACAATTTGAAATTCCTGCTGATTACTGCGCAAATTTGAAATTATTAACAAAATCATACAATTTGAGTCATTTTGAGACTATTTGTGCTTTAAATAAATTTATATAATTGAGGTTAGGGTGTTTTAATAAAAAAAATTATATACTTTATTGTGCTGATTTTACTTTTTTATATTAAGACCGGTTTCGGCTGTTAGGCCATCATCAGTTCTAAAAATATTACATAAATTATAAATATATATGTGTTACATAGATGATTTTAACAAAACTTACTTTTCTTTTCTCAATTTATATAAATCAATTTTAAACATTTTTCTGAATCCAAGTTTATGATCAACAATATAAAACTCCTGCTGGTCAGATAACAAACTTGAATTTAGCAACAAAATCAGTTAACAATTTTGGGACTATTTTTGCTTCAAATCAATTAATATCAAACAGTTTCAAAATGTTTTATTTATAATCAAATTAAATGATCTAAATTTAAATTCATTATCAACAAATTAAAATTTCTGCTGTTACTACGCAAACTTATTAACAACGAAATTATTCAATTTGAGCCGTTTTGGGATTATTTCTGCTTCAACCAAATTTATATAAATTAGTTTCAATTTTTTTTTTATCAATTTAAGTGTTTTGATTCAAAATTTGTTGACAAAAATAGCTAAATCCAGTGCAGAATTTTTAAACTATTGTTATAAAGTACTAAAATTTAGACATAAACTGTTAAAAAAGTGTACAAATCAGAAAATCTAGCTATATCTAAAATATTGTTAAAAAGAACCAAAATCCCGCTTTGAAACATCAAATTATTGTCAAAAAGTATCAAAATTCGTCTATAAATTATTGAAAAATCCAAAATGTTATTCATAAAATCTCAAAAATTGCCAAAATTAGCAAAATATTAATAGATATTAGATGAATCTAGAACAAAATTTAATAATCGATAGATAAAGATTTAAAATTATTAATAAGAATGCGATCATACTCCATGCATATGTTAAATTATTTATAGTCCATTATAAATAACAATCAGATAAACTAATGTAACAGATAGATAAATGCAATTAATATTATATTAAACTATCAAATCAATATTGATTTAACTTTCTTATAAATCACACATTACGTCTAAAACTACCCAACAAGATGTATACAAATATATATGATCTTTTACGCCTAGAAATTTTTCTTGGTAGAATATTATGTTTGGAAGTTATGCATTTCGATCTAACTAAGAAGAAAATGGTATACAAGTTTCGTTTACAAGAGTATTTAATTTGCTTATTATATACTTGTGTTGTTTTAATGTGTGTGTACGTGTATTTCCCCAAAGCAATCTCTAAAAATATAAAGAATATGGTTTGGTTGGATATAATTGAGCTATTAGAATGTAATCTTATAATTAGCTTACAACTACTGTATATGGTGACGGCACTACTAAATCTAAAAGATCGATGTGCAATTATAAATTTAATAAACAATTTAGATGAACAGTATAAAATGTATAAGGTTGACTTGGTTAATCGAAATATTTATAAATGGATTAATTATGTAGCAGCATTGCTGTTCTTCATTTCTAGTATAAGCTTTGGATTTTATATATGGGGTCACATCTCAACTACTCTTCGATTTAATTTACTGTGGCGACTATTGATAATTGTGATTACGTGTTATCAGATTAAATTGCCGCTGACTATTGCTCAGATACTCTATGATAGAGTATCGCTATTGCATGAAATGATGTTGAGTACAGAATACAGTATTGTAGATTGTGATTTATGTAGAAGAGGAAGTATCAATATCAATAAACTAAATTTGGGAAATTTATGTCCACATCATACGATTATGTAAGTAGATTTTATAACTGTTTTTGATTATATGACTTCTTTAGCTCAAATTATTCGCAAAGTATTTTGCGTTACGTATCAGAGATTAAAGTATTATTTGTAAATTGTGATTAAGCCATAATTAAGTAAATAATTAATTAAAATTAAAAAAGCTATTTTTTGTAAATAGTTTTAAAAATATTTTTGTTTTAGTAATGCTGAATTTCTATACAAATCTATCTACAAAATTGCTGTCCAGTTCAATACTTCTTTTAGAGTATATTTTACTTTAGGTACAATTATGGTCTGCGGAGAGTTGATCACACTAATATATGCTTTTATTGAAATAACTTTATTACAAAGAGACATGACTACAGATGGTGCTATATTACTTGCGATTAGAACTATCATGTTGTTTGGATGTGCATTTACTTCTATAATTATTATTCAAAACCTTCAAGATAAGGCAAGTTGATTACTATTATTTTATTACTTAGTTTAATACAAACCAGTAACTATGCTATAATGTTTGGGCTCTACTACAAAATAATGTAAAGCATACAATATTGCAGTTTACAAAAAGTTGGCAAATCTATACCAAGTACGTTACTAAAACTGTCAAACAATTTATATTGATAAAAATATTACTACATTGTCAAAAAGTTATTAAAACTGCCAAACAATACACAGCAATTTGTAAAAATATTATAAGTTGGAATTAACTTGCCAGATCTGACAAATTGTATTCTAAACTGTTATTAAAACGTTACAAAAACCGTCAAAAAGTCAATACAATATTTTAAATTGTATTTTAAACTGTCAAAAGTGTTACTAAAAAAAACTATTTAAATTGTCAGAAAGTTAATAAAAGTAATTAGTTCAAAATAAAAATATTATATCTGTTAAATTTATTCTAAATTGTCGTACAACAAAGTGATTACATTTGTCAATAATATACAAAAACATTAAATAGGTCACAGAAATATGTATAAACAATGTAAAATGTATCAACTCTGCTAAAAAAATTGACATATGTTAAAAAGTTACTAAAACAATCAAACAATATGTGAAAATATTATAAGTTAGCGCAAACGTACTAGACACGTTGAATTGCAATATATAATTTGACAAAAAAATTATTCATCTAGTCAAAACTTATTAAAACTTTCAAACAATTTTGATTGTATTTTATAACATATGTCAATAAAAGCGTTAAAAATAATTAAATCTATTCCTTGAAATATTTAAAAAAAAATTGTGAAAACCAAAATTAGCAAATTTGCAACAAAACTGTCAAAATATGTTCTAATAAAACTGTCAAAACTTTACAACAAAGTATTAAAATTATCAAATTATGTTCTAAAACTTTCTCGAAATTAATAAAGTTTAAATGTTACACAACTGTACAAAAAGCACTAAGCTTAACCAGTAAAAACCGACAAATAAAAAAAAAACAATATAATTGTCTTATTAATTTGCTAAACAAACAAAAGAACTTACCACAATATCACTTTTTAAATTCTTAATTTGAATATTATTTTTGCTGTATACATGTAATTGTTATGTTATATTAATTTTAAATTTTTTTTTTTTAGATATTGGAAACTGGATCAATTCTTCATGGAGTATACTATTTTAATGTTAATGATAAACGGCTGAATATAGCTATAAGAAATTTTTCTCAAAACATCAGTACTCATACAGTGACAATCGAGTCTTTTTTATTTACCATAAACCATACTGGCATATTTATTGTAAGCATTATAAATATTCTCGTATACATTATTTTAAATTATAATTTTAGGGTTTTAATGCATCAGTAGCAGTATCAACATTTTTGATTCACTTTGGATTTTCAATGTTATAATTTATTTAGTAACGTCTTACTACAATTTAATTTGTAGTTGATATAGAAAAAGATAACAATAGCTATTCTGCATTAATAATGAGGTTTAGGCAATGTTTTAAAATAGAAAGTAGTGACACCTAGATTAATGTTGAAAGTGTTTGTTAATATTATATTGCTCAAATTGAAAATTAAAACAATTTATCAAGAAGCACTTAACGATTGAAGTATTGCATTGCAGTTTTCACAGTATTAACAAAAAAAGTTTGTCAAAATAATTAAGTTGTATGAATTTTGTAGCACCCTTTGTCTTCAAATACAATTCAAACGTCTGATTAGTTAAATTTGGCAAATATTAATTCAATTAAAGTAGATTGGTGTAAATAATAAGTGTAAGAAAACAATATGGACATTGAAAAAGCCCTTTAATGTTGGATGTCAACAATTAATTATAACAAAATGACGCATAAATGTTATTTTTTACTTACCAACCTAGTACTTTTGGTTAAACATTACAAACTATTACTCACTCAAGTGTTGAACATTAAAGATTTGAGTATCTGTTTCTGTTTCTTTAATTTAATAATAAATTACAAAAAAATTAAATGTGCTAGCAACAGAAACATGAAAAGTAAAAGAAAACTTCAATCTTTTAATAACAAATACTTGGGCAAGAATCGCCTACCCGCCCAAGTGTTTGTTATCAAAAAATTGGTTATTTATCTGCTGTTTTGATTTAAGAACTACTAATATAATACTATAATAACAACAAAATTAATAAAAGTAAAGAAATATTTAATTTTTTAATAACAAACACTTGGACGGGAATCGTCTATCCGCTCAAGTGTTTGTCGTCAAGAAATTGGTTTATTGCTCTAATTTAATTACAATTAACTTCCTGCAAATGTGAAAGTAACGAAGCACCAAAAGTAAAAGAAAAAATAAATCAATTAATGACAAACTTTTAAGCAGGAATCGCTTACCCGCCTAAGGTATCATCAAAAAATTAATTGATCTTTTCTGCTTTAATTTAATAACATTTGACGAATGTAGTAACAAGAAACTTAAAGTAGAAAAAAATTCAATCTTTTAATGGCAAACATTTGTACAAGAATCGCTTACTTGCCAAAATGTTTGTCATCACAAAGTTGGCTATTTGTCTCTACTGCTCAAGTTTATTAACAATTTACATTTATTCTGCAAAATATCAAAAGTCACTAAAAGTTAAAAAAATAATCAGTTTCTTGATGACAAACTTTTGGAATCGCTTAAGTGTTTGTCATCAAAAAATTGATCGTATATTATTTTTGCTTGATTTAATAACAACTTATTCAATCATTCTGCAAATGTAATAACAAAAAGATCAAAAAATTAAAAAAATCCAATATCTTGATATCAAACACTTGAGCAAGAATCGCCTACTCGCCCAAATCTTTGTCAAGGAATTGATTGTCTATTTATTCCTTCTGTCTTAACTCAACAACAAAACAAATAATAATATTTTCTCAAGTGTAGTAGTAATAAAAACATCAAAAATATTAAAAATCCCGATCTTTTGATAACAAATACTTAAGCAAGAATCGCTTACTCGCCTAAGCGTTTGTCATCAAGAAATTAGTCGTCTGTCTCTTCAGCAGCAATTTAATAACAATTCATTTATCCTTTAACGGTAATAGCAACAAAAACATCAAAAATAACAATCCAATTTCTTAATAACAAACATTTGAGCAAGAATCGCTTACTCGCCTAAACGTTTGCCATCAAGGAATTAGATTGTTTCTTTAAAAGCAATTTAATAACATCTGACATTCATTTTTCAACCATAATATCAACAAAAACATCAAAAGTAGAAAAATAATCCAATCTTTTGATAACAAACATTTGGACAAAAGTTGTCTACTCACCCAAGTATTTATTATTAAAGAATTAATTGCTTTATAATCAATTTAAGAAAAAACGACATTCATTCTACAAATATAATATCAACAATAACATTAAAAATAGAATGTATTTTGACAGTTACTATTTTGGCAGTTATAAAAATTAATCTAAATTAGTGAGAAAAACTTTGGCAAATCAAAATTTTTAGAATTAGTTCAATTTAACACTAAAAAATAAAATTTTATTTTTTGATGTCATTAAACATGAGCAGCATCAAGGTACTAATCATTAAAAACGAGCAAAAATGAATTGTAAATAGTTGAATTCGTAGCTCAACCCAGTTCGCAACGCATTAAAGGATGGAGCATGATATCGGATCATGGTCACTTTACAAAATAATGCAAACCGAACAACCCACTAAAACACATAAAAACAAAATTAGGCTTATAATTAACTTGCTTAAAATGAGATGCAATAAGGTTTTGTGGGCGCCCTTTAATGACGAACTTACCTTTAACTTGCTTAAAGGTGAGGATAGAAGTTTTTTGGTTTCCAGCTTACCCCTCAATTGATTGCACTTTATTTTAGACCACGTAGTTTTTAATTTGTATGCAGTTATATACACCTAATAAGAGATAGCCTTTGCCATTAAGGAATTTTATCAAAAATTTGCAATTTTGAAATCAAACTCACACTACGCTAATAGTCATCAGTTATGTTAAAATAATATATTAAATCCACTTCTTTTCTTCTAGCACTTCTATTTTAATCAATTTATTTTAATATAATGGCTTAGACCCGACGCGCACTGTATGCCGGTCACTACAGACTGAGAGCGAGTCGGCTTAACTCGCTCCCCACCTTTCCTCCACCCATACTTTTATATTTGCGTCGTACATTTCATTCCTTCGTTTCATGCAGATAACGATTGATTTTATTTAGATAAATACAAAGTGCTTTTTCTTATTGCATGGAATGAAACAAATAATTTTTTTATTGCGATAAGAAATTTTAACATGAAATCTTTTTAAAATGTAATTTATTTTATAAAACTTGTGGAATTAAATATAAATAATTTAATTCCTTAAAACCAATATGTTAAAAATTCTGCTTTCATATAAAAATTATTTTAATATACTATGATTTGCAATACATCTTTGTTGCCCCTTTTTGGTAACATAAGAGGCAATCATTTACAAGTTGTTCACAAAACGATAAATCTATAATCAAGCTTTGCTCAACAATTGATATATACTAGTTAAACTTCTACTTAATTTTCTAGTGCTATTTAAAATAGTTTACAAAAACAACTTTTAATCACAATCAAAATTCTAAATATAATAGTAATACTTGACCACATAATACGATAGATTAATTAGAACCAGTGCTCTAAATTAGAATGTATAAAACATTATTACCATTAGATAAAATTAGATTATTAAAACATATTTTATATTTGGGGTAATATAATTGTTACTTCTATCCAAAACCGTTTTGCAATTATTAATGATTTTATTACTGGTTTAATATAAACCCAACGCTACTCAAATCTTACAAAGTCAAACAAATTATAATCAAGCAATAATATTCTAATTAATTAAATCAATTTAACAAATTTAACTTGACTTAAGTATAATGGGTTGTGGCATTGTGTACTTGCCTTAAATCTGTTCCTGCACAATTCTTTTACACCATCATTAATCCTGTATATTACGGATTCCATTTCTGATATTTGCACTGAAGTCACTACGAATATTTTAAAACACAATTCACAAACTTATAATTCCGATTAATTTGAGAGCTCAGCGATACGTATCAACACGCTGAGGAACCGAAGAACACTGGGAGGGGAGTACTATACCTATCATGGCGTTTGTCCGTGGGAGCAATAGCTCGGCTGATGCTCCGCCGGACAACTAACAAAAAATTGAATTGCATTTATTTTAGATTGAATATAAGTAAAATAAATAATAAATTTTATAAGTATTATTTTGATGAAATAAATTATATTTTTCCCTAAAACGCCACTAGCATAATTCTTTTGAAAGTAACAAATTGTCTACTATTTTTTGTAGATATTTTTAATAAAAAGTATTAATTAAAAAGCTTTAACAAAAAAATGTTTTTGAATATCAAGTTTTTAAAACTAGTTCTGTATTGTTTCAAGTCATAATAAAAGGTTATTATAAAGAAATGTAAATTTGTAAACAAACTCAAATTTGTAAACAAACTCAAATTTGTAATTTACTGTAAGAACTAAATGGTATTTTCTTCAGGTCTTAACATTTAAAAAATTGATTTAAAGGCCATAATTGTTGTTAAACCAAAAAAAGGTAAAAACTATAAAGTCCTGATATTTAGATGAATTGCCTTACCTCATAGTGGTAGTGGTGCCACGGGTATCGGTGTTTTAGCCATTTAGAGAATACCAGTAAGTGCATTTATTTGTAGAATTGTCTTTTATAGACAAAGATTTATAAAAAAAAAATAATTTATTGGAAAAATATAAATTTGAAAAATCTATACTACTTATTTTTGTAAAATCAATTATTATTATAACACTCTACATTAAGTTTTTGGCAAAAAAAAAATCATTGTATTGTACAGTATGCGGCTGCAATTGTTGCCAATAAACACCCAATCTTGTACACAGATGAGTCGGGAGGAACGGACCAAACTCCAGGAGTGTATTCTACTCGTAAAAATAATGTAAACAAACTCAAGTGTTGTTATCCAATTTTTATTTGCATAATTAAAAATAAACCAAATTTCATACATTAACCTTTTGGTTATCATAGCGTTCTCATAATAAATATTCAAAAACACCGTCATTTACCTCTAAACATTTTCTGCTTCGTCTACAAAGGGCGCATGTTGCTCTCCTGATGGAGTCATGTCTTTGTTTCAGATTGGCTGCAGCATTTCTAATACGTAGAATTAGTCCATCCCGTGTGTCCAATTTTACTTTGTACACTTCATCTTTGAATCAGCCCCATAAACAATAATCTAATGCTGTGAGGTTTGGAGATCTTGGAAGCCAACTAATAGGACCACCGCGACCAATCCAACGCCCTGGAAACCTTTCGTCCAAATGTTGGTTGACCTGACGAGCAAAATGTGCAGGAGTTCCATCGTGCTGGTAGTACATTTGCATTCTGATGTTTAAATGAACATCCTCTAGTAGTCTGTGTAATTCATTTTGTAAAAAAAATTAAGTAGTTGGCTCCTGTGAGGAGATTCTTCAAAATGAAAGTGCCAATAAATAACTATCGACCATACCACACCACACGTTTACCGAAAACTTATGTTAAAAACTGCTTTTGACTGTTGCGTGGGGATTTTCGTCTGACCATACATGACAGTTGTGAGTATTATTAATGCCGTTACGGGTGAATGGTGCTTTATCTGTAAAAAGTATGCGCAATGCAACATTATTATAATTTATCCATCGACAAAATTCCATACGTTTAGGATAATTTCCCGGTTGTAGGTGCTGTACTCTATGTACATGGTATGGATGTAAGCCTTGCTCGTGAAGTGTGTTTATTACTCTTGTTTGTGGAATACCCAATTGAATACTAATTCTTCGTGAGCTGGTCGTTGCATCTTCTGCTACTACATCTAGAATATCTTCTTCCTCTACTAAATCTTGTCAAGTAGATGTTATGCTAACACTGGGAAGCTTTCCGGTCTCTGAGCGAGAAAACTTTGATATATACATTTTTATTAGGATGTCTCCGATGTGGAAACCGTTGACAATATTCTTCAACAGCAGCTGTAGCATTCCCATTACAAAAACCATAAACAAACACCATATTTGCATATTCTAAATTTGAATAAGCGTGTGGCATTTTGTAACAAAATAAACGTTAAATTACCGTCACACTGACACATTATCAAAACAAAAAAGCTATGAAATGTTTTAGAACGTCGAACATGGCATACTAGATAAAACAAATTAATTATGCTACAACTTGAAAACAAATAAAAACTGGATAGCAACATTTGAGTTTTTTTACATTATTTTCACGTGTAGAATACACTCCTGGAGTTTGGTCCGTTCCTCCCGACTCACCCTGTATAATAGCTAGAAGAACTCAAGGAATGGAAAAAACATATGACTAATACTTGGGTGGGAAGATGAGCCACAGTAGAAAAAGTTACTCGCTCACAATTTAAACTTGGTTCCCGCCCACCCTCCCAAGCGTTAGTTATCAAAGGATTCATTGTTAAACAATTCTCTGATGTCTAAGTAACATTTGACGTTCATTCTCTTGTTTATAATAGCTACAAGAGTAGAAGAAACTACTCGCCCAAAGTTTTTGAGTTTGCTTAAAAGTGCCACGTTTTGGCATTTTACTCAAAAACTTTGTACTGAGCTAATATAAACAAAGTTAACCACATAAATTGACATTAATTTTGCATCTTTTGAGATTAGTTTCTGCTCTCTTGAATATTTGTGAATTTATCATAAAAAGAACACGACATTTACATTAAAACTGCCACATTTTGACATTTTACTCAAACACTTTGTAATAAGCTTAAATAAACTAAGTTAACTACGTTAAATTGCGCATCTTTTGATACTAGTTTCAGCTCTTTAGAGTAATATGTAATGCTTTAACAAGAGAAAGAACAAAGACTGAGTTTTTGTCAAAAAATATCAATCCTTCAAACAAACCCAGTGCATTTTCATTGGTAAAAATGTTCGCATATGCCTAAAAAATGTAAGAAAATGAGGGAGAAAAGGTGTGCTGAAAGAAACATAGATTAATTCATTAGAAAGACATAGTAATAAATCTAAAGCAAATTTATAAAGTAATGTTGCCTACTCCACTGCTCCAAGTACAGAAATGAAGTATCTTGCATGTACAGCTAGCTGCTCAACAACGTAGCCAACCGCAGTTCTGAAAACAAAACAAAATTAGGAAATTCTTGACAAGCAGAAATTGTTATGTTATTTATTATCAGTTATCAACAAAATAAAAGATTTAGTTCTTCAATGTTATCGTTTTTGCCAATATATTCATATCAGGAATATGTCCCACCAAAAATTTCATTAATATCAGATTTTGAAAATATAAATTTCAAAAAATTTGGCTTTATGCTATAATAAAATTAATATAATTACTTAAATAGCTTTCTAATTAAGAAAAATTATTTTTTGAAAATAATTTAATTTATTTCCCAAATTACGAGTCATGCGCAGATCGTACGAAAACGGCGGCCATGTTGCAAAAATCTAATAATTTTTCAGTAATTCGCGGTGCCTTCTACTACGCGCATGTCGGTCTTACAATCCGTGTTTTTAGTGCCTGATTGAGGCCCGGGAGTGTTTCAAGCCAAGTTAATAATTAATCCGTGCCGTGGCCGCAAGTTTTTTGTCAAAACATTAAAATTAAGTGAAATATTAGTGCTTAAAAAGTATTTAAAATTGGGTTCATAGTGACATCATAGTGAAGTTGGCGTCGGTTCGGATAGGATAAAATTTCAGGTTGGCTTAGTAAAATTTTGCTTCTAGCGGTTGGTACTGTTGAGTGTCAATGACTTGAATTGAAATTTTAATTTTTTTAAACGTTTTATTTCATTAAACATATTATGATATACAAAATTAATTCGCGAGTAATAAAATTTTCTTTAAATATAGCTTTTCATAATGTATGTTGCGTAATAGATCATCTGATACTTCAGTAATCTGATGTAAGCCATGTGTGTCTTGTAACATGCTATGTGGACCAAACTTCTGTTGTAGAAGATGTAATCTATTGTCATAAAAATATGCAATGATTAGCTTTCTTGATTAATTTTACTAAATCACCTAAACTTTCATCTTATGCTTAAAAAATAATTTAAAATTTTGTGAAACGGTATGGAAATGGTAGTTAAGATTCGGCCAGAACTTCCCAGCAGCTTTAGCAAGTCACAAGAATACAGGTAGGCCAACATAGTTCAATACGCCAAGACAGAAAGAGTAAGTGTTTAAATTAATTACGTGATAAGTCAGTTTAGGGTTTGATCAACAGGAATATTGTAGATTTGAACCGATTATAATATTCATTTAAAAACTTTAGATAAAAGTATTGATTAAAGTGCTTAATTTAGATTATTATAACAATTTACTGTAAAATTTTTCTGAAATAGATTAGTTTTTTACTGATAATTTTTGTTAATGAATTTAATTTCTTATCGGGCCACTTTCTGAACACAGTATTTTGCTTCCAAGACGGATGGATCTCTGGGCTAAGTTTTTGCTAGGAGTGAAGCCGTTGTTAATTGGTTAAGCGTCTATATGCTTGACAGTCTGTGGTTGGCAGGTTTGATTGGACGTGACGTAATTGTACACTTGGCCGTCAAACCACCTTGCCGATATCTCCATATCATAAGCGATAATGAACATTAAATTTAATAATAATTAATATCGGTAAAAAATTAAAAATTTGCTACCTCGCTGTTGCGGTATTTGACTGCATCAATTGGGCCAAGTTATCAAACGTAATATTTTAATTAATTGAGTGATTTGATGTATCAAGTTACTTAAATTTAATTTTTATGTGCACAGTTACAATATTTTTATGTTTAGATTTATATTAATTGTTAAAGCGTCGCGATTAGGAATTTATTTTTCAGCCAACATTGTTTCAAATCGTTAGGTGTCTTGTTAGGTAGGGTTTTCAGATAAGGATTTGGAGGAAGCAGAATTTAATTAAAATAGTTTATTTATGATAACCATAGAAACAATAATTAAATTTATTTTAATTGACATCAGCCTACTGATCAAACAATGGTAAAAAATGCTTTAATTTAATTAAATGTTTTTCAGTTTCAGCCGTATCATTATTGAAGTAAGTTTATCTCGGCAATCTTTCATCAATAATTATTTTTTAGAATCTTACGGATGCCCCTGAGGAAACCAGAACATCTATAGAAGGAAGATGAGTTAGCAGATAAGAAAAAAAAAGAAAGGGATGATGGTGTATCAGCCAAGGGGGCACATCCCCTGGTTAGTATACTTACTATTTGTATCTTGTGTGAACTGATTAAGCAGTTTCACTTTTTTTGTTTCATGTCGCCTATTGGATCAAGTCCTAATCATCAATTGGATTGAATCACATCACATTTTAAGTAATTAATACTTTTTAGATTCCATCGCTCGATTCCACCTAAAATATTATATTTCAGCTTACGTAAATCAATACAATTTTCATCAAACAATTTCAATTTATTGACCTAATTCATACATTACAATCAGACTAAAGCTAAAGCTATAAAATATACATTATTTCATCACATCAACTACATATATTAGTATTTTATTACATTTCTAAAATGAAAACAAACATTACTTTCATAACCTTATTAATGAAGTAAAGTAATAACTATTTACTTACACTATTACTGCTTTCAGTGGCATCGTTTACCATCTTCAAAATACAATTGGTTATTTTCAAATACAATCATCACACATTACGCAGTTTGCAAGTGTTTCAATATTTATCGCATCACTCAGCTGCACTCAGCTGATTTAGCAGGAGTTTAGTGTAAGTAAAGTTGCTTGCTGTGATGAAGGGCAACAACAATAATACCATCTATTGTCCTCTACACATGTATCATACAGTTTTCTTCTATAAATTAATTCTTTATGTTAATTATATTTATAAACAACACAATATAATTAGATAATTGAAATTAAAAATGTTCGAGTTCCAAGCAAAGCGACTCAATAAGTTGCGAGGTGCTGAGTATTATTAAATTTCATTTGAGTTTTAAACTATATAACTATTTACACAAATGTGCAATATAAATAGCATAACAATAAACTTGCGTAAAATCGAAATGTTTTAGTTCTTTTTTTTTTTTTTTTTTTTTTTTTTAATAGCTAATACGTACATAAGCTCACGTCGCCACACTAAAATTCGCAAACGTGGACCAATGTTGGTAATTTTTTGGTTACTGGGGTAATTTGGACCCCCGATTACGATTCCGGAATCGCCGTTTCGATACTCTTAACCGTTCACCTTTTAATTCATAGCGATTTTTCGGTGTATTTTTATTACGAAAACGTGTGAAACAAATATAGTTTTAACCGGCCGAGGGGGACGCAATTGCTCCTGTGGCAAGCCAACAGACTCCGGCAGATGTTTTTGCAAACCGGAAGTCTGTAGGTCAAAGGGTTTTCCTTCGGCGATCGATTTTATCGCTTATTATTATTATATGCTCGTGTTTATCAGAGTAGAATCCACAAATGTAGATGAATGTTTGTAATTTTTTGCTTTCTGGGGTAATTTGGAGCCCTGATTACGATTTCGATATTGCCGTTTCGATATTCTCATCACTTCCCCCTCTTATACAATAACGGCTATTTTCGGTCAATTTGAAAGTTCTAAATGCGTGAAACTAACATACTTCTAGCCGGCCGATGAAGACCCAGATTTTTTTGTGTCAAGCCACAGACCCCAGTAGGTTGTGGGCCAAAGCGGAAGTCCGTGCTTCAAAGGGTTCTCTTTCGGCGATCAAAAGAGTTGAAACATACCAAAGAGGGGGGTCTTTCTTCTTTTTTGACTAGGATTTTTTCAATTTTAAGAGAAAAAGGTCGGTTTTTTTGCATTTCCTGACGTAAAATAAACTCCTGATTACGATTTTAGGGGTCCGACTCCGATATTCCTAGCATCTTGGCGGCAATTTTAAAATATCCGCCAAAAACACGTTTTTTTTGCGTTTAGAAAGGCAAAAAAGGCACTAAACGGTGAAGGACAGGGACGCAATTCCTCCTGTGGGTAGCCAACATACCCATCTGAATCCCCTCCAAACCGGAAGTCCGTAGGTCAAAGGGTTTTCCTTCGGCGATCGACGAAAGTTTTGGTTTTATCGCGAATACGTACATAAGCTCACGTCGCAACACTAAAATTCGCAAACGTGGACCAATGTTGGTAATTTTTTGGTTACTGGGGTAATTTGGAGCCCTGATTACGATTCCGGAATCGCCGTTTCGATATTCTTAACCGTTCACCTTTTAATTCATAGCGGTTTTTCGGTGTATTTTTATTACGAAAACGTGTGAAACAAATATAGTTTTAACCGGCCGAGGGGGACGCAATTGCTCCTGTGGCAAGCCAACAGACTCCGGCAGATGTTTTTGCAAACCGGAAGTCTGTAGGTCAAAGGGTTTTCCTTCGGCGATCGATTTTATCGCTTATTATTATTATATGCTCGTGTTTATCAGAGTAGAATCCACAAATGTAGATGAATGTTTGTAATTTTTTGCTTTCTGGGGTAATTTGGAGCCCTGATTACGATTTCGATATTGCCGTTTCGATATTCTCATCACTTCCCCCTCTTATACAATAACGGCTATTTTCGGTCAATTTGAAAGTTCTAAATGCGTGAAACTAACATACTTCTAGCCGGCCGATGAAGACCCAGATTTTTTTGTGTCAAGCCACAGACCCCAGTAGGTTGTGGGCCAAAGCGGAAGTCCGTGCTTCAAAGGGTTCTCCTTCGGCGATCGAAAGAGTTGAAACATACCAAAGAGGGGGGTCTTTCTTCTTTTTAGACTAGGATTTTTTCAATTTTAAGAGAAAAAGGTCGGTTTTTTTGCATTTCCTGACGTAAAATAAACTCCTGATTACGATTTTAGGGGTCCGACTCCGATATTCCTAGCATCTTGGCGGCAATTTTAAAATATCCGCCAAAAACACGTTTTTTTTGCGTTTAGAAAGGCAAAAAAGGCACTAAACGGTGAAGGACAGGGACGCAATTCCTCCTGTGGGTAGCCAACATACCCATCTGAATCCCCTCCAAACCGGAAGTCCGTAGGTCAAAGGGTTTTCCTTCGGCGATCGACGAAAGTTTTGGTTTTATCGCGAATACGTACATAAGCTCACGTCGCAACACTAAAATTCGCAAACGTGGACCAATGTTGGTAATTTTTTGGTTACTGGGGTAATTTGGACCCCCGATTACGATTCCGGAATCGCCGTTTCGATACTCTTAACCGTTCACCTTTTAATTCATAGCGGTTTTTCGGTGTATTTTTATTACGAAAACGTGTGAAACAAATATAGTTTTAACCGGCCGAGGGGGACGCAATTGCTCCTGTGGCAAGCCAACAGACTCCGGCAGATGTTTTTGCAAACCGGAAGTCCGTAGGTCAAAGGGTTTTCCTTCGGCGATCGATTTTATCGCTTATTATTATTATATGCTCGTGTTTATCAGAGTAAAATCCACAAATGTGGATGAATGTTTGTAATTTTTTGCTTTCTGGGGTAATTTGGAACCCTGATTACGATTTCGATATTGCCGTTTCGATATTCTCATCACTTCCCCCTCTTATACAATAACGGCTATTTTCGGTCAATTTGAAAGTTCTAAATGCGTGAAACTAACATACTTCTAGCCGGCCGATGAAGACCCAGATTTTTTTGTGTCAAGCCACAGACCCCAGTAGGTTGTGGGCCAAAGCGGAAGTCCGTGCTTCAAAGGGTTCTCCTTCGGCGATCGAAAGAGTTGAAACATACCAAAGAGGGGGGTCTTTCTTCTTTTTAGACTAGGATTTTTTCAATTTTAAGAGAAAAAGGTCGGTTTTTTTGCATTTCCTGACGTAAAATAAACTCCTGATTACGATTTTAGGGGTCCGACTCCGATATTCCTAGCATCTTGGCGGCAATTTTAAAATATCCGCCAAAAACACGTTTTTTTTGCGTTTAGAAAGGCAAAAAAGGCACTAAACGGTGAAGGACAGGGACGCAATTCCTCCTGTGGGTAGCCAACATACCCATCTGAATCCCCTCCAAACCGGAAGTCCGTAGGTCAAAGGGTTTTCCTTCGGCGATCGACGAAAGTTTTGGTTTTATCGCGAATACGTACATAAGCTCACGTCGCAACACTAAAATTCGCAAACGTGGACCAATGTTGGTAATTTTTTGGTTACTGGGGTAATTTGGACCCCCGATTACGATTCCGGAATCGCCGTTTCGATACTCTTAACCGTTCACCTTTTAATTCATAGCGATTTTTCGGTGTATTTTTATTACGAAAACGTGTGAAACAAATATAGTTTTAACCGGCCGAGGGGGACGCAATTGCTCCTGTGGCAAGCCAACAGACTCCGGCAGATGTTTTTGCAAACCGGAAGTCCGTAGGTCAAAGGGTTTTCCTTCGGCGATCGATTTTATCGCTTATTATTATTATATGCTCGTGTTTATCAGAGTAAAATCCACAAATGTGGATGAATGTTTGTAATTTTTTGCTTTCTGGGGTAATTTGGAACCCTGATTACGATTTCGATATTGCCGTTTCGATATTCTCATCACTTCCCCCTCTTATACAATAACGGCTATTTTCGGTCAATTTGAAAGTTCTAAATGCGTGAAACTAACATACTTCTAGCCGGCCGATGAAGACCCAGATTTTTTTGTGTCAAGCCACAGACCCCAGTAGGTTGTGGGCCAAAGCGGAAGTCCGTGCTTCAAAGGGTTCTCCTTCGGCGATCGAAAGAGTTGAAACATACCAAAGAGGGGGGTCTTTCTTCTTTTTAGACTAGGATTTTTTCAATTTTAAGAGAAAAAGGTCGGTTTTTTTGCATTTCCTGACGTAAAATAAACTCCTGATTACGATTTTAGGGGTCCGACTCCGATATTCCTAGCATCTTGGCGGCAATTTTAAAATATCCGCCAAAAACACGTTTTTTTTGCGTTTAGAAAGGCAAAAAAGGCACTAAACGGTGAAGGACAGGGACGCAATTCCTCCTGTGGGTAGCCAACATACCCATCTGAATCCCCTCCAAACCGGAAGTCCGTAGGTCAAAGGGTTTTCCTTCGGCGATCGACGAAAGTTTTGGTTTTATCGCGAATACGTACATAAGCTCACGTCGCAACACTAAAATTCGCAAACGTGGACCAATGTTGGTAATTTTTTGGTTACTGGGGTAATTTGGAGCCCTGATTACGATTCCGGAATCGCCGTTTCGATATTCTTAACCGTTCACCTTTTAATTCATAGCGGTTTTTCGGTGTATTTTTATTACGAAAACGTGTGAAACAAATATAGTTTTAACCGGCCGAGGGGGACGCAATTGCTCCTGTGGCAAGCCAACAGACTCCGGCAGATGTTTTTGCAAACCGGAAGTCTGTAGGTCAAAGGGTTTTCCTTCGGCGATCGATTTTATCGCTTATTATTATTATATGCTCGTGTTTATCAGAGTAGAATCCACAAATGTAGATGAATGTTTGTAATTTTTTGCTTTCTGGGGTAATTTGGAGCCCTGATTACGATTTCGATATTGCCGTTTCGATATTCTCATCACTTCCCCCTCTTATACAATAACGGCTATTTTCGGTCAATTTGAAAGTTCTAAATGCGTGAAACTAACATACTTCTAGCCGGCCGATGAAGACCCAGATTTTTTTGTGTCAAGCCACAGACCCCAGTAGGTTGTGGGCCAAAGCGGAAGTCCGTGCTTCAAAGGGTTCTCCTTCGGCGATCGAAAGAGTTGAAACATACCAAAGAGGGGGGTCTTTCTTCTTTTTAGACTAGGATTTTTTCAATTTTAAGAGAAAAAGGTCGGTTTTTTTGCATTTCCTGACGTAAAATAAACTCCTGATTACGATTTTAGGGGTCCGACTCCGATATTCCTAGCATCTTGGCGGCAATTTTAAAATATCCGCCAAAAACACGTTTTTTTTGCGTTTAGAAAGGCAAAAAAGGCACTAAACGGTGAAGGACAGGGACGCAATTCCTCCTGTGGGTAGCCAACATACCCATCTGAATCCCCTCCAAACCGGAAGTCCGTAGGTCAAAGGGTTTTCCTTCGGCGATCGACGAAAGTTTTGGTTTTATCGCGAATACGTACATAAGCTCACGTCGCAACACTAAAATTCGCAAACGTGGACCAATGTTGGTAATTTTTTGGTTACTGGGGTAATTTGGACCCCCGATTACGATTCCGGAATCGCCGTTTCGATACTCTTAACCGTTCACCTTTTAATTCATAGCGGTTTTTCGGTGTATTTTTATTACGAAAACGTGTGAAACAAATATAGTTTTAACCGGCCGAGGGGGACGCAATTGCTCCTGTGGCAAGCCAACAGACTCCGGCAGATGTTTTTGCAAACCGGAAGTCCGTAGGTCAAAGGGTTTTCCTTCGGCGATCGATTTTATCGCTTATTATTATTATATGCTCGTGTTTATCAGAGTAAAATCCACAAATGTGGATGAATGTTTGTAATTTTTTGCTTTCTGGGGTAATTTGGAACCCTGATTACGATTTCGATATTGCCGTTTCGATATTCTCATCACTTCCCCCTCTTATACAATAACGGCTATTTTCGGTCAATTTGAAAGTTCTAAATGCGTGAAACTAACATACTTCTAGCCGGCCGATGAAGACCCAGATTTTTTTGTGTCAAGCCTCAGACCCCAGTAGGTTGTGGGCCAAAGCGGAAGTCCGTGCTTCAAAGGGTTCTCCTTCGGCGATCGAAAGAGTTGAAACATACCAAAGAGGGGGGTCTTTCTTCTTTTTTGACTAGGATTTTTTCAATTTTAAGAGAAAAAGGTCGGTTTTTTTGCATTTCCTGACGTAAAATAAACTCCTGATTACGATTTTGGGGGTCCGACTCCGATATTCCTAGCACCTTGGCGGCAATTTTAAAATAACCGCCAAAAACACGTTTTTTTTGCGTTTAGAAAGGCAAAAAAGGCACTAAACGGTGAAGGGCAGGGACGCAATTCCTCCTGTGGGTAGCCAACATACCCATCTGAATCCCCTCCAAACCGGAAGTCCGTAGGTCAAAGGGTTTTCCTTCGGCGATCGACGAAAGTTTTGGTTTTATCGCGAATACGTACATAAGCTCACGTCGCCACACTAAAATTCGCAAACGTGGACCAATGTTGGTAATTTTTTGGTTACTGGGGTAATTTGGAGCCCTGATTACGATTCCGGAATCGCCGTTTCGATATTCTTAACCGTTCACCTTTTAATTCATAGCGGTTTTTCGGTGAATTTTTATTACGAAAACGTGTGAAACAAATATAGTTTTAACCGGCCGAGGGGGACGCAATTGCTCCTGTGGCAAGCCAACAGACTCCGGCAGATGTTTTTGCAAACCGGAAGTCCGTAGGTCAAAGGGTTTTTCTTCGGCGATCGATTTTATCGCTTATTATTATTATATGCTCGTGTTTATCAGAGTAAAATCCACAAATGTGGATGAATGTTTGTAATTTTTTGCTTTCTGGGGTAATTTGGAACCCTGATTACGATTTCGATATTGCCGTTTCGATATTCTCATCACTTCCCCCTCTTATACAATAACGGCTATTTTCGGTCAATTTGAAAGTTCTAAATGCGTGAAACTAACATACTTCTAGCCGGCCGATGAAGACCCAGATTTTTTTGTGTCAAGCCTCAGACCCCAGTAGGTTGTGGGCCAAAGCGGAAGTCCGTGCTTCAAAGGGTTCTCCTTCGGCGATCGAAAGAGTTGAAACATACCAAAGAGGGGGGTCTTTCTTCTTTTTTGACTAGGATTTTTTCAATTTTAAGAGAAAAAGGTCGGTTTTTTTGCATTTCCTGACGTAAAATAAACTCCTGATTACGATTTTGGGGGTCCGACTCCGATATTCCTAGCACCTTGGCGGCAATTTTAAAATAACCGCCAAAAACACGTTTTTTTTGCGTTTAGAAAGGCAAAAAAGGCACTAAACGGTGAAGGGCAGGGACGCAATTCCTCCTGTGGGTAGCCAACATACCCATCTGAATCCCCTCCAAACCGGAAGTCCGTAGGTCAAAGGGTTTTCCTTCGGCGATCGACGAAAGTTTTGGTTTTATCGCGAATACGTACATAAGCTCACGTCGCCACACTAAAATTCGCAAACGTGGACCAATGTTGGTAATTTTTTGGTTACTGGGGTAATTTGGAGCCCTGATTACGATTCCGGAATCGCCGTTTCGATATTCTTAACCGTTCACCTTTTAATTCATAGCGGTTTTTCGGTGAATTTTTATTACGAAAACGTGTGAAACAAATATAGTTTTAACCGGCCGAGGGGGACGCAATTGCTCCTGTGGCAAGCCAACAGACTCCGGCAGATGTTTTTGCAAACCGGAAGTCCGTAGGTCAAAGGGTTTTTCTTCGGCGATCGATTTTATCGCTTATTATTATTATATGCTCGTGTTTATCAGAGTAAAATCCACAAATGTGGATGAATGTTTGTAATTTTTTGCTTTCTGGGGTAATTTGGAACCCTGATTACGATTTCGATATTGCCGTTTCGATATTCTCATCACTTCCCCCTCTTATACAATAACGGCTATTTTCGGTCAATTTGAAAGTTCTAAATGCGTGAAACTAACATACTTCTAGCCGGCCGATGAAGACCCAGATTTTTTTGTGTCAAGCCTCAGACCCCAGTAGGTTGTGGGCCAAAGCGGAAGTCCGTGCTTCAAAGGGTTCTCCTTCGGCGATCGAAAGAGTTGAAACATACCAAAGAGGGGGGTCTTTCTTCTTTTTTGACTAGGATTTTTTCAATTTTAAGAGAAAAAGGTCGGTTTTTTTGCATTTCCTGACGTAAAATAAACTCCTGATTACGATTTTGGGGGTCCGACTCCGATATTCCTAGCACCTTGGCGGCAATTTTAAAATAACCGCCAAAAACACGTTTTTTTTGCGTTTAGAAAGGCAAAAATGGCACTAAACGGTGAAGGGCAGGAACGCAATTCCTCCTGTGGGTAGCCAACATACCCATCTAAATCCCCTCCAAACCGGAAGTCCGTAGGTCAAAGGGTTTTCCTTCGGCGATCGACGAAAGTTTTGGTTTTATCGCGAATACGTACATAAGCTCACGTCGCCACACTAAAATTCGCAAACGTGGACCAATGTTGGTAATTTTTTGGTTACTGGGGTAATTTGGAGCCCTGATTACGATTCCGGAATCGCCGTTTTGATATTCTTAACCGTTCACCTTTTAATTCATAGCGGTTTTTCGGTGTATTTTTATTACGAAAACGTCTGAAACAAATATAGTTTTAACCGGCCGAGGGAGACGCAATTGCTCCTGTGGCAAGCCAACAGACCCCGGCAGATGTTTTTGCAAACCGGAAGTCCGTAGATCAAAGGGTTTTCCTTCGGCGATCGATTTTATCGCTTATTATTATTATATGCTCGTGTTTATCAGAGTACAATCCACAAATGTGGATGAATGTTTGTAATTTTTTGCTTTCTGGGGTAATTTGGAGCCCTGATTACGATTTCGATATTGCCGTTTCGATATTCTCATCACTTCCCCCTCTTATACAATATCGGCTATTTTCGGTCAATTTGAAAGTTCTAAATGCGTGAAACTAACATACTTCTAGCCGGCCGATGAAGACCCAAATTTTTTTGTGTCAAGCCACAGACCCCAGTAGGTTGTGAGCCAAAGCGGAAGTCCGTGCTTCAAAGGGTTTTCCTTCGGCAATCGAAAGAGTTGAAACATACCAAAGAGGGGGGTCTTTCTTCTTTTTTGACTAGGATTTTTTCAATTTTAAGAGAAAAAGGTCGGTTTTTTTGCATTTCCTGACGTAAAATAAACTCCTGATTACGATTTTGGGGGTCCGACTCCGATATTCCTAGCACCTTGGCGGCAATTTTAAAATAACCGCCAAAAACACGTTTTTTTTGCGTTTAGAAAGGCAAAAATGGCACTAAACGGTGAAGGGCAGGAACGCAATTCCTCCTGTGGGTAGCCAACATACCCATCTAAATCCCCTCCAAACCGGAAGTCCGTAGGTCAAAGGGTTTTCCTTCGGCGATCGACGAAAGTTTTGGTTTTATCGCGAATACGTACATAAGCTCACGTCGCCACACTAAAATTCGCAAACGTGGACCAATGTTGGTAATTTTTTGGTTACTGGGGTAATTTGGAGCCCTGATTACGATTCCGGAATCGCCGTTTCGATATTCTTAACCGTTCACCTTCTAATTCATAGCGGTTTTTCAGTGTATTTTTATGACGAAAACGTGTGAAACAAATATAGTTTTAAGAGGCCGAGGGTGACGCAATTGCTTCTGTGGCAAGCCAACAGACTCAGGCAGATGCTCTTGCAAACCGGAAGTCCGTAGGTCAAAGGGTTTTCCTTCGGCGATCGATTTTATCGCTTATTATTATTATATGCTCGTGTTTATCAGAGTACAATCCACAAATGTGGATGAATGTTTGTTATTTTTTGCTTTCTGGGGTAATTTGGAGCCCTGATTACGATTTCGATATTGCCGTTTCGATATTCTCATCACTTCCCCCTCTTATACAATATCGGCTATTTTCGGTCAATTTGAAAGTTCTAAATGCGTGAAACTAACATACTTCTAGCCGGCCGATGAAGACCCAAATTTTTTTGTGTCAAGCCACAGACCCCAGTAGGTTGTGAGCCAAAGCGGAAGTCCGTGCTTCAAAGGGTCCTCCTTCGGCGATCGAAAAAGTTGAAACATACCAAAGAGGGGGGTCTTTCTTCTTTTTAGACTAGGATTTTTTCAATTTTAAGAGAAAAAGGTCGGTTTTTTTGCATTTTCTGACGTAAAATAAACTCCTGATTACGATTTTGGGGGTCCGACTCCGATATTCCTAGCATCTTGGCGGCAATTTTAAAATAACCGCCAAAAGCACGTTTTTTTTGCGTTTAGAAAGGCAAAAAAGGCACTAAACGGTGAAGGGCAGGGACGCAATTCCTCCTGTGGTTAGCCAACATACCCATCTGAATTCCCTCCAAACCGGAAGTCCGTAGGTCAAAGGGTTTTCTTTCGGTTTTCAATCGACGAAAGTTTCGGTTTTATCGCCAATACGTGCATGTGTTCGTGCCGACAGAGCGGCACCCCATCAAGACGCGGCAAGTAATCCCGGCATTTCTCTAGTGTTAAGTTATTTTTATAGATCACATTTAAAAAAAATAGAAATAAGCAATTTTATGGCAAAATAGAAGCTCTGTACATTTTTACATTAATAACAACAAAATTATTCTCCTTTGTAAACAGGAGTACGTTTTTCTTTAAACGCCAACAATCCTTCCTCTCTATCTTTCGTAGGAATAATTTGAGCATAATATGACTCCTCAAACTTAAAAGCAGTTTTGAGATCCACTTCCGACCCTTGATTTATTGCCGCCTTTGCCATCTTAATAGCAAACGGTCCATTCGGCAAAATTTCTCGTGCTATGGATAGAGATTTCTGATAAGCTGCATCCTGTGCATCATTTTGTTCAACAGCATGATTTACAATACCTATAATAGAAATGATTAAAGTAACCACATTAATAACTAATTCAATTCAGTACCCAATTGCATAGCTTCTTTACCATCTACAATTCTACCAGTATAAATCATCTCTTTGGCCAATGCTGGGTTAATTAATCTTGGTAAACGTTGCGATCCACCTGCACCTGGGATGATAGCAAGTTTTGTTTCCACTAATCCCATTTTTGCTACACTGGAAGCAACTCTTATATCACATGCAAGTGCCATTTCAAGACCACCACCTGTAATATACAAAAATTAAACAAAAATCGAAAATAATATTAAGGGCGCGTGCCCTTAACAACTATCGTATAAATTGTGATAACAACACAGTGCTACTTGCTGTAAATGTAGCTGTATACCTAGAGCTAGTCCATCCATAGCAGCTATTACAGGAATAGGTAATTCATACAGTTTATTCATCAAAGAGCGCAAGCTGGTCACAAATAAGGAAACTTGTTTTTGATTCATGGTCGCTCGTTCTTTTAAATCTGCACCTGCAATGGTAAAGAAATTAGTAATGCAATAAAACTAGTTTTCTGCTATTTTTTTAGAGCCTTTGATGAATTACTCAAAAATAGTAATTATTTTAGGAAAAACACAATGAACTGAGCTACAAAATGAAGTTTGCTGTTAATTTAAGGGGAATTATCATGAATTATGCTACAAAATGAATTTAGTAATTAATTTAGGGGAAACACAATGAATTGTGCGACAAAATGAAGTTTGCTGTTAATTGAAAGGGAATCACATGAATTATGCTACAAAATGAATTTAGTAATTATTTTAGGGGATACACAATGAATTGTGCTACAAAATAAAGTTTGCTGTTAATTGAAGGGGAATCTTCATGAATTATGCTACAAAATGAAGTTAGTAGTAATTAATTTACAAAAAACACAATAAATTGTGCTACAAAATAAAGTTTGCTGTTAATTGAAGGAGAATCACATGAATTATGCTACAAAATAAAGTTAGTCATTAATTTACAGGAAACACAATGAATTGTGCTACAAAATGAAGTTTGCTGTTAATTGAAGGGGAATCGTCATGAATTAAGCTACAAACTGAATTTTACAAAATAAAGTTTGCAGTTAGTTTAAAGAGAATTATCATGAATTATGTTACAAAATGAAGTTTGTTGCAGTTAATTAAAAAGAAATCGTCATAAATTATGCAACAAAATGGATATTTTTTGTGGATTTCTTGATTTAAATCAATTTCATTCTTTCTAAATAGAAGTACTTAACTGATAACAATTCATAACAATTTAAAAATAATTATAGATCACCCTGTATATGTATATTTCAATTAAACACGGTTGCCAACTGAAAACTTTTAATTAATTAACCCATAAATATTGAGAAATAAATAAAGAAATTACCAGCTCCGAAAACTCCAGGAACTAAGCTCTTCAACAATAAAACCCGCACTTCATTGTTAATAGCAATATCATCCAAGGCCTTATGCAAATTATCCACCAAACTCATGCTCAATGCATTCCGTGCTTTCGGCCTGTTTAACCCAAAACTAACAATTCCAGCATCCTTTTCACCCAAATTAGTTATCACCAATTCATCACTTTTGTTGTGTAATTGTCTCGAACTAATTTGATTATTGATTAATTTATTAAATTGATAAATATGCCTGAAATTTTTATTAAGAGCCATATTTATATAATTAATAATAAAACTGATTATTAATTACGTATGATTGGCAGCATTGCTTGGAATTTACTCCTTTTGTATAAGCAACTTAATTAATTATAATTAATTATATAAATTAGATTTGCTTAATTAAATAGCTTGTTTTCATAAAATCAATAAGAATTTGTTGAATTATTAATATTTTTATTAAATGATTTTTAAATAATAATATTTATAAATAGCAACACTTCGTGCTGAAGTTAGTTGATAGTTGGGAGCGTTCAGATATTTTGTATTAAAATTTTAGATAAATCTTAAATTAAATTGCGGAATGATTAGTTAATTGAATTATTTAATTATTGATAACAATTGTAGTGTGTTTTATTAATTATTATACAATTTCTAGTTTGCATAAGGTAATTTCATGTTTATAAATATCAGAACGCGCTGTGATCAGCTGTGTGGTGGTGTCAGAAAGTGAGGACAATAAAACTGACAATTTCCACCAAATTAGCAACAAATACCACCCCTACACCACGAAAAAAATCTGAAAAGCCCTCACACACCATCACCAAGCATGAGTTCGCACTTCCAATATCCGTTTTGAGTACAATACATTCTTCAAAAACCAGTCTTGACAAGTCTCTCAAATGTCAAAATGATAACACACTCACTGCATATCAGGGAATTAAAAACAAATTAGCCGCCCCAGGACTGATTAGACGTATATAATCAGAAATGTCTTTAATTTAAGGTAGGGATTTATATTTAGTTTTGATTGTGTAATGATTGAAACAATTTGTAGCGATAAATATCAGTGCGGGCAATGCAAGAGGGATTCATTGAGGTGCGTCTAGTACTCTACACGAGGCCCTCCAATGGGCAACTGCCTAACATGTTTCAAGGAGCCCGCATCTACGGCCCAAGACAACAATTCTACACACTGCCATAAAGAAGGTAAACAATAATAATGAGATCATCATTGTGTTATGATATTATAAAAAAAAGAATGAGAAGTTGATGAATTTATAGGGTTCTATATTAACAATTTTTTGATATTGCAAAAGTGGCCACTTCTGTGAGCTTATCTTCGGATTTAGTAAACATTTTAAGGTTTTAGGAGTACTATGGAATGAAACAATGAAGAATTATTCAGTGGTTTAAAAATAAAATTAGTGATACATCTTAAATTTTATTTATGGAGAAATATATTAAGCTATTCATTATCGTCAAACCTTATTAACATAAAAATATACAAAAGGTAAAGTTTTAAATAAAGTGATTTAAAAAAACTGAAAATTATACAATTCAGAAATAACAAATCAATTTATATTGCTGCACAAAGTCATTATATCGTTAAGGCTTTTTTTTTAAATGGTTAGTCTGTGAAATTAGTACATTTTAGCATTCTAGTTGAGGCAGTTGGACAGTTGTTTATGCTGCTAACAAGTTTGATTCTGGAGTTTATGAAAGCATGTTATGTCTATTTAACTTTGATTACTTTCACAGACTTAAATATGACCAATTTTACGTTCATCTAATTTGACAATTAATTAAATTGCTTTGTTTAATATACAGGATGATTCATAACAGGAGGTGAAAAGTAAAATGATAATTTTAAGTAACACATACTTTCAAATAGTATTACTTTCATTGCATAGTAGGATGAGTGTAGGTGTGTAAAGTAAAGATCAGTTTTGTGCAGTGACATTTTTTAGTTTTTTTTAATAATTTTTTTTTTTAGTCTATATTGTGTGTTGTTGTGTTGTAGTGGCTGAAGGGGAACTTTCAGACATACACAAACATTTTACAAACACTTATAGACACTTACAGACACTCACAGACACTCACAAACCCTCACAGACACCTACAGACACATACAGGCACTCACAGACACGTACAGACACATACATAGACACTTGCAAACACACCCACAGTCACACTCACAGAAGTTTCACTAATTTTTATAGCAGAAAAGCCAATCTTGAATTAAAAATTTGAAAAAAAAAATCATTGGAAGGCCACAAGAGTGGTTGTAGATGAAAATGTGTGCATTTACTCTTCTTCATTCGAATGAGACTATGCGCAAATAACTATCTCAAAAACTGTGCTTTTGAGTTTGAAATGAATAATCCTTGTGACCCTGCTACTAATATATTTTGGTATTCTATGAAAATAAAATGATTAATTAATTAAAGTGTTAATTCTGAACAATTTGGTTTGTTGCGCGATTTTATAACAAAATTTAAGAAAAATTCAACATTTTTCTAAATACAACAATTTTTTCTTTCATATAAAACGTTTTTAAAAGAGAATTCTGCTTTTGAATTTTCTTGTTGGTATTGTTTAAATATTAATCTCTAAACTAAAGAATTAAATATTTTTCATCTTTGCAAAAGTCAGTGGTACTCAATCTTTTGATGACTGACACTTGGGTGGGTGGTAGGAAACTTTAATTCAAACTACTAGTTTGTAATTTTTGCTCACTCTGGGATCCTCACCCACTCATCCAAGCGTTTGTTATCAAGAAATTGGAAGTTTTACTTTTTAGAAGTCTTTTTGTTCAAGATGGAAGAAGTGTATCCAATCTTTTGATAACTAACGCTTGGGCGGGTGGGTGGGTCACTCCAAATCAGATGATTACCATTGAGTAGTTTGAACTGGAGTGCCCAGCGACTCTCCCAAGAGTTTGTTAACAAAGTTTCTTCTTTTTGCAAGCGTTAGAAGAGAGGTGATGAAAAATCTAATCTTTTGATGAGCAATACTTGGGAGGACGCGTGGGTGGGTTACTCCAGATTATGCTGAGCATCGAGTAGTTTGAACTGTAGTGCCTACCTACCTATCCAAGAATTTGTTAAGAAAATATTGGAAGTTATTCCTCTTTGCAAGTGTTAGAAGTCTCTATGTTAGAGGAGGGGATGATAGATTCACTCCAGATCATAATTACCATCAAGTAGTTTGAACTGGAGTTCTCATTCATCCGCCCGAGTATTTGTTAACAAAAATTTGAAGTTTCTCCTCTTTGCAAGCGTTAGACTTCTCTATATTAGAGAAGATGATAATGAATTCAGTCTCTTGATGACCAACGCTTAGGTGGGTCACTCCAGAGTATGATTATCATCTAGTAGTTTGAACTGGAGTATGCTCCCATCCGTCCGAGTGTTTGGTATCAAGAGATTTAAAGTCTTTTCTTGTTGCAAGTGTTAAAAATCAGAAGAAGGGATGATGAATCTATTATGTTGATGAGCTATGCTTAGGTGGGTAGGTCACTCTAATTTATGATTACAAACCAGTCGTAAAGAATCAAATAAAGTACACTTTAATTTTTGTTTACTAGCTCAAAGCAAATTTTAAAGATGCGGCTTGGGCGGGAATAATCTGAAAAAATTAAACCAAACATTTGTTAAAACTCGAATCGTTCAGTGCGAAACTGATTGGTTATTAGGATGGATTTTCAAAGTTTAAATTGTGGGCGAGTTACTTCTTCTACTGTGACCCACCTACCCTCCCAAGTATTAGTTATCAAAAGATCCATTGTTTGCTCTACCTCTTATGTGCTTGGATTTAGATATGAGAAAGTTGTTCAACAATTAATCTCTTGATAACTGCTTGGGTGGGTGTAACAAAGTTTAATTTGTGGGCGAATTGCTTCTTTTACTGTACCCACTCACTTGCCTAAGTGTTAGTCATCAAAAGATCCATTGTTTGCCCTACCTTTTGTGTGCTTGGGTTTAGATATGAGAGAGTTGTTTGACAATAAATCTCTTGATAACTAACGCTTGGGTGGGTGGGTGGGAACAAAGTTTAAATTGTGGGCGAGTTACTTTTTCTACTATGACCCACCCACCCGCTCAAGTGTTAGTTATTAAAGGATCCATTGCTTGTCCCACTTCTTGTGTGCTTGGATTTAGATATGAAAGAGTTGTTTGACAATAAATCTCTTGATAACTAACGCTTGGGTGGGTGGGTGGGAACAAAGTTTAAATTGTGGGCGAGCTACTTCTTCTACTGTGACTCACCCACCCGCCTAAGTGTTAGTCATCAAAAGATCCATTGTTTGCTCCACCTCTTGTGTGCTTGGATTTAGATATGAAAGAGTTGTTTGACAATAAATCTCTTGATAACTAACTCTTGGGTGGGTGTGTGAGAACAAAGTTTAAATTATGGGCAAGCTACTTCTTCTACTGTGACTCACTCACCCACCCAAGTGTTAGTCATTAAAGGATCCATTGTTTGTCCTACCTCTTGCGTGCTTGGATTTAAATATGAAAGAGTTATTTGACAATAAATCTCTTGATAACTAACGCTTGGGTGGGTGGGTGGGAACAAAGTTTAAATTGTGGGCGAGTTACTTCTTTTACTGTTACCCACCCACCCGCTCAAGTATTAGTTATTAAAGGATCCATTGTTTGTCCTACTTCTTGTGTGCTTGGATTTAGAAATGAAAGAGTTGTTTGACAATAAATCTCTTGATAACTAACTCTTGGCTGGGTGGGTGGGAACAAAGTTTAATTTGTTTGCGAGTTACTTCTTCTACTGTGACCCAGCCACCCGCCCAAGTGTTTGTCATCAAAAGATCTATTGTTTGTCCCACCTCTTGTGTGCTTAGATTTAGATATGAGAGAATTGTTAATAATAATAAATTAAAAAAAAAAAATAATTTGTGGGCGAGTTACTTCTTCTACTGTGACCCACCCACTCGCTCAAGTGTTAGTCATCAAAAGATTCATTGTTTGCTCTACTTCTTGTGTGCTTGGATTTAGATATGAGAGAATTGTTCAGCAATTAATCTCTTGATAACTAACTCTTGGGTGGGTGGGTGGGAACAAAGTTTAATTTGTGAGCGAGTTACTTTTTTTACTTTGACCCACCCACCCGCCCATGTGTTAGTCATCAAAAGATCCATTGTTTGCCCCACTTTTTGTGTGCATGGGTTTAGATAAGAGAGAATTGTTCAACAATTAATATCTTGATAACTAACGTTTGGGTGGGTGGGAACAAAGTTTAGTTTGTGGGCGATTTACTTCTTCTACTGTTACCCACCCACCCGCCCAAGTGTTAGTCATCAAAACATTAAATCTCGTTGTTTGACATTAAATCTCTTGATAACTAACGCTTGGGTGGGTGGGTGGGAACAAAGTTTAAAATGTAGGCGAGTTACTTCTTCTACTGTGACCCATCCACCCGCCCAAGTGTTAGTCATCAAAAGATCCATTGTTTGCCCCACCTCTTGTGTGCTTGGATTTAGATACGAAAGAGTTGTTTGAGAATTGTTAATAATAAATCTCTTGATAACTAACGTTTGGGTAGGTACACAGAACAAAGCTTAATTTGTGGGCGAGTTACTTTTTCTACTGTGATCCAACCATCCGCTCAAGTGTTAGTCATTAAAGGATCTATTGTTTGTTTCAAGTTAATACAAGATTCGACATTTGGTGGTGTCCCTTATTATAATTAAAAATTATGAATGTTGTGGAAATTGGATGAAAAGCTTTTTTTTTTGTTTGGTTATTAAACTCTTCTCGAAATGTTGCTTTTAGGTGCGGCCTTGCACAGACACTTACAAACACATACTCAGACACTCACAGACCCTACTAACTGTCACAAACACACAAGTCATTTCATAGACACTGACAGATATTCATAGACACTAAGGGTGCGGACACAACGGCGATCCTCGTTTCGATCATAGCATCGTACCTTCGCATATCGAACAGCTCTCAGACCCTAGAACACTAGAATTTTTTCTAAGCTCGGACTCTTGCTCATTGCTTCGATCCTGGTATTTATGTTGAAATGAAACTTTAAATACGAAAATTAGAGCAATGAGCAAGGGTCCAAGCTTAGAACAAATTTTAGTGTTTCAGATTGGAGCGAGGATCGCCGTTGTGTCCACAGCCTTAGTGTCTATGAATATCTGTTCTTATAGTTCTTTACCAACTATGTTTGATGTATGGTACTTCTTTTTTCTTTCCGAAAAAAGTCTTTAATTTTTTGTACACGGCTTGCTGATTTGTTTATTTATCTCTCTATTTTTGAATGTCTTCTTTTCCAAGATTTTCTTTTTTTTCTAGATTGTTATTTTTGACTTTGCTGCTTGCAGTATCTCTTCGCTTTTGATTGTCTTGCTTTCATTGTTTCTATTTTTGAGAATTTTTTGTTGGTTTTCTTCTTTACTTTTAATTTTGTTATGTCAATTCTATTTTTGATTGGTTTTTCGACATTTTTAAATTTTATACTGATGTTCTCCACTTCAGTGTTGTGGTCAGAGCTGACATCTGTGCCTGGGTAGGCAAAATGTGATTTAGTTAGATAAGAAAAAAATGTTTTATAAACAAGGTCGACCTTGAAAAACAATCTTTGGTACATACATACATACCTTTTTTTTTTTTTTTTTTTTTAAGGACGTAGTGAGGTTGTGGTCTCAGCAAGTGGCCTTTGAGAATAACTAACGCAGGGCAATACCTTTCGGTTTTCTTCTCTACGTTAGTTCTGTTGTCATTTTGTCCTTATCATGTCTGTCTCTAATCTATTATTAGTTTGAGATGAGCTGGTTTCGGTCTTGTGGGATTCACACAGACTGCTGCGGCAACACATGCTGTCCCCGGCTCATCTCTTCCTATACCCTATTTGTTGTCTGTCCTATACTGACGTTCATCTCTCCTTTCTGCCATTCTATTGTTATTCACCCTAGTTGTTTGATTTGTCCTTAGATGTCTTCTTAGTTTCTCTAAGTCTTCATTCACTTCTTTGTCGGCGTAACCTCTCTCTTTCATGAATATTTTGTGGAGCTCCATTAGGTGTACCCCCTTTGGTAATCCTAGATTTGCCAATTTAACTTCTAAGGATATTCTTGAGTCTCCATTTGGAATTATTTCTTCGTATCCCCTGGTTCAAAGTATACTCTGACCATTTCAAAGGTTACATTGTCAGTCAACCTCGAAATGGCGTATCTACCATTTGGAAATTCTCTGGTCAGTTCCGTCAGTTTGCTTTCTTTGAGCAGCTCTTTTCTTTTTTTTTCTTATTTCTGCAATTTTATTTTGGTAGGTACAAATGTTTCATTGTATATTCTTTTCTTGTCTACTTTCTCCTCTTCCATTCCTTGGTAGGCATAGTTGTCTTGACCTTCTTTGTATTTTTTCTCTTCATTGCTTTTTTCTATGTTCTTTTGCTTCTACTTAGCTTCTCTTTGTCTTCTGTGGTTTTTGATGTGTACATACATACATAGTCACGCCATTCCTTGTTGGGGTAGATAATCGAGGTGTCGGACACACCGAGCCACAGAGAAGACATGTGTATATTTGGATGCCTATATGAGGTTAATGCTATTATTTACCATATTTTTGCAGTTTTTTTCGAGTTTTAGATCCCTAAAACCAAAATACATAAAACAAATTTATATTTTCTAATTAAATTACATTAAAATACTTGACGTATTTTAATGAATTACATTAAAATACGTCAAGTAATTTATTTTATTTTATTTTATTTAATTTTTGGCGGTTAAAAATGCTCTTTTTTGCCCAGCTCACTGGGAACAAAAAAAATGGTTTTATGGCTTTTGCGACTTATAGACAGAGTATAGACTTAAAAATCCGCCAGAATTAGATTCTACGGAAAATTTCTTAAAGTCAAAGTTGAAAAACGACAAGAAAATTAAAAAAATAATTCTAAAGCAAATTTCTTGATGCATTGCCTCCTCCCCTGCTCTAGTCTGTTTGACATGGAATTACCCATATTATTTATTTCTAATACTTGCACTTTTTTTTCTTTTCCAAGCTTTTATGCTTTTGAGAGATCACCTTATATTTGTTTTTTGTATATTGGGTGCATGTTATGAGCGTATTTTTTTTCAACAGGTTTTGAGATTAAAATAAATAATCTTAAATAATCATTTAAATAAAATTCTTGGAAGAATGCAATTAAACTGATTTGTTTCTATCTAATGGGTTTTTAATGCAAGTATACCTGATTATTTACAACTAATGCCGTATATTGCACAGTAATATTTATACGGAATTATGTGGTTCATTTACACGGACACTTTTTGGACGCTCGGTTAGAGTGTCTTCGTTTGGCGGGCGCCATGAAATCAAATAGTAACAAATTGTAACTATTATTACATTTTTAAAGGTTGTTTGAAAACGGTGTTTGAGCAAGTTAAATGAACTCAATTTGTTGGGGTTTTATTTAAAAACGCTAAATTTTTTATTCAAGCACAGTTTTTAACATTTATGCGTGCAAGGTCTTGGATTTTAATTTAGAATTTGTGATATTAAAAGAAAACTTTTTTACTAGTTTTTTAGTGCTCATGCGCATGTTTGTCTTTTAGTGCGCATGCGCATATTAGAGACCAGTGCTCCCTCTATTAAATATTTTAAGATAAAATATTTAAATTGCGTTATTTACATTTAAATTGTGATTTGCATTCTAAATGTATAGTCTTATTATGTTAATATAATTAGGTGTGAGTGTGCTTGTGTGTAATATTTGAAATGAAATGATCAGTAAAATAATATTAAAGAAATGGATAACGTCAAACGTATGATGCATTTGAAATACAGAAGTAAGTTAGAATAAAGGATGGTAATTGTAATAATAAAATGGTAAATGGGACTAGATTTTTAGAAGTAAAATGAGTATAAAGGTCTGTTCCAACATACGATTTGGACAGTTTGCAAACCGTTCAAACTATGCACACATACAAATTACTGTGTATAAAAGATTGCCTAAGGTTGACAAATATTTGTTTGTGTGCACAGTTTGAACGGTTTGCGAACCGTCCAAATCGTATGTTGGAACAGACCTTAAGATGTTTTTAACCTTTCTATACTAAATCGGTTTTAGAAAAACTGAACATTGCACGGGCTAACTATATTCGAAAAGTTGTACTAGAAAAAGCCAGACTTTAAATCTGACACGATAGATTTTTGTGATTTTTTTAACAGAATGTAGAGAATTTTATTTTAAAATTTTAGGTTATCAATTTTGTTTCGGAGGATTTTATTTTGGAAAGATGGATTTTCTTCATTATTTTAATATTTTATGACAGAATTTTGCTGTTTTTGACTTTTTATAAAAGAATGTTGCAATTTTTAACAGTTTATAGTGAATTTTGGCATTTTTTGACAATATTTTTATACTTTATAGCTGGTGTATTTCTTATGGTTTTCAATAATATTTTAATGTTTTGTGGCCGGAAAGTGCGATTTTTGACTATATATGAACAAAATTTTAGATTTTCAACCGATTTTTGATTCAATTTGATGATTCACAAATGTTTTATGACCGGATTTAGCTATTTCTAACTTTTTATCATAGAATTTTGCACTTTTTAACAGTTTATAGTGAATTTTGGCATTTTTTGACTATAATTTTATACTTTATGGCTGGTTTGTGGCTAATTTCTTATGGTTTTCAACAATATTTTGATGTTTTATGCTATTTTTGACTATATAAATTTTGGATTTTTAACTGGTTTTTGATTCTATTTAATGATTGATAAATGTTTTATGACTGGATTTGGCTGTTTTTGATTTTTTATGATAGAATTTTGCACTTTTTAACAGGTAATGACAAGATTTTTGTGCTTTTTGTAAATATTTTTATACTATCGGCCGGATTTTACTATTTTTGACGTTCCATGAAAAGAATTTTGCACTTTTTAACAGTTTATGACCAGATTTTGGTGTTTTCTGACAATATTTTGATATGTCAAGGCCGGTTTTTGGTTCTTTTCAACAATATGTTGAAATTTTATGATTGGATTAAGCTATTTTTGACATTTTATGAACAAATTTTTGCACCTTTTAACCGTTTTTTGCCGCATTTTGTTCTTTTAATAATTTTTTTATTTTATAAATAGAATGTTGTAGTTTTTAGCAATTTATGGTGAATTTTGGTATTTTCTGACAATATATAGACGGGATTTTGCTATTTTTGACATTCTATAAATAGAATTTTGTACTTTTTGACACTTTATGACACTATTTTGATATTTTATAGCCGGATTTTGCTGTTTATGACATTGTTTACACTTTTTTAACAATTTTATGTCTAGATTTTGCTGTTTTCTAACAATATTTTGATGTTTTAAGGTTGGAATTTGTTATTTTTGACATTTTATTAATACAATTTATGCTTTTTTAACAGTTTTTGGCCGGATTCTATCTGAAAGTATTTTAAATTTTTCTAAAAAATGTTTTAGTTGTACTTTTTGGCTAGTTTATGGCAATTTTTTATGCTTTTCAACAATATTTTTATGTTTTATGGCCGGAATTTGCTATTTTTGATTATTTATGAACAAAATTTTGGTTTTTTAACCGGTTTTTGATTTTATTTAATGATTCATAAATGTTTTATGACTAGATTTAGCTATTTTTGACTTTTTATGATAGAATTTTGCACTTTTTATCAGTTAATGACAAGATTTTTGTGTTTTTTGACAGTATTGTCATACTTTTTGGCCGGATTTTACTATTTTTGACATTCTATGAAACGAATGTTGCATTTTTTAACAGTTTATGAGCGGATTTTGGTGCTTACTGACAATATTTTGATATTTCAAGGACGGTTTTTGGATCTTTTTAACAATATGTTGAAATTTTATTGATTGGTTTAAGCTATTTTTGACATTTTATGAACAATTTTTTGCACTTTAACCGTTTTTTGCCGGATTTTAATATTTTTTTAATTTTATGACAGAATTTTGCCACTTTTGGCTTTATATATGTAGAAAGTTGTAGTTTGTAGCTATTTATGGTGAGTTTCGGTATTTTCTGACAATATTTTGGCTGGATTTTGCTATTTTTGACATTCTATGAATAGAATTTTGTACTTTTCGACACTATTTTGATATTTCATAGCCAGATTTTGCTTTTTTTGGAATTTTATGACTTCTTTATACTATTTTAACAATTTTATGTCTAGATTTTGCTGTTTTCTAGCAATATTTTGATGTTTTATGGCCGGAGTTTGCTATTTTTGACTATTTATGAACAAAATTTTGGATTTTTAACTGTTTTTTTAATTTTATTTGATGATTTTAAAATGTTTTATGACCGGATTTAGCTATTTTTGAGTTTTTATGATAGAATTTTGCATTTTTTATCAGTTAATGACAAGATTTTTGTGTTTTTTGGCAATATTTTCATACTTTTTGGCCGGATTGTACTATTTTTGACATTCTACGAAAATGTTTTGCACTTTTAACAGTTTATGATCTGATTTTGGTGCTTTCTTACAATATTTTGATATTTTAAGGCCGGTTTTTGGATTTTTTTTAAATATGTCGAAATTTTAAGATTGGATTAAGCTATTTGGACATTTTATGCACAAATGTTTGCACCTTTTAACCGTTTTTTGCCGGATTTTGTTTTTGTTTTTTTAAATTTTATGACAGAATTTTTGCCACTTTTGTTGTAGGTTATAGCAATTTCTGTTGAATTTTGGCATTTTTGACAATATTTTGTAGGATTTTGCTATTTTTGACATTCTATAAATAGAATTTTGTATTTTTTGACACTTTATGACACTATTTTGATATTCTATAGCCGGATTTTGCTGTTTATGACATTGTTTACACTTTTTTAACAATTTTATGTCCAGATTTTGCTGCTTTTTAACAATATTTTGATGTTTTATGGCCAGAATTTGCTATTTTTAACATTTTATTACTACAATTTATGTTTTTTTAATAGTTTTCAATCGGATTTGATCTGAAAATATTTTAAATTTTTCTAAAAAAATGTTTTAGTTGTACTTTTTGGCTAGTTTATGGCTAATTTTTTATGCTTTTTAACAATATTTTTATGTTTTATGGTTGGAGTTTGCTATTTTTGATTATTTATGTACAAAATTTTGGATTTTTGATCTTTTTTTGATTTATAAATTAGTTATTTTTGACTTTTTATTATAGAATTTTGCACTTTTTAACAGGTAATGACAAGATTTTTGTGCTTTTTGTTAATATTTTATACTCATTGCTCGGATTTTACTATTTTTGACGTTCCATGAAAAGAATTTTGCACTTTTTAACAGTTTATGACCGGATTTTGGTGTTTTCTTACAATATTTTGATATTTCAAGGCCGGTTTTTGGATATTTTTAACAATATGTCGAAATTTTATGATTGGATTAAGTTAGTTTTTGACATTTTATGAACAAATTTTTGCACCTTTTGTCGGATTTTAATATTTTTTTTATTTTATGACAGAATTGTGCCACTTCTGACTTTGTATAAATAGAATGTTGTAGTTTTTAGCAATTTTTGGCGAATTTTAGTATTTTATGACACTATTTTGGCTGGATTTCATAGCCGGATTTTGCTGTTTTTGGAATTTTATGACATTTTTTACACTTTTTTAACAATTTTATGTCTAGATTTTGCTGCTTTCTAACAATATTTTGATGTTTCATGGCCGGAATTTGCTATTTTTGACATTTTATTAATATAATTTATGCTTTTTTAACAGTTTTTGGCCGGATTTTATCTGAAAATGTTTTAAATTTTTTTAAAAATGTTTTAGTTATACTTTTTGGCTAGTTTATGGCTAATTTTTTAAGCTTTTCAACAATATTTTTTTGTTTTATGGTTGGAGTTTGTTATTTCTGACTATTTATGAACAAAATTTTGGATTTTGAACCGGTTTTTGATTCTATTTATTGATTTTTGACTTTTGCACTTTTTAACAGTTAATAACAAGTTTTTTGTGCTTTTTGGCAATATTTTTATACTTTTTGACTGGATTTTACTATTTTTGACGTTCCAAGAAAAGAATTTTGCACCTTTGAACAGTTTATGACCGGATTTTGGTGCTTTCTGACAATATTTTGATATTTCAAGGCTGCATTTTGTTTTTTTTTAACAATATGTTGAAATTTCATGATTGGATTAAGCTATTTTTGACATTTTATGAATAAATTTTTGCACCTTTTAACAGTTTTTTTGCCGGATTTTAATTTTTTTTATTTTATGACAGAATTTTGCTACTTTGGACTTTGTATAAATAGAAAATTGTAGTTTTTAGCAATTTTTGGTGGATTTTGGTATTTTCTGATTTTGGAGGATTTTGCTGTTTTGACATTCTATAAATAGAATTTTGTACTTTTTGACACATTATGACAGTATTTTGATATTTTGTAGCCAGATTTTGCTGTTTTTGGAATTTTTTACACTTTTTTAACAATTTTATGTCTAGATTTTGCTGTTTTCTAACAATATTTTGATGTTTTAAGGTTGGAATTTGTTATTTTTGACATTTTATTAATACAATTTATGCTTTTTTAACAGTTTTTGGCCGGATTCTATCTGAAAATATTTTAAATTTTTCTAAAAAATGTTTTAGTTGTACTTTTTGGCTAGTTTATGGCAATTTTTTATGCTTTTCAACAATATTTTTATGTTTTATGGCCGGAATTTGCTATTTTTGATTATTTATGAACAAAATTTTGGTTTTTTAACCGGTTTTTGATTTTATTTAATGATTCATAAATGTTTTATGACTAGATTTAGCTATTTTTGACTTTTTATGATAGAATTTTGCACTTTTTATCAGTTAATGACAAGATTTTTGTGTTTTTTGACAGTATTGTCATACTTTTTGGCCGGATTTTACTATTTTTGACATTCTATGAAACGAATGTTGCATTTTTTAACAGTTTATGAGCGGATTTTGGTGCTTACTGACAATATTTTGATATTTCAAGGACGGTTTTTGGATCTTTTTAACAATATGTTGAAATTTTATGATTGGTTTAAGCTATTTTTGACATTTTATGAACAATTTTTTGCACTTTTAACCGTTTTTGCCGGATTTTAATATTTTTTTAATTTTATGACAGAATTTTGCCACTTTTGGCTTTATGTATGTAGAAAGTTGTAGTTTTTAGCTATTTATGGTGAGTTTCGGTATTTTCTGACAATATTTTGGTTGGATTTTGCTATTTTTGACATTCTATGAATAGAATTTTGTACTTTTCGACACTATTTTGATATTTCATAGCCAGATTTTGCTTTTTTTGGAATTTTATGACATTTTTTAGACTTTTTTAACAATTTTATGTCTAAATTTTGCTGTTTTCTAGCAATATTTTGATGTTTTATGGCCGGAATTTGCTATTTTTGACATTTTATTAATACAATTTATGCTTTTTTAATAGTTTTTGGCCGGATTTTAATTTTTTTTTTTAAATGTTTTAGTTGTACTTTTTGGCTATTTTTTTATGCGTTTTAACAATATTTTTATGTTTTATGGCCGGAGTTTGCTATTTTTGATTATTTATGAACAAAATTTTGGATTTTTAACTGTTTTTGATCCTATTTGATGATTTATAAATGTTTTATGACCGGATTTAGCTATTTTTGAGTTTTTATGATAGAATTTTGCATTTTTTATCAGTTAATGACAAGATTTTTGTGTTTTTTGGCAATATTTTCATACTTTTTGGCCGGATTGTACTATTTTTGACATTCTACGAAAAGTGTTTTGCACTTTTTAACAGTTTATGATCTGATTTTGGTGCTTTCTTACAATATTTTGATATTTCAAGGTCGGCTTTTGCATTTTTTAACAATATGTCGAAATTCTATGATTGGATTAAGCTGTTTTTGACTTTTTATGAACAAATTTTTGCACCTTTTAACCGTTTTTGTCGGATTTTGTTCTTCTTGTACTGAATTTTGTCACTTTTGATTTTGTATAAATAGAATGTTGTAGTGTTTAGCAATTTCTGGAGAATTTTGGTATTGTCCGACAATATTTTGGCTGGGTTTTGCTATTTTTGACATTCTATGAATAGTATTTTGAACTTTTTGACATTTTATGACAGTATTTTGATATTTTGTAGCCGGATTTTGCTGTTTTTGGACTTTTATGACATTTTTTACACATTTTTTAACAGTTTATAGCCGGATTTTGGTGCTTTTTGGCAGTATTTTGATGTTTAAAGACCGAATTTTGATATTTGTAACATTTTATAAATAGAATTTTACACTTACTCAACCGTTTTTGGCCGGATTTTAGTTTTTTCTAAAAATATTTTAGTTTTGTATGACCGGATTTTGTCAATTTTGATTTTTTATGAATAGAACTTTACACTTTTCAACAGTGACAGGCAAAAAACTTCATTTGTGACCATTGACTCCCGCTGGACGCTTCACTTTTCTCTACCACAACAAACTAACCTCGCAGGGACAGGTAAAAATCACTGTCTAAAACGTGAATACCGTCTCAATTCTTAACATTATAATCAACTGGACACGACGTTGGTAGCAAGATTTTTTTTTTGAAGGATTTATTTACATCTTTAAAAGCCGGATTTACAGATTTATTAAAGGCCGGATTTATTATTTGAAGGCCGGATTTACACTTTTAAAAACAGAATTTGCAGTTTTAAAGGCTGGATTAACAGTTTGACAGTAGACTAAATACATTGATGGCCGGATTTACAATTAGGAGGCCGGATTAACAATTTGAAAGCCGAATTTATAGTTTAACACGTTGGTTGCCAACAGCATGATGAGCTGATAAGAAATTAATTTGAAATATGTCCATTTTGTTAATACAATATCTGATAAAAAAAGGTGATCCATAGTTAAACTTCCAAACGTTTGGGTCTGATTGTTAGCTAGAGTGAAAAAGCCATTATGAGCGGGCATTATAATTTATAACGCTTGTTTCCGTATTACAAGTAATTGCCATTGTAGTGTGTGTTATTCTGTTTACAACATGAAGTAATAAAATTTATGTTTTTATCACTAATTTATTCTTACGAATGCATTACTAGTTTCGGCTTGACTAGAGCCTTCTATGGATGTAATAAGTTAATTGGGTTAAAGTATAAAACTACAAACTTATGGAGGCGGAGTTACAAAGGTGATTAAGGGAGTGGTGATTATCTAAAAAAGGAAAGGGGGGTATATATTAAATCTTTTGGTCATTTAGAGAGGTTTCTTTTTTTATTTGAAAGTTTCCAAATTTACTAGAAAATTTGATTGAAGTATTTTTTGTTACTTATGTAAAAATTTTGCAATCTTCAGCTTTGGGAAAGTATTTTGATGTTCTCGGAATGTTTTGAAATGATTTTTTATGTTCTTTGTACCGGGTAATATTTTGGACGGTTTGTCCTATGTATACGCTATTACAATCTTCACATGTTAATTTATATACTTCCGGTTTTATGTTATGTGTAGAAAAAAACATTTTTTTTCTTTTCTCATTTTCTCATTTTCTTATTTATTAATTTGTCTATTACATAAATAACTATTATAATATAATTATAAATATAATAATAAAGAAATATCAGTAAAATATTTTCAAAAAAAACAATGGACGTGCATAAATGTACAATAAAAGTTATTTTATATTTTACTTGAATATGAGTCAGATTAGAGAATTTGTAAACATTTTATAAATGTATCCGCCTAGTCATCATTAAACAAGATCCTTGTATATTAATACCGTGTTTATTATTTTTATAAATTCAACACTTTTGTTCTATTTTTAGATTCTAATAACAATTGTATTATGCAGCTATGAATTATTGATTCTGTCTGGAATTGCAAAGTATTAATGTTTTCATTTTATTTATTTCATAACTATGTAAGGTATTATTGAAATGTCAAAATAATTGTCATGATTAATTTATTAACTGTAAGTTATTAATGTAATATTTTGAATTTGTAATCTAACGATTTTTTGTTTGATTTAGAAATGCCCGAGGCTCGGTTATACAGTGGTGCATCATTTAACCAAACAACAGCAACTACAACAATAGAAACCAGCCTGATAAGCAACGGAAATCATATATCTTCAGCACCGGAGAGTGCATCTACAATCAGTCGCTTTTACAGCTACCAAAGACGCCCGCAAGTGAAATCAGCTCCAGTTATGGGTCTGAGTGAAAGTAAACCGTCCGACTCAAAACTCAATACGCTTTTCGATAATTACAAGGACGAAGAGGAGGACAATATGTTGGAAGATGGAATAGAGCAGCTATGCAAAGATCTGCAAGTGTCGCCCGATGAATTCAAAGTGCTCATATTAGCTTGGAAGTTGAATGCAGAACAAATGTGTCGCTTCACACGTCAGGAATTTGTGTCGGGTTTAAAAACAATCCGCGCGGATTCTATAAAGAGTTTACAATCACGCCTTCCCGAATTAGTGAGTGAAGTGGAGAAGAACGATGACGCTTTTAAAAATTTGTATCGGTTCACGTTTAAATTTGGTTTGGATTCAGCTTCGGGTCAACGTATACTTCCTACAGAAATGGCCATTTTGCTTTGGAAATTGGTGTTTACGGTTCGTGAACCTGATATACTCGAACGGTGGCTCAACTTTCTTAAAAAACATGAACAATATAGGGGGATACCGAAAGATACGTGGAATATGTTTCTGAATTTTGCAGATACAGTAGGAAATGATCTCAGTTCTTATGATGATAATGAGGCCTGGCCAAGTTTGTTTGATGATTTTGTTGAGTACGAAAATGATCAGGCCAATCAGAACGTCACCAAGGACAAGGAATGTGAGAGTTTAATCATAACAAAAGATGACTGATTTAATCTTTTTCTGAAACTACAATATTTCGTCCACAAATTAATTAGATGTTCTATATTTTTACACGAGGTGCGTAGCGTACATCAGTAGTACCAACCATAAAATGATAAGGAATTGAGCTTTCAAACCAATTGTTCGGTGGACACATTTTGTAGTTTCATTTCTTATACATAATGTAATATATTTATATTTAACTTAAGAACTGCCTACTGTATTTTTTACAAATTAAGTGTGCCCCGACTCCAAATGTATTTATGAAATTAACATCCAAAATGTGTGATTTATGGGTGCACTGGATATGAGAGATGAAATAAAAAGAAAAACAAGTTCGTGATATTGATTGTAGTAAGTTAGTAAGAAGAATCGAGATTTTTTCATTTCCTGACTTTGATGAATGTAGCTTTCATCTAGTTTTAAGGACAGAATGATGCGACATATTTTTTATTAAGTAATTTTCATTAATGTATATGTACGTGCTGACATGGTGATTAAACAAATATAAATTATATTATATTTAAATTTCAGATTATTTTAATGTTTCCATTTTTAACCAATATTTGTAGGTACGAATTACATTAAAAAAATCTTAAAATAAGCGTACGCCACTGTGTATGTGTTATGTTATTAATTTTAACTTGTGCAGTTTTGTGTGAAATTTAGTGCTTATGATCTTGCCAATCTTGGTAATTATATTACAATTTTAACAATCTTACAATTAATTTTAAATAATCTTGCTTTCCGTAGCTGTATTAACTAATCATACCAGTGGCGTACCTTATTTTTTTAACGTGATTTTATTAATTTTTATAATCCTACTGTCTCTTGCATAACTTTACCTGTATTTCTTTTTAGTTAGTCGGCATTTACTCATAATTGGGATTTTGTTTTTTGCAGGTTCTACGTGCCTCTCTTCCAGTTTTGTCGGTTCTTCGTTCTTTTTTTTATTTATTGTACCGATCAGGTATCAGTCATCTTGCGTCTTCTTCTTTTCTGATTTGCATTTACTATTCTTTTGATTACGTGATTCAATAAACATTTGAGAAGAGAATGAATGCCCTATTCATCCTTTTTTTCATTTTTATGAGTATTACTCGCGCTTTTTCTTTCCCTGCTCAAAACTTTTTTAATCCGGATTTTGTCTAACAACTTAATGTCTATTAATCTCTTCCAGAGCTACATTTTAAAAGCTTTTATATCTTTTTTCCAAGTTTTACGTTCGAATAGGAACATAGTAAACATTTCAAAATCTTTTTTTGCGGATTTATATCTAACTTGCTACTCAAAATCTTGTTTCTAAAAGCTTCTTTTGCCATTTCTATGCTCTATGCGTACCCTTATTTCTTTTTCGCTTTTCCAAATCTTTATAATTTCAGTACCTAGGTACTTGCTCCAATTTATTTACCGACTATGGTATGGGAACTTTGTTAAGATAGACGTTCATATGGGGATTTTCTCCGGATTTACTTTGACTCTCCAGTCGTTCAACCAGTCTTTGAGGTTGGTGGTGGTTTTTTGTAGCTTTGAGGTGACCTTCATGGGTTACTTTGAGGTGAAAAGTGCTGTGTTGTCAGCGTATTGAGCCATTTTTACCCTGTGCGTTTATTCCGAGCGCATGTCAGGTTAAATAGCAGAGGAGAGAGAATGGAACCTTGAGGAACTGCTGCCGTGAGGAAGAAATGTGTTTGAAAGTTTTGACTGTCATCGCTCTGCGGTTTAGATATGAGGAAAGTTATTTCTGTGTAGTTTATAGAGAAGTCTTTAGTGCCAGACTTTGTCGAAGGCTTTTTTGATGTACCACTCTTGTGGTCTTTTTGTGTCTGAAATCTTTGACTATAATTTTGTTTTGTTTTGTTTAATCATTTTTGCACTTTGTAGGATGAAGAACTTTTCCACTTTACCCATTTTGTCTGTAATGCTGTTGGCATTCAAGACACAAACACTGGAGTAATACTTCATTAGTTTTTAAGAAGAGGGAACAAAATTTTCTTCTGAAAATTGTTGAATTTGGCAAAAAAATCATTTGACGTTGCCGTCGGAAAGACGGCGTTTACAAACAATTTGTTTGCTGCGGCAGGTTTGCGGGGAGCTGCACTTTGTGATGTAGATGTAGACGGGCCCATGGCTGGCACCAATTTGGTAGCCGGTCTGGTGATGTCTTTTTTGTCTTTCCATTGCGAGTCCATTATTTTGGTGCCGGCGGAGAGATGGCGTTTGCAAACAATTTGTTTGCAGTAGCCGCGGCATGTTTGCAAAGACTTGCGCTTTGTAATGAAGACCTAGATGGGCTTAAGGCCGGCGATGAGATTATTTTGAAATATACTTTACATTCCTTGAAGTTTTTGGGACAGGCCGATCGGTGGTGTCTCAAACAATCTCTGGCATTAAGGAATGCTATCGCCACGTTTTTTTTTGGTTTGACTGAGACCTTCAAACTTAGAAGTTTGATCATAATCTCGGCGCTTTTGTCTCTCTTTGTCTCGGTGAGGTATTCTGGGCGTGCTTAATTTCTACCTCAAGGCAGTGCAGATTTTTTAAAGTTGGCGGGATGTGGGCTAGAATAAAGTGCACACTTTTGCGATGTGTTTTTGGGGCAGGCCGCCGATCGGTGCTACGTTTCTTTAGTTTGACTGACACTTTCAAGCTCAGAAGCTCGGTCAAGTCTATAATTTTGGCGTTTTTGGGAGTTGCACTAAAACTATGGAAAAACTAATAATAATTTGTTATTCATGCAATGTACATTTCTGGGGGAGAATCTAAGGAATTCCAATGCAAGTTCCACTTCTTTCTCGGTGAGGTATTCTGGACGTGCTTAATTACTATGTTGAGGCAGAGTTCTTTGGCACGTATGGAAGTCAGCTTTGACAGATTTGAAGTTCCAGTTCTTTTTGTGATTGGCATTTGAGGCCAGAATCAAGCAAATGATTTTATGAGTATTTTGCAAAGAAATATTTAGAAAGTCCGGGAAAGATAGTTTTTCTGTTATCACAATTGCTTGTAGAAGTGTCGGAAGGGTTGGAATTGACTTTGAAGTCTGAGGTGGCAGGTCTGAACTTCAACTTGGTGAATGCTCTTTCCCTTTTCAGCGCTTTTCTTGGAGGTGGATGGTCTTTGTACTTTTTAGCTTGAATGGCTGTCGAGGTTAGAAGCTGATGGCTGTTGTACGGCAGTTGCTGGAGGCAACCGGGGATGGTTTAAGGCCCTGCGGGTGATGACCTGGAGTTTAGTGTTGGCGGTTTTGTCTTTATTTTTTAAGTCATGCGTGGCTGGACGCTTGACGGAGTCCGTAGCGGCTGCTTTGACCTTATCTCTATTCTTCCATGTTTTCTTCCTTTTGACATCTGCTTTTGCAGAGCATTTGCGGCAATATTGGCTTAGAGGTGATGATGGCGTGGAGGGTTTTGATTTTTTGGTTGAATTGAACGGGAGTGGGACCTGTCTCGATGCTGAGAGCGGTTTTATTTTGCTCCCTGTTCATCTTGATGGTAAGGATATCTTTTTTGCTTTGGGTGTCGTGTTTTATACTGTTATGGTTAAAATGAGCAGAAATAGTAACATGAACAAAGAAATGATGAAATGAACAAAGAAATGGGCCACTCCAAAGTATGATTACGGACGAGTAGTTTAAACTGAGGTTTCCGCCTACTTGCCGAAGTATTAGTTGTCAAGAAATTTGAAGTTTTTCTTCTCTGCAAGCTTTAAATGTCTCTATATCAAACGAGGTGATGGTAACATCCAATCACTTGATGACGGACACTTGGGTCACTACAGTTTTAGATCAATTTTATGCAAAAAACAGCGAATTTTATGCAACAGACAAAGTTTTTTGTGCAATTTGTGGTAGAATTTAGTTTTATGATCAATTTTGTGTATTTTATGCAATTTTTGATGAATTTTTTGCAACAATTGAGTTTTATACAAAATTTTAGATGAATTTTGTTTTATAAATCAGTTTTCTGCTTCCTAAAATGATCAATTTGATAAAGAAACTGCAAATTTAGTGTTTTTTTTGCAATTTTTGATACATTTTGTGGTAAACTTTGGTTTAATAAGCGACTTTGTAATCAATTTTGTATTTTCTGTGCAATTTTTGGTATATTTTGTGCAACAATTTAGTTTTATACGCAATTTTAGTACAATTTTGGTTTACAAATCAGTTTTTTGCATAGTTTTAGATTAATTTTATGAAAAAAAACTGCGAATTTTATGCAATAGACAAGTTTTTTGTGCAATTTGTGGTAAAATTCAGTTTTATGAGCAATTTCGTACTTAACTTTCTGTTTTTGTGCAATTCTTGATACATTTTGTGCAACAATTTAGTTTTATAAGCAATTTTAGATTAATTTTTGTTTAAAATCAGTTATTATACAGTTTTAGATCAAACTTTTGAAAAAAAAAACTGCGAATTTTATGCAATAAACAAGTTTTATGTGCAATTTGTTGTGAAAATTGAGTTTTAAGAGCAATTTCGTACTTAATTTTGTGTTTTCTGTTCATATTTTGATACATTTTGTACAACATTTGAGTTTTATACAAAATTTTAGATCAATTTTATTTTATAAATCAGTTTTCTGCTTCATTTTAGATCAATTTTATAAAGAAACTGCAAATTTCATGTTTTTTGTGCAATTTTTGATACATTTTGTGGTAAACTTTGATTTAATAAGCAATTTTGTAATAAATTTTGTGTTTTCTGTGCAATTTTTGATACATTTTGTGCAACAATTTAGTTTTAAACGCAATTTTAGATCAATTTTGGTTTACAAATCAGTTTTTTGTACAGTTTTAGATCAATTTTATGAAAAAAACTGCTAATTTTATGCAATAAACAAGTTTTTTGTGCAATTTGTTGTGAAAATTTAGTTTTAAGAGCAATTTCGTACTTAATTTTGTGTTTTCTGTTCATATTTTGATACATTTTGTACAACATTTGAGTTTTATACAAAATTTTAGATCAATTTTATTTTATAAATCAGTTTTCTGCTTCATTTTAGATCAATTTTATAAAGAAACTGCAAATTTCATGTTTTTTGTGCAATTTTTGATACATTTTGTGGTAAACTTTGATTTAATAAGCAATTTTGTAATAAATTTTGTGTTTTCTGTGCAATTTTTGATACATTTTGTGCAACAATTTAGTTTTAAACGCAATTTTAGATCAATTTTGGTTTACAAATCAGTTTTTTGTACAGTTTTAGATCAATTTTATGAAAAAAACTGCTAATTTTATGCAATAAACAAGTTTTTTGTGCAATTTGTTGTAAAAATTTAGTTTTAAGATCAATTTTGTACTTAATTTTGTGTTTTCTGTTCATATTTTGATACATTTTGTGCAAAAATTGAGTTTTATACAAAATTTTAGATGAATTTTGTTTTATAAATCAGTTTTCTGCTTCCTAAAATGATCAATTTTATAAAAAAACTGCAAATTTAATGTTTTTTGTGCAATTTTTGATACATTTTGTGGTAAACTTTGGTTTAATAAGCGACTTTGTAATTAATTTTGTGTTTTCTGTGCAATTTTTGACAAAATTTGTGCAACAATTTAGTTTTATACGCAATTTTAGATCAATTTTGTGGTAAACTTTGGTTTAATAAGCGACTTTGTAATCAATTTTGTGTTTTTTGTGCAATTTTTGAAAATTTAGTTTTTACGCAATTTTAGATCAATTTTGGTTTACAAATCAGTTTTTTGTACAGTTTTAGATCAATTTTATGAAAAAACTGTGATTTTTATGCAATAAACAAGTTTTCTCTGCAATTTGTTGTGAAAATTTAGTTTTAAGAGCAATTTTGTACTTAATTTTGTGTTTTCTGTTCATATTTTGATACATTTTGTGCAACAATTGAGTTTTATACAAAATTTTAGATCAATTTTGTTTTATAAATCAGTTTTCTGCTTCATTTTAGATCAATTTGATAAAGAAACTGCAAATTTCATGTTTTTTGTGCAATTTTTGATACATTTTGTGGTAAACTTTGGTTTAATAAGCGACTTTGTATTCAAATTTGTGTTTTTTGTGAAATTTTTGACAAATTTTGTGCAACAATTTAGTTTTATATGCAATTTTAGATCAATTTTGGTATACAAATCAGTTTTCTGCATAGTTTTAGATCAATTTTATTAAAAAAACTGCAAATTTTATGCAATAGACAAGTTTTCTATGCAATAAATGGTAGAATTTAGTTTTATGAGCAATCTTGTACTTAATTTTGTGTTTACTGAGCAATCTTGTACTTAATTTTGTGTTTACTGCGCAATTTTTGATACATTTTGTGTTTACTGCGCAATTTTTGATACATTTTGTGCAACAATTGAGTTTTTTACAAAATTTTAGATTAATTTTGGTTTACAAATCAGTTTTCTGTAGTTTTAGATAAATTTTATGAAAAAAACTGCTAATTTCGTACTTAATTTTGTGTTTTTTGTGCAATTTTTGATACATTTTGTCCAACAATTGAGTTTTACACGAAATTTTAGATCAATTTTGTTTTATAAATCAGTTTTTTGCTTCATTTTAGATCAATTTGATAAAGAAACTGCAAATTTCATGTTTTTTGTGCAATTTTTGATACATTTTGTGGTAAACTTTGGTTTAATAAGCGACTTTGTAATCAATTTTGTGTTTTCTGTGCAATTTTTGACAAAATTTGTGCAACAATTTAGTTTTATACGCAATTTTAGATCAATTTTGGTTTACAAATCAGTTTTTTGTACAGTTTTAGATCAATTTTATGAAAAAAACTGCGAATTTTATGCAATAAACAAGTTTTCTCTGCAATTTGTTGTAAAAATTTAGTTTTAAGATCAATTTTGTACTTAATTTTGTGTTTTCTGTTCATATTTTGATACATTTTGTGCAAAAATTGAGTTTTATACAAAATTTTAGATGAATTTTGTTTTATAAATCAGTTTTCTGCTTCCTAAAATGATCAATTTTATAAAAAAACTGCAAATTTAATGTTTTTTGTGCAATTTTTGATACATTTTGTGGTAAACTTTGGTTTAATAAGCGACTTTGTAATTAATTTTGTGTTTTCTGTGCAATTTTTGACAAAATTTGTGCAACAATTTAGTTTTATACGCAATTTTAGATCAATTTTGGTTTACAAATCAGTTTTTTGTACAGTTTTAGATCAATTTTATGAAAAAAACTGCGAATTTTATGCAATAAACAAGTTTTCTCTGCAATTTGTTGTAAAAATTTAGTTTTAAGATCAATTTTGTACTTAATTTTGTGTTTTCTGTTCATATTTTGATACATTTTGTGCAAAAATTGAGTTTTATACAAAATTTTAGATGAATTTTGTTTTATAAATCAGTTTTCTGCTTCCTAAAATGATAAATTTTATAAAAAAACTGCAAATTTAATGTTTTTTGTGCAATTTTTGATACATTTTGTGGTAAACTTTGGTTTAATAAGCGACTTTGTAATTAATTTTGTGTTTTTTGTGCAATTTTTGACAAATTTTGTGCAACAATTTAGTTTTATACGCAATTTTAGATCAATTTTAGTTTACAAATCAGTTTTTTGTACAGTTTTAGATCAATTTTATAAAAAAAACTGCAAATTTTATGCAATAGACAAGTTTTTTGTGCAATTTGATGTGAAAATTTAGTTTTAAGTGCAATTTCGTACTTAATTTTGTGTTTTCTGTTCATATTTTGATCAATTTTGTGCAACATTTGAGTTTTATACAAAATTTTAGATCAATTTTGTTTTATAAATCAGTTTTTTGCTTCATTTTAGATCAATTTGATAAAGAAACTGCAAATTTCATGTTTTTTGTGCAAATTTTTGATACATTTTGTGGTAAACTTTGGTTTAATAAGCGACTTTGTATTCAAATTTGTGTTTTTGTGCAATTTTTGACAAATTTTGTGCAACAATTTAGTTTTTACGCAATTTTAGATCAGTTTTGGTTTACAAATCAATTTCTGTACAGTATTAGATCAGTTTTATGTGAATTTTATGCAATAGACAAGTTTTCTGTGCAATTTGTGGTAAAATTCAGTTTTATGAGCAATTTCGTATTTTCTGTGCAATTTTTGATACATTTTGTTCAATAATTGAGTTTTATATGCAATTTTTAGATCAATTTTAGTTATAAATCAGTTTTTGGCACAAATTTGGATCAATTTCAGGACATAAGTTTTGGTTGGGGCGCAGATAACCTTAACTTTATAGCTTTAGAGTTTAGAAATTTTTTTAGCAAGCCGCAGATTGGTGGTGCCCCAAACAGTTGCAAGCCATAAGAGTCGCAGTGAAACATTGCGGTTTGCCAATGTTGCTGGCATCGAAGAATGCCACCGCTACGTTTCTTTGGTTTGACTGAGACCTTCAAGCTCAGAAGCTTGGTCAAATTCATAATCTTGGCGCTTTTGGGAGTTGCATTGAGGCCATGGAAAAACGAATAAATTTCTTACCCATGCGATGTATGCAAGCTCAAACTTTACTTTGATGAATGCTCTTTGGGTGTTCTTTTTTTTAAGCAGAGGCAGCGCTTTTCTTGGGGCGGATGGCCATTGTGCCCTATGGTATGAAGGGCTGGCGAGATAGTATACTGTAGTCGCTAGAGGCAACTTGGGAATAGTTAAAGGCGTTTTACGCCTTTTTTTTTGCTGTCTCTGGACTACCTGGAATCCTTTTTTGAGGAGGTTGCCTGATCCTGGACGGTGAGGTTCATGGCGGTTGGTATGGTGTTGTTCTCTGCGGGGACGACTTGGAGTTGAGTGTTGGCGGTTTTGCTCTTGTTCTCCGAGTGGGAGTCATTTGCCGCTTTCATATTTTCTTCAACTTTAATATCCGCTCTTGGAGCGGAGGCGTTGGCGGCGGTATTTGCGGAATTTTTGGCCATGAGGTCTATGATGATGGAATGGAAGGCTTCGATTTTTTGGTTGATTTTTGCTGTCATCTCCGTCATCTAGTCTTTGAGTTCTTGGATCTGGATTTGGTTTGAACGGGAGTGGGATCTGTCCCGATGCTGAGAGCGGTTCTTTTTTTGCTTCTTATCTATCTGGCGCTACTCGGTGGTTTGGATATCTTTTTTGCTCTGTCTGAGTAGTTTAAACGGAGGTTTCCGCCTACTCACCCAAGTGTTACTTATTAAGAAATTGAAAGTTTTCTTTCTCTGCAAGCGTTAAATGTTTTTATATCAAAAGAGGTGATGGAGACATCTAATTCCTAGATAACGGACACTTGGGTGGGTGGGTGAGTCACTCCAGAGCATGATTACAAACGAGTACTTTAAACTGAAGTTCTCGCCCACCCGCCCAAGTGTTAGTTATCAAAAAATTGAAAGTTTCCCTTCTCTTTAAGAGTTAAAAGTCTCTATATCAAAGGAAGTGATAGTGATATCAATCCTTTGATGACACACAGTTGGGCGGGTGGGTGTGTCATTCCAGAACATAAGTACAGACGGATGATTAACCTGGGGTTCTCGCTAAAGTGTTAGTTATCAAGAAATTGAAAGTTTCTCTTATCTGCAAGTGTTAAATGTCTCTAAATGAAAAAAAAAGTGGTTGAGACATCTAATCCCTTGATGACGGACAATTGGGTGAGTCACTCCGAAGTATGATTGCGGACGAGTAGTTTAAACTTAAGTTCCTGCCCACCCGTCTAAGTGTTAGTTATCAAGAAATTGAAAGTTTCCCTTCTCTGCAAGCTTTAAATGTTTCTATATCAAAAGAGATGATAGTGGCATCCAATTCTTAGATGACGGACACTGGGGCAGGTTTGTGGGTCACTCCAGAGCATGATTACAAACGAATACTTTACTAAACTGGGGTTTAAAATAATTTAAATTTTAAAGTAATGCATCATTTTGTATTATGTACTTTGTATTTATTTTAATTGTTTATAATCACATTCATTGCTGCACAAAAAAATATTGTGTTACGCCTATGGTCATGATCAAAGGATATTCTTCTTACAATAAGTGTATATTTGGTTGCCTATATTGTAACTTCAGGTTTTCTTGCTCGCAATGTATTTATGACTAATTTTGCATTTAGGTTTAAGATATTTTTAAATAAAAATTCTTTTTATAACAGAAAATTGTTTTAATATTCAAATAATTTTTGCTAACGTGTGGTGCTTCTTGTATTACCAATAAAACTTAATTACACAATGCGCGACTATCAAAAATGTTAAGTAATAATTTGGTTTAAAAAATAAGTTATTTATTTATTTTGTTATTTTTTATTTATTTTATTTTTTTAAAATGCTTTTCAATAAATTCTTAAATTTAATAAAACAAATTAAATGTTAATAACCTGCATGCGTTTCTGAGAAAGTGGGAATAATTACCCGATAACTTTCTAATGACATTAATTATAACAGTCATTCATATTATGCAACCAACAGTACAATATTGTTCCGAAGAACAAGTCTTGGAAACATACTTAAGTTCACGGCCGCTTGAATACAACCTGTTGCTAGTGCGGTCAGAAGAATCAAACTAAAGTGATGTAAAACGGACTATCTCGATTTACTTTCGTAAGTACGACAGAATTTACATTATTTACCAATAGAATTGCATGTCAATACATTAACAAATATTATAATTAACGGTAAACGGCGCAATAAACACATCATATTGTCTCAACTCTTCCACGCTGATTGACCACAGAGAAAGTATTTTTAATATAGCTTCCTGTTAATAGATAGAGCTGTTTGAATTATTTTAAATATTGCAAGGGTCAATAGGTCTTAATTTGTTTATTTCAGTTTTTAGGATATGTTAGCAGGGCCGTTGCGAAGATGCAGAAAAGTATGGCCTGTACTTCTTTTTGTGACAATATTTACAGTATTAGTTGTGTGGAGGACTTTAATGGGAAATGTGAGAACTGGAGAGGTTCGATTAAGGAATTTTTACAAGTAAGTAATCATTTTGATGTCGCAATTTTGTCGTATGATATAGTTCAACGTTTTAATTATTACGCGTTATTTGCATAAGAAAGTGAATATGCTGGTTTCCGCACTGCCCGGGGAGAACAAGTTGCGACTAATTTATAAAATATGTTGATTTGAAATAGTTTAAATTTGAAATTGGTTTTTAATATGCGTATTTTAATGGAATGTGGATTGATTGGAATCAAAACTAGCGCAGAAATATTTTTTTTTATGAATTAATGACGCAATAATAATTGTTTTGTTATGAGTAGATAATAGACGGTATTTACCTGATAGTACACACAAATAATTGCGTTTATTTATAATATAAATATTTGAATAATTGATCCTTTATTATTAATTGTTTATATTTTAGTTTTGAAATTAATAAAAATATTAATAATGACTTTTATTGTATTTTATAAATTCTTAATTATGAACTTTGCGAGTTTAAAATACAGTTCTTCATATTGTCATTAAAATATGTATAATTGCATGGGAATACTGAGGAGAATACTAATATATTGCTGAGTACAGACAATACATAAAATTGGTTTTATAATCATTGCAATCAATTACAGCAATTACATTTATAAAAATTGTTATTGCAACAGTTTTTGAAAAAATTAATCAAAATTTTGTACACATATTGCCAATGAGTTGCTTAAATGATTTCCAAAATTTGGCAATTTTAAAAAAAATTGTAAATGTTTTTAAAAAATTTCAAAAATTGCATAATCTTTATTTCACAAAAATTGCTATTAAAGCAACAATTTTTGAAAAATGAATTTAAAATTTTTGTATATAATTTGTCAATGAGTTGCTTGAATGATTTCTAAAATTTGGCAATTTTCAAAAAATCTAAAAATGTATTTCCAAAAATTGCAAAATTTTTATTTTACAAAATTAGCTATTAAGGCTACAGTTTTTGAAAATGAATTCAAATTTTTGTACTCTTATTGCTAATGAGTTGCTTAAATGATTTCTAAATTTTGAAAAGTTTCAAAAAATTTTAGTCGTATTTCAAAAAATTCCAAAAATTGCATAATTTTTATTTTATAAAAATTGCTATTCAAGCAACAGGTTTTGAAAAATGAATTTAAAATTTTGTACAAATATTGTTAATGAGTTGCTAAAATGATTTCCAAAATTTGGTTATTTAAAAAAAAATATAAATGTATTTTCAAAAATTCCAAAAATTGCATTATTTTTATTTTACAAAAATTGCTATTTAAGCAACAGTTTTAGAAAAATGAATCTAAAATTTTGTGCTAATATTGCCAATGAGTTCATTAATTGATTTTCAAAAGTTGGGAATTTTCAAAAAATTCTAAATGTGTTTTTTAAAATTCCAAAAATTGCATAATTTTTATTTTACAAAAATTGCTATTAAAGCAAAAAATTTTGAAAAATGAATTTAAAATTTTTGAAACATATTGTCAATGAGTTGCTTAATTGATTTCCAAAATTTGGCAGTTTTCAAAAAAAATTAAATGTATTTTCAAAAATTTTAAAAACTACATAATTTTTAGTTTACAAAAATTGCTATTAAAACAACAGTTTTTGGAAAATGTTATCAAAATTTTGTACGCATATTGCCAATGAGTTGTTTTAATGATTTCCAAATTTTGGCAATTTTAAAATTTTTTTAAATGTATTTTCAAAAATTTCAAAAAATACATAATTTTTATTTCACAAAAATTGCTATTAAAGCAACAGTTTTTGATAAATGACATCAAAATTTTGTACATATATTGTCAATGAGTTGCTTAAATGATTTCCAAAATTTATTAATTTTCAAAAAATCTTAAATGTTTTTTTAAAAATGACAAAAATTGCATAATTTTGATTTTACAAAAATTGCTTTTTAAGTAACAATTTTTGAAAAATGAATTTAAAATTTTGTACACATGTTGCCAATGAGTTGTTTAATTGATTTCCAAAATTTGGAAGTTTAAAAAAAAAATTAAAAGTTGGTCAAAAATTCTAAAAATTGCATAATTTTTAGTTTACAAAAATTGCTATTTAAGCATTAATTTTTGAAAAATTAATTTAAATTTTTGTACATAGATTGTCAATGAGTTGCTTAAATGATTTCCAAAATGTGGCAATTTTCAAAAAATCTTAAATATATTTTAAAAAATTCCAAAAATTGCATAATTTTTATTTTACAAAAATAGCTATTAAGGCAACAGTTTTTGAAAAATGAATTCAAAATTTTGTACACTAATTGTAAATGAGCTGCTTAAATAATTTCCAAAATTTTGTAATTTTCAGAAAATCTTAAATGTATTTTCAAAAATGACAAAAATTGCATAATTTTTATTTTACAAAAATTGCTATTAAGGCAATAGTTTTTGAGAAATGAATTCAAAATTTTGTACACATATTGTCAATGAGTTGTTTAATTGATTTTCAAAATTTGGGAATTTATAAAAAAATTTAAAAATGTTTTTAAAAATTCCAAAAATTGCATAATTTTTATTTTACAAAAATTGCTATTAAAGCAACAGTTTTTGAAAAATGAATTTAAAATTTTGTAAACATATTGTCAATGAGTTACTTAATTGATTTCCAAAATTTAGCAGTTTTAAAAAAAAATTAAATGTATTTTCAAAAATTTCATAAATTGCATAATTTTTATTTTACAAAAATTGCTATCAAGGCAACAGTTTTTGAAAAATTACATCAAAATTTTGTACACATATTGTCATTAAGTTGTTTAAATGATTTCTAAAATTTGTGACTTTTCAAAAAAAAATTTAAATGTATTTCTAAAAATTTCAAAAATTGCATAATTTTTATTTTACAAAAATTGCTTTTAAGGCAACAGTTTTTGAAAATTGAATTCAAAATTTTGTACACAGATTATCAATGAGTTGCTTAAATGATTTCCAAAATTTGGCAATTTAAAAAAAAAAAAATGTATTTTCAAAAATTTCAAAAATTGCATAATTTTTATTTTACAAAAATTGTTATTAAAGCAATAGTTTTTGAAAAATTAATTTGAAATTTTGTATACATATTGTTAATGAGTTGCTAAAATGATTTCCAAAATTTAGAAATTTTTGAAAAAAATTTAAATATATTTCCAAAAATTCTAAAATTTACATCATTTTAGTTTTACAAAAACTCTTATTAAGGCAACAGTTTTTGAAAAATGATTTTAAAATTTTGTACACATATTGCCAATAAGTTGCTTAAATGATTTCCTAAATTTATTAATTTTCAAAAAATCTTAAATGTATTTTTAAAAATGACAAAAATTTCATAATTTTTATTTTACAAAAATTGCTATTGAAGAAACAATTTTTGAAAAATGAATTTATTTTTTTTACTTATACCGTCAATGAGTTGCTTAAATGATTTTCAGAATTTAGCAATTTTCAAAAAATTTTAGATTTATTTCCAAAAATTACAAAAATTGCCAAATTTTTATTTTACAAAAATTGCTATTAAGGCAACAGTTTTTGAAAAATTAATTTAAATTTTTTTAAAAATATTGTCAATGAGTTGTTTAAATGATTTCTAAAATTTTGGCAATTTTCAAGAAAATTTAAATGTATTTTCAAAAATTTCAATAATTGCATAATTTTTATTTTACAAAAGTTGCTATTAAAGCAACAATTTTTGAAAAATGATATCAAAATTTTGTACTCTTATTGTTGATGAGTTGCTTAATTGGTTTTCAAAATTTGGGAATTTAAAAAAAAATTTAAATGTGTTTTTAAAAAATCCAAAAATTGCATTATTTTTATTTTACAAAAATTGCTATTTAAGCAACCTTTTTTGAAAAATGAATTTTAAATTTTGTACACATGTTGCCAATGAGTTGCTTAAAAGATTTCCAAAATTTGGAAATTAAAAAAAAAAATTAAGAGTATTTTCAAAAATTCTAAAAGTTGCATAATTTTTATTTTATAAAAATTGCTATTAAGGCAACAGTTTTTGTAAAATGAATTCAAAATTTTGTACACATTTTGTCAATGAGTTGTTTTAATGATTTCCAAAATTTGGCAATTTAAAAAAAAATTTAAATGCATTTTTAAAAATTCAAAAATTGCTTAATTTTTATTTTACAAAAATTGCTATTAAAGCAACAGTTTTTGAAAAATTAATTTAAAATTTTGTGCACATTTTGCTAATGAGTTGCTTAAATGATTTCCAAAATTGATTAATTTTCAAAAAATCTTAAATGTATTTTCAAAAATTCCAAAAATTGCATAATTTTTAATTTACAAAAATTGCTATTTAAGCAACAATTTTTAAAAAATGAATTCAAAATTTTGTACACATGTTGCCAATGAGTTGCTTAATTGATTTCCAAAATATGGAAGTTTAAAAAAAAAATTAAGAGTATTTTCAAAAATTCTAAAAATTGCATAATTTTTAGTTTACAAAAATTGCTATTCAAGCAACAGTTTTTGAAAAATGATATCAAAATTTTGTTTACTTTTTGTCAATGAGTTGCTAAAATGGTTTCCAAATTTTGGCAATTTTTGAAAAGTTTTAAATGAATTTTTAAAAATTCTAAAAATTGCGTAATTTTTATTTTACAAAAATTGCTATTAAAGCAACAATTTTTGAAAAATGACTTCAAAATCTTGTACACATAGTGTCAATGAGTTGCTTAGATGATTTCCAAAATTTGGCTATCTTCAAAAAAATTTTAAGATTATTTCAAAAAATTACAAAAATTGCATAATTTTTATTTTACAAAAACTGCTATTTAAGCAACAATTTTTGAAAAATGAATATAAAATTTTGTACACATATTGTTAATGAGTTGCTAAAATGATTTCCAAAGTTTGACAATTTTTAAAAAGTTTTAAATGTATTTCCAAAAGTTCCAAAAATTGCCTAATTTTTATTTTACAAAAATTGCTATTTAAGCAACAGTTTTTGAAAAATGAATTTAAAATTTTGTACACATATTGTTAATGAGTTGCTTAGATGATTTCCAAAGTTTGGCAATTTTAAAAAAGTCTTAAATGTATGTTCAAAAATTTCAAAAATTGCATAATATTTATTTTGCAAAAATTGCTATTAAGTCAACAGTTTTTGAAAAATGAACTCAAAATTTTGTAAACTAGTTGTCAATGAGTTGCTTAAATTATTTCCAAAATTTGGCAATTTTCAAAAATCTTCAATGTATTTTCAAAAATTACAAAAATTGCATAATTTTTATTTAAAAAAAAATTGCTAATTAAGGCAACAGTTTTTGAAAAATAAATTTAAAATTTTGTCCACATATTGTCAATGAGTTGCTTAAATGATTCCAAAATTTGGCAATTTTCAAAAAAATTTAAATGTATTTTGAAAAACTCCAACAAAAATTGCTATTAAAGCAACAATTTTTGAAAAATGATATCAAAATTTTGTACTCATATTATCAATAGATTGCTTAAATGATTTCCAAAATTTGGCAATTTTCAAAAAAATTTAAATGTATTTTCAAAAACTCCAAAAATTGCATAATTTTTGTTTTACAAAAATTGCTATTTAAGCAGCAATTTTTGAAAAATGAATTTAAAATTTTGTACACATAATGTCAATGAGTTGCTTAGATGATTTCCAAAATTTGGCAATTTTAAAAAAATTTTAAGAGTATTTCAAAAAATTACAAAAATTGCATAATTTTTATTTTACAAAAATTGCTATTAATTCAACAGTTTTTGAAAAATGAATTTAAAATTTTGTACACATATTGTCAATGAGTTGTTTTAATGATTTCCAAAATTTGTTAATTTTCAAAAAAAATTAAATGTATTTTTAAAAATTACAAAAATTGCATAATTTTTATTTTACAAAAATTGCTATTAATTCAACAGTTTTTGAAAAATAAATTTAAAATTTTGTACACATATTATCAATAAGTTGCTTAAATTAAATTCCTCTAGTAGTACTGTTATATGGCAGCCGATAAAAACGCTTTGCGACAATAAAGTTCGGCGGGAGGCCAAGGCATGGGACTGAGCTTGGGTTGACGTTGCGGCTTTGTTCAGGTTTGGAATGTCAGCTAGGACCCGTTTTCTAAACAAACATATTTTATGTCATTCCTAATGCTAATGAGACATTTTAGCAACATGACAATTCACTTTTTTTTATTAGAGGAAGCTATTTAATTAAAACAAAGCATTGCAGTGGCTTTAACGGGTTTTGACTTAATTTGACAAAATTAGTAATACGCACAAAAACAAACCGGAAGACAAATAGACCACGCAATACGAAGAGAAGCGTGGGGAATTTTTAGGAAACAATGCAAAGAAATACTTTGGCAAAAGATGGCATCAAGAAGCTAAAGACAGATTAAAATGGAAGAAATTGAAGAAGTCTAACAGTGGACTTTGAAGAAGAATATGGCAATTCTGCGTTAATATAAAGATTGTGTCATATTTTAATGACTTTTTAGAGGAATTTGACAAGGTTTAAAAGTTATTAGATACTTCCATTTTGACTAAGCACAGACGTGACTTGTCGTAATTTGCTATTATTGACATTTTTATACTTAATGGTCAGATTATTGATATTCCATAAATTTGTGACAATATTTTGATGTTTCAAGACCGGAATTTGCTATTTTTGACATTTTATAAATACATTTTTGGACTTTTCAGCCGTTTTTGACCGGATTTTGATTGTACCTAAAAAGATTTTAGTGCTTTCCAACAGTATTTTAATGTTTCAAAGCCGGAATTTGCTATTTTTCATCTTTTATAATTACAACTTAGGACGCTTCAACCGTTTTTCATCGGATTTTGATTGTACCTGAAAATATCTTAATGTTTTATGACCAAATGACAAAATTCTATTCATGAAAAGTCAAAAATAGCTTAATTTTGGTGTTTACTCACAATATGTTCATTTTTTATGGACGGGTTTTGCTATTTTTGTCATTTTATGAAAGGAAATTTACACTTATTAACAGTTTATGACAAAATGTTGATGCTTTCTAACAATATTTGGATGTTTAAAGGTTGGAATTTACTATTTTGTACTTTTTAATCGTGTTTGACCGGATTTTGATTGTACCTGAACATATTTTAATGTTTTATGACCAAATGACAAAATTCTTTCATGTAAAGTCAAAAATGGCTAAATTTTGGTGGCTACTCACAACATTTTGATACTTTATGGCCGAGTTTTGCTATTTTTTACAGTTTATGGCCGGATTTTTGTACTTTCTGACAATATTTTTATACATTATGACCGGATTTAGCTGTTTTTGACATTCTTTAAATAGAATTTTACAGTTTTTGACAGTTTATGACCGGATTTTGAATATTTAACAATTTGAACACAGTTTATGGCCGAATTTTGGTTATTTTTAACAAAAGTTTAATGTTTGAAGCCTGAAATTGCTATTTTTGACATTTTATAAACAAAATTTTGATTTTTTTAACCGATTTTGACCGGGCTTTGATTCTATCTAAAAATATTTTAAAGTTTTATGATCGGATTTAGCTTTTTGATTTTTTATTAATAGAGTTTTGCACTTTTTAACAGTTATTGACAAAATTTTGGTGCTTTTTGACAATATTTTTATTTTTTATGCTATTTTTGACATTTCATAACAGTTTATGGTTGGATTTTGGCTTTTTCTAAAAATATTTTTGATATTTATAGATAGATTTTTATGAATTCATTAAAATTTGTTTATTTTTGACAGTTTTTTGCAATTTTTAATTATTATGAACATAATTTTTAGTTTTTAGCTGGATTTTAGTTTTTTTTGAAAATGTTTTATTATTTTATGACCGAAATTTGCCGTTTTTGACTTTTTATAAATAAAATTTGGTGAATTTTGGTACTTTTTGACAATGATTTTATACTTTATGGCCGGATTTAGCTAATTTTTGACATTATATTAATTGTAATTTGCGTTTTTCGACAATTTATTACCGGATTTTGCTATTTTTGAAATCTTTTTGTTTTTCAATTTTATTTTTTTTAACAATTTATGTACAAATTTTGGTTTCTTGTGAATAATTTAATATTTCAAAAATTATTTTGCATTTTTCTACAGTTTGTAGCCGAATTTTGTTAATTTTTAACAATATTTTGATGTTTTAAGACTATTTTTGACATGCTATGAATTAAAACTTTACATTTTTAACAGTTTATGGCCGGATTTTACTATTTTTAACAATAATTTGATATTTTTCAGCAGTTTATGGCTATACTTAGTTGCTTTTTAGCAGTATTTTGATGTTTCAAGACCGATTTTGGGCATTTTTCTTCTTTTTGGACAAAGAGACTTTTAATGCTTGCAAATAAAAGAAACTTTTAATTTCTTGATAACAAATTCTTGAGCGGGTAGGTGCGTACTCTAATTTATATTATTGCTGGTTATTATCTAGAACAAACCTTTTTTCTTCTTTCTTGATCAAAGATACTTTCAACGCTTACAAAGACGAGATAATTTTAATTTCTTTACAACAAACTCTTGCGTGGGTTGGTGGGCACTTTAATTCAAACTACTGCTGGTTATCATGATTCTATTTGTTTAAGTGTTGGTTAAAAAATTGGAGAAAAGAGACTTCTAACGCTTGCAAAGACGATAAAGTTTCAATTTCTTGATAACATACTTTTGGGCGTGCGGGTGGGCATTTCAGTTTAAAGTTCTGCTGGTTATCATGATGTGGTGTGACTCTTAGCTACTCATGTGTTGACCATCAAAAGATTGGATATTACTTCCTCTTTCTTGATCGATCAAAGAAACGTTCAACGTTTGCAGTTTAAAATTCTCATGGCTATTATGATTTGGCGTGACTAATCTTTCTGCTCAAGTGTTGATTATTAATAGATTGGATCACCTCTTTCTTTTTGGACCAAGAGACTTCTAACACTTGCAACGACGAGAAACTTTAAGTAGTGGGCATTTCAACTCAAACTACTGCTGGTTGTTATGGTTTAGCGTAAGCTTTCTATTTGCTTAAGTGTTGGTCATTAAAAGTTGGATCTTACTTCTTATTTCTTGAACAAAGAGATTTCTAACACCTGCAAAGATGAGAAACTTCTGCAAATTTTTGAGCGGGTAGGCGTTCATTCTAGTACTACTGTTGGTTATCGTGATCTGGCGTGAACTTCAAATGAACTTTTGGAAATGCTGAACAAACTTTCTAGTACGTTAGTCTAAAGATGAACTTTTAGAATACCAAAATAACACTAAGCAACCTTTTTTTAGAAACCGTGGAACAATAGATTTATCTAGGTCATAACATTAAACTTGGTTAACCAAACAGCGGAAGTAACAAGACAAATAAGTGTAACATTGGGCAGCTTTTGGAAAGTGAACTTGAAATATGGTATTTCTCTTTTTGGTGATGGCCTGCGACTTTTGCAGACTACTTTGCTGACGGTAGTTAGTTTTAATTTTTTTTGGGGTTTGTTGGTCTTGGTTACTTTTTATTTTCTTGATGTTGGCATGCAGTTTTGAGGACCAAACACACAGAGCCTCTTGACATCTATTTTAAAACCTCAGCCGGATTTGATTATTTTGGACATTTTATGAATACAATTTTGCTCTTAATAAGTTTATGCCAGATTTTCTTAAAGTTGGAGTTGTTTTTATATGAAAATTTTTACACTTTTTATTAGTTTATTGTTGGATTTTGCTAATTTTGACATTTTATGGAAAGAATTTTGCACTTTTTGATTATTTCTAAATAGAAGTTTGCATTTTTTAAAGTTTATAATGAGTTTTCGTACTTTTGACAATGTTTTATGACCGGATTTAGTTGTTTTTGGCATTTTTTAAATAGAATTTTACAATTTTTGTCAGTTTATGATCAAATTTTGGTGTTTTTTAACAATAATTTAATGCTTCAAGTCTGGAATTTGCAATTTCTGACATTTCATAAATCAAATTTTGGTTTTTTAACCGATTTTGACCGGGTTTTATGACCGGATTTAGCTTTTTGAATTTTATGAATAGAATTTTGTAATTTTTAACAGTTATTGACTAAATTCTGACAATATTTACATACTTTATGACCGGATTATGCTATTTTTGAGTTTTCACAACAGTTTATGGTTGGATTTTGGTTTTTTCTAAAACTATTTTTGGTATTTTATGGTTAGATTTGCTATTTTTGAGAATTCATAATTTTTTAACAGTTTATGGCCGGATTTTAGTGTTTCTTGACAAATTTTAAAAATTTTAAGGCCGGATTTTGCAGCTTTTGACATTTTAGAACATAATTTTGCAGTTTTTAACCGCTTTTGAACGGATTTTGGGTTTTTTAAAACATTTTATGACCGAATTTTGGAATTTTTGACTTTTTATAAGTAAAATGTTGTTGTTTTGATGAATTTTGGTACTATTTGGCAATATTTTTATACTTTATGGCCGGATTTTGCTGTTTTTGATATTATGTGAATAGAATTTTGCGTTTTTCGACTTCGATTTTGAATTTTTCTGATTTTCTTTCAAAATTTTATTACCGGATTTTGGTATTTTTAACAGTTTATACTCAAATTTTGTTTTTATGTGATGATATTTTAATTTTTTAAGAAGAATTTTGCACTTTTTGACAGTTAGTAGTCAAATTTTGTTACTTTTTAACAATATTTTGATGTTTTAAGGCTATTTTTTACTTTTTGACCGGATTTTACTATTTCTAAAAACATTTTGATATTTTGTAGCTGGGTTTTGCTGTTTTTAAGATTTTTTTCATCTCTTTAGCAGTTTATGGCCATTCTTTGCTGCTTTATGACGGTATTTTGATGCTTCAAGACCGATTGTTGTAATTTTTAAAATTTTAAATTAGTATTTTACACTTTTTGGCCGGATTTTAGTTTTTTCTAAAAACATTTTAATATTTTTTTAATAGAATTTTTAACACTTAATACTTACTATTTATGTTTTAATTTTTTGTTCAGATCAAAGACCCACCAGCAGGAGGAATATGTAGATCGAAACGGCATCAAAGTAGTGGTAGGTCATTACATTGGCCCATCATTACGTAAAGTTCCAAACGCCACATTTGATATGTTAAACACAAACAATTATGCACCTGAAAAGAACGCTGGAAGAGACGGTCAACCTGTAATGACGTTACCTAAAGACCTGCTAAAAATGCAACAATATTTTCAAATTAATAGATTCAATTTGCTCGCTAGTGATAGAATACCATTAAATAGAACACTCCCCGATGTTAGGAGGAAAAAGTATTAAAATTTTATTAACATAATAAATAGTTTTAACTAATTTTTTTTAGATGTAAATACATGTATCAAGATTTTATAACATACCCAACTAGCTCTGTTATTATTGTTTTTCATAATGAAGCTTGGTCTACGTTGTTTCGAACAGTATGGAGTGTGATTAATCGATCTCCTAGGGAATTATTGAAGGAAATTATTTTGGTAGATGATTCAAGTGATAGAGGTAATATAAACATTAACTTTATTTGAAATTAAAAAAAAAAAAATTATATTTACAGAATTTTTAAAAGAAGAACTGGATGAATACATAAAAACCCTACCAACACCAACAAAAGTAATTCGTAATCAAAATCGCGTAGGTTTAGTAAAAGCACGTCTACAAGGCGCTGAAATATCTACAGGAGAAGTATTAGTTTTCCTAGATGCTCATTGTGAGTGTACTACTGGTTGGTTAGAAAGCTTATTAGCGAGAATAAAAGAAAACCCCAAAACCGTCGTTTGTCCTGTTATAGATATCATCAATGATGATACATTTGCATATGTTAAAAGCTTCGAATTGCATTGGGGAGCTTTAAATTGGAATTTACAATTTCGTTGGTATACATTGGGAGGACGTGAGTTGAGGAAAAGAAAGAAAGATACGACAGAACCATTTTTTACTCCTACTATGGCAGGCGGGTTATTTGCAATGGATAAAAATTATTTTTACGAGCTTGGTACTTATGATGAAGAAATGAAAATATGGGGAGGAGAAAATCTTGAGTTATCTTTCCGCGTTTGGCAATGTGGAGGACAAATTGAAATAGTCCCATGCTCACATGTAGGCCACATTTTTCGCAAATCATCACCCTACACATTCCCAGGAGGCGTTACAAATACACTTTATTCCAATTTAGCTCGAGTGGCTTTAGTTTGGTTGGATGAATGGAGTCATTTCTATTTCAAATACAATGTTCAAGCACGCAACGTTAAAGATTCCCAAAATGTAGACAAACGCCTAGCATTGAGAAAGAAATTAAAATGTAAAAATTTTGAATGGTTCCTGGATAACGTTTGGCCGCAACATTTCTTTCCCAAAAAAGATAGATTTTTTGGTCGAATTAAGAATATAGGTTTAGATGAATGTTTGATAAAACCTTTGGGGAAAGTTACTAGTAATCAACCAATGGGAACGGCGAAATTAAATGAGTGTTTGAAAGATGATATGGCAATTGAAATGTTTGTGATGAGTAAAGAAGGTTTTATTATGACTGATGATTCGGTTTGTTTGGATGCACCCGAAAAGGAAACGAATAATCCGCGGAAGGTTAGGATAATGGCGTGCAGTGGTATGAGTAGACAAAAATGGAAATACGATAATATGGTAATTATGTTTATTGAATTTTTTATTTAGATACTAAATAGCACAAAATTGATTATGTGCATAAAATATTATCAAATTCATATTAAAAAATTGCTCAGAAAATACGAAATTGATTAGGTAATTATTCTTAAAGCCCATTTTACCACAAATTATTTTAATGATTGCCCAGAAAACTCATCTATTGCATCAAATTTGCATGAAATTAATCTAAAACTGTGCATTTATAAAGCAATTTTGATCTAAATTTGCGTATAAAACTCAATCGTTGCACAAAATGTATCAAAAATTGCACAAAAACATAAAGTTTGCATAGTTTCCTTATGAAATTGATCTAAAATTGTGCAGAAAACTGATTTATAAACCAAAATTGATCTAAAATTGCGTATAAAACTAAATTGTTGCACAAAATTTGTCAAAAATTGCACAGAAAACATGAAATTTGCACAGTTTCCTTATAAAATTGATCAAAAATTAAGCAGAAAACTGATTTATAAAACGAAATTGATTTAAAATTTTGCAAAAACCTCAATTGTAGCACAAAATGTATCAAAAATTCCACAGAAAACACAAAATTAAGTAAGAAATTGCACATAAAACTGAATTTTACCATAAATAGCACAAAACACTGGTCTTTTGCATAAAATTCGCAGTTTTTTTAATAAAATTGATCTAAAACTGCCCAAAAAACTGATTTATAAACCAAAATTGATCTATAAATTGCGTATAAAACTAAATTGTTGCACTAAATTTGTCAAAAATGGCACACAAAACACGAAATTTACACAGTTTACTTATGGAATTTTTGTAAAATTGTGCAGAAAACTGATTTATAAAACGAAATTGATCTAAAAATGCCTATAAAACTTAATTGTTGCCCAAAATGTATCAAAATATGCAGAGAAAACACAAAATTAAGTACGAAATTGCTTATGAAACTGAATTTAACCACAAATTGAACAAAAAACTTTACTATTGCATAAAAGTTTTTTTTATAAAATTGATCAAAAACTGCGCAGAAAACTGATTTATAAACCAAAATTGATCTAAAATTGTGTATAAAACTAAATTGTTACACAAAATTTGTAAAAAATTGCACAAAAATACGAAATCGATTACGAAACTGTTCATTAAACTTAAGTTTACCACAAAATGCATGAGAAATTGTACAGAAAACATGAAATTTGCACAGTTTCTTTACAAAATTGATCAAAAATTAAGCAGAAAACTGATTCATAAAACGAAATTGATCTGAAATGTTGTATAAAACACAATTCTTACACAAAATTTATCAAAAATTGCACAATTAAGTACGAAATTGCGTATAAAACTAAATTTTACCACAAATTGCACAGAAAACTTGTCTTTTGCATAAAATTTGCAGTTTTTTTATAAAATTGATCTAAAATTGTCTAGAAAACTGATTTATAAACTAAAGTTGATCAAAATTTTTTTATAAACCTCAATTGTTGGACAAAACGTATCAAAAATTGCACAGAAAACACAAAGTTAAATACAAAATTGCGTATAAAACTAAATTTGATCACAAATTGCATAGAAAACTTGTCTATTGCATAAAATTTGCAGTTTTTCTTTAATAAAATTAATCTAAAGCTGTGCAGAAAACTGATTTATAAACCAAAATTGATCTTAAATTGCGTATAAAACTTAACTGTTGCACAAAATATATCAAAAATTGCAAAGAAAACATAAAATATGCACAGTTTTCTTATAAAATTGTTCTAAAATTAAGCAGAAAACTGATTTATAAAACGAAATTGATTTAAAATTTTGTCTAAAATTAAATTGTTGCACAAACTTTGTCAAAAACTGCACAGAAAACACAAAATTGATTATGAAGATAGAGTTTCAGCCCACCCGCCCAAGTGTTAGTGTTCTAGAAATTGAATGTTACTACCACTTAGCGGGTTCCAGCAGCTAATACGCAAAAGAAAATGACTAACAAATGTCATTAAGTTAGAAGAGGGAGTTGACGTTACTAATTTTTTGATAACTAACACTTAGGCGGGTGGGCGGGTACACAGTTTATGTCATCTAGGAATTGAAAGTTACTACCACCTAGGGGGTTCCTGCAGTTAACAAACAAAAGAGAATGACTGGCAGATGTCATTTAGTTAGAAGAAGGAGTTGACGTTACTAATTTAATAACTTAATAACTAACAGTTGGGCGGGTGGGCGGGAACAAAGTTTATGAATATTGGGCCGGTGATTTGTTAAAGTGTTCTCGCCCACCCAGCCAAGTGTTGGTCATCTAGGAATTGAATGTTACTACCACCTAGCGTGTTTCTGCAGCTAATTTGCAAAAGAGAATGACTAACAAATGTCATTAAGTTAGAAGAGTGAGTTGACGTTACTAATTTCCTAATAACTAATAGTTGGTGGGTGGACGGGAACACAGTTTATAAATATTAGGCCGGTGGTTTGTTATAGTGTTCCCGGCCACCTACCCAACTGTTAGTCATCCAGGAATTGAATGTTACTATCACCTATCGTGTTCCTGCAGTTAATACATAAAAGAGAATGACTAACAAATGTCATTAAGTTAGAAGAGGGAGTTGACGACACTAATTTCATAATAACGAACACTTGGATGGGTGGGCGGAAACACAGTTTATAAATATTGTGCCGGTGGTTTGATATAGTGTTCCTGTTCACCCACCCAAGTGTTGGTCATCTAGGAATTGAAGATTACTACCACCTAGGGTGTTCCTGCAACTAATACACAAAAGAGAATGATTAACAAATGTCATTAAGTTAGAAGAGGGAGTTGACGTTACTAATTTCATGATAACGAACACTTGGGCGGGTGGGCGGGAGCACAATTTATAAATATTTGGCCGGTGGTTTGATATAAAGTTCTCACTCACCCACCCAACTGTTAGTCATCTAGGAATTGGAGGTCATTACCACCTAGCGTGTTCTTGCAGCTAATACGCAAAAAAGAAAATAACTGACAAATGTCATTAAGTTAGAAGAGTTGACGTTACTAATTTCTTGATAATTTAGACTTGGGCGGGTGGGCGGGAACACAGTTTATGAGTATTGGGCCGGTGGTTTAATATAGTGTTCCTGCCCACCCACCCAAACGTTAGTGTTCCAAAAATTTAATGTTATCACCAGTTAACAAACAAAAGAAAATGACTGACAAATGTCATTAAGTTAGAAGAGAGAAGTTTGACTTTACTATATTTTTGATAATCAACATTTGGGCGGGTGGGTGGGAACACAATTTATAAATATAGGGCCGGTGGTTTGATATAGTGTTCCCGCCCACCCACCCAAGTGTTAGTGATCTAAAAATTGAATGTTACTACCACTTGTCGTGTTCCTGCAGTTAACAAACAAAAGAGAATGACTAACAAATGTCATTAAGTTAGAAGAGGGAGTTGACGTTACTAATTTCATGATAACGAACACTTGGGTGGGTGGGCGGGAACACAGTTTATAAATATTGGGTCGGTGGTTTGATATATTGTTCCCGCCCACCCACCCAAGTGTTACTGATCCAAAAATTGAATGTTACTATCACCTATCGTGTTCCTGCAGTTAACAAACAAAAGAGAATGACTAACAAATGTCATTAAGTTAGAAGAGGGAGTTGACGTTACTAATTTCATGATAACGAACACTTGGGTGGGTGGGCGGGAACACAGTTTATAAATATTGGGTCGGTGGTTTGATATATTGTTCCCGCCCACCCACCCAAGTGTTAGTAATCCAAAAATTGAATGTTACTACCACCTATCGTGTTCCTGCAGTTAACAAACAAAAGAGAATAACTAACAAATGTCATTAAGTTAGAAGAGGGAGTTGACGTTACTAATTTCATGATAACGAACACTTGGGTGGGTGGGCGGGAACACAGTTTATAAGTATTGGGTCGGTGGTTTGATATAGTGTTCCCGCTCACCCACCCAAGTGTTAGTGATCCAAAAAGTGAATGTTACTATCACCTATCGTGTTCCTGCAGTTAACAAACAAAAGAGAATGACTAACAAATGTCATTAAGTTAGAAGAAGGAGTTGAAGTTTCTAATTTCTTGATAACGAACACTTAGGTGGGTGGTAGGGAACATAGTTTATAAATATTGGGTCGGTGGTTTGATATAGTGTTCCCGCCCACCCACCCAAGTGTTAGTAATCCAAAAATTGAATGTTACTACCACCTATCGTGTTCCTGCAGTTAACAAACAAAAGAGAATAACTAACAAATGTCATTAAGTTAGAAGAGGGAGTTGACGTTACTAATTTCATGATAACGAACACTTGGGTGGGTGGGCGGGAACACAGTTTATAAGTATTGGGTCGGTGGTTTGATATAGTGTTCCCGCTCACCCACCCAAGTGTTAGTGATCCAAAAAGTGAATGTTACTATCACCTATCGTGTTCCTGCAGTTAACAAACAAAAGAGAATGACTAACAAATGTCATTAAGTTAGAAGAGGGAGTTGACGTTACTAATTTCATGATAACGAACACTTGGGTGGGTGGGCGGGAACACAGTTTATAAATATTGGGTCGGTGGTTTGATATATTGTTCCCGCCCACCCACCCAAGTGTTACTGATCCAAAAATTGAATGTTACTATCACCTATCGTGTTCCTGCAGTTAACAAACAATAGAAATTGACTGACAGATGTCATTAAGTTAGAAGAGAGAAGGTTGACGTAACTAACTTCTTGATAACCAACATTTGGGCGGGTGGGCGGGAACACAGTTTATAAATATTGTGCCGGTGGTTTGATATAGTGTTCCCGCATACCCACCCAAGTGTTAGTCATCTAGGAATTGAATGTTAGTATCACCTATCGTGTTCTTGCAGTTAACAAACAAAAGAGTATGTCTGACAAATTTCATTAAGTTAGAAGAGAGAAGGTTGACGTTACTAACTTCTTGATAATCAACATTTGGGCGGGTGAGAAGGAACACAGTTTTATAAATATTGGGACGGTGGTTTGGTATAGTGTTCTCGCCCACCCACCTGAGTGTTAGTAATATAGGTATTAATAGTTACTACCACTTGGCGTGTTTCTGTAATTAATACACAAAAGAAAATGACTAACAAATGTCCCTAAGTTAAAAGAAAGGGTTAATTTCTTGATAACAAACACTTGGGCGGGTGGGCGGGAACACAGTTTGTAAATATTGGACCGGTAGTTTGTTATTGTGTGTTTTACACAAAAACATAAAATAGAGCACTGTTTTCTCATAAAATTGATCTAAAATTAAGCAGAAAACTGATTTATAAAACGAAATTAATCTAAAATTGCGTATAATACTCAATTGTTGTACAAAATGTATTAAAAATTGCACAGAAAACATGAAATTGATTACGAAGTTGCTCATAAAACTCAATTTTCTATAAAATTTATCAAAAATTGTTCAGAAAACTTATTTATTGTATAAAATTAGCACAGTTTTTGCATAAAATTAATAAAAAAATGTGCAGAAAACTGATTTATGGAACGATTTTGATCTAGAATTGCATATATAACTCAATTTTACCACAAAATCTAATAAAAATTGCACAGAAACATGAAATTTGTAAAGTTTTTTTAAGAAATTGATCTAAAATTGTGCAGAAAATTGATTTATAAAATATTAAAATTGCGTATAAAATTCAATTGTTGCACAAAATGTATCAAAAATTGCACAGAAAACACGAAATTGAGTACAAAATTGCTCATAAAAATTAGTTTGAACACAAATTGTATTAAAAATTGCACAGAAAACTTGTCTACTGCATGAAATTGGTACAGTTATCTAAAATTGTCTGGAAAACTGGTTTATAAAAGGATATGGTCTTATGAAAAGTAGGACCTTTAAATTATTGGAAGAAGTTCATTAATGTAGATCAAAATTCAGTTAAACCATCAATTTTAACTATAATTTTTCTATTGCTAAGAAAGCTATTGATAAGATTTACAGATTTATGATCAAGACCTATACAATGGAGCTTGTTGATAAGTTTAGGATGCCATATTCTATGCTTTGGAAACGTCTAGAGCTGCTGCAAAATTTTTATTTGTTTTTAATAATATATTAAATTTACTCTTTTTATTTTTAGACTAAGCAGTTAATTCATTCCACAAATAATCTATGTTTGGACGAGGCTCCATCGAAGAAATATTCTGATGGATTGGTTATTGTAGAATGCGATGGTTCTGAAACACAAAAATGGGAATTGGAATCGGTTCCATGGACTGTATCTTGATACTTTATATATGTTAATTTAATTTATTTTACATCTGTTTATTTATAAAATAATTTAAAAAAGTAAGACTTGTTTTTTTGGGACCAAATCATCCATAAAATTATTTATTTGGACCATGTAACGTTTAGAATTTGAACTACCGTTTATTTTATTTTTTAAAATTGACAGAAATTTAGTTTTATGTTTGACATTTACGAAATGGGATGCTTTACACTTGAACAAAGTTTGGGAATAATGAAAACTTATTTCTAAAGTGGTGAGTCTTTTACTCAAACGGTAAGAAATTTACGAAACAAATTTGATAGAAAAGAAGTGCCTTTAACGCAGTTTGTAGACCAATTTGTGAAGCGAGTTGCAAAACTGGATAAAACAACACGTTCACGTTCTCGTCAAGTACGCTCAGCTGAAAAAATTAATGCTGTTGCTCAGAGTGTGCGTGAACATGCATCAACATTAATTTGTCATCGTTCTCAGTAACTGAACATTTTTTGCACTTCTCTGAGGAAAATTTTAATTAATAGTGAGATTCCTGGAGATGTGCAAATAATTGCTTTGGCTGATTTTATTTTGCGTTGGGAATGAGTAGAAGATATCATTTCCGTTCTTAAGAACGAAGTTCTGAAATCTTTCATGTTATTAAAGGAGAAGGGGATGCCGTTGCTGATGTTTATTGCTCTATTTCTTAAATTTGTTTTTATTGCAAATAACAAAGTGAAAGATTTTTATTAACGAACGTTTTTTTAGGCCTAATGGCCTCTAAATCGTCGTTTTGGCTTGCATTTAGAGCCGAAACCGATGGTTTTGGTAGAGGCAGGAAAATTGTGTTTTTTACAGGGTTCCAGTTGACTAACTTGTGCAAAAATCAATTTATAAAATATCAAAAATAAAAAAATTTGGTTATAAAATACTTAAAAAAAGAATAAAATATAGCCAAAAGCGGTTGAAAACAACAAAATTTAATCTTGAAACATCAAAATATTGTCAGAAAGCAACAAAGTTCAGCTATAAACTGTTGAAAAATGTAAAGTTCTATTCATACAGTCAAAAATAGTTATAAAATATTGTCAAAAAGCACTAAAATCCGTCCATAAACTGTTCAAAAATGGGAAATTTATTGAAAAGTTCAAAATTCTTTTTATAAAATATCAAAAATTGCAAAATCTGGCCATAAAATATAAAAAAATGTCAAAAAACATCAAAATTTACTTATTAACTGTTAAGAATAGCAAAATTCTATTAATAAAAAAACAAAAATAGCTAAATTTGGTCATAAAACATTAAAATCCGGCCAAAAATGATTGAAAAATTAAAAATTAATTTATAAAACTCCAAAAATATCAAAATTTTACTATAAAACATCTAAATTCTGTAAAAAAAAAACTAAAATCTGGCTTTACACTAATGAAAAATGCAACATTCTTTTTATAAAATGTCAAAAATAGCAAAATTTTGCCATAAAGTATAAAAAATTTATTAAAAAACATCAAAATTTAGTCATTAACTGTTAAAAAGTGCAAAATTCTATTTACAAAAAGTCAAAAATAGCTAAATCCGGTCATAAGATATTAACATATGTTCAGAAAGTTTTAAAGTTTGGCCAAAAATAGTTGAAAGTTTATTTATAAAATGTCAAAATTTGCAACTTGTGGCTTTAAAACATCAAAACTCTTTAAAAAAATACCAAAATTTGACTCTATACTATTGTCAAAACATTAAAATACTGTTGGAAAGCGGATTGCCCAACCATAAACTGTTGAAAAGTGTCAAATTCTATTTATATAATGTCGAAAATAGAAAATCCGGTCATAAAAATAAAAATATAATCAAAAAGTATTGAATAAGTACCTAGAATTAAACACAAATATATACCATCGCACCCGTTAATTGAAAGAATGAAGGTGCGTAGATACCGACAGGGTCTAGTATCTGTGCACTCATATTAAATGTAATTATGGTTAAATAAACTTTTTAAACATTCCCATCCGGAGTTAGGGCTCAAACCTGCGACAAATTATGCGCCAAAATTTGAGTTAAGTGAACCCAACTGAGCCAGCCTATGGTTGTTGGTGTTGTATTGTATATTAATCAAAATAGTTTTAAAATGTTTTGATTTAAACAAACAGTAAATGACTGTATGAGTACTATGAGTGGAAAATTTATGAATCCATTTCAACAGTTTATAACCAATTTTGGTTGCTTTCCAGTAAAATTTTGATATTTAAAGCTGAAATGTACTGTTTTTGATATTTTATAAATAAAACTTTAGAATTTTGATTCTATCTGAAAATAATTTAATGTTTTGTGACCGGCTTGACCTACTTTTGACTATAAATTTATATTGAATAGAGCCGAATTTTGGTGTTTTTTGACAATATTTTAATGTTTTATGACCAGATTTTGCTATTTTTGAATTTTATAATTAAGTTTTGAATTTTCAAACTATTTTTAGCCAAATTTTGAAATGTTTTAAATACATTTTAATGTTTTGCATTTTTTAACAGTTAATGACTAAATTTTTGTGTTTTTTGATAACTTTTTTATAATTTATGGCTGGATTTTTTTATTTTTGAAATTTTATAAAAAATAATTTTGCACTTTTTAATAGTATAACGCTAGATTTTGGTGTTTTTGACAAAATTTTGATGTTTCTTGGCCAGATTTTGCTATTTTTGACGTTTTTTTAAATAAGCTTTAGACTTTTCAACTATTTCTGGCCAAATTTTGAAACTTTCTGGTTATATTTTAATGTTTTATGGCCAAATTTAGTTGTTTTTGATTTTTTATAAATAGAATTTTGCACTTTTTAACAGTTAATGACTAAAGTTTGATGTATTTTACAAAAAAAAAATGTATTTTATTTCCAAATTTTGTTATTTTTGATATTTTATAAAAAGAATGTTGTTCTTTTTAATAAATTAGAGTCAAACTTTTGTGCTTTTTGACAATATTTTGATGTTTTAAGGTCGGATTTTGCTTTCCTTGACATTTTATTAAAAGATTTTTAAACAGTTTATGTTGATATGATTAAGATTTTTTCGAATTTTTGATATTTTATGAATAGATTTTGTCATTTTAATAATAAAGCTGGAATTTACTGTTTTTAATATTTTATAAATAAAACTTTTTTTTCAACTATTTTGGTCAAATTTTGATTCTATCTGAAAATAATTTAATGTTTTGAATTTTGCACTTTTAAACAGTTCAAACTACTGACCGGTTATTATAATTTGGAGTAACCTACTCATTCACTTAAGTGTATGTCATCAAAAAATTGGAAGTTTGCTTTCTCTGCAAACGTCAAAGTCTTTTTGTTACAAGAAAAGATGATGATATTAAATCTTTTGATAACTAACACTTGGGTAGGTGAGTGGGTTTTGACAATATTTTGATGTTTTAAGGTCGGATTTTGGTTCTTTTCAACAAAATGTTAATATTACATAGCTATTTAAAGATTTTTTCATTTTCAACGATTCATGTCGTATTTTGGTTGTTTCTAACAATATTTTATAGCTGAATTGTGCTATTTTTGAGGATAAGAATTTTAACAGTTTATGGCCAAATTTAGGTGCTTTCTGAAAATTGTTTGAAATTTCAAAACCAAATTTTGCTATTTTTAACATTTTATGAACAAAATGTTGCATTTTTTGATTCGTTTTTGGTTCCTTTTAAAAAGATTTAACTACTTTTTGTTATATAAAACAAGATTTTAGCATTTAAGGCCGGATTTTGACGTTTAATGCTAAGTTTTGACATTTTAAGGCCGGATTTTTGTAAATTAAAATCGGTAGTTTTTTGTCATTCTCTCGAATTTCAGCAGTTAAGTCAAGTTTTGGCATTAAAGGCCGGATAATTTTATGGCTGGATTTTTGTTGTTTAAAGCCGGATTTTAGCAATTATAGTCGAATTTTTAATATTTTAGACCGGATTTTAGCATGTAAAACCGGATTTGACTATTTAAAGCCGGATTTAATATTTTAAAGCCGGATTTTTATCATCTAAAGAACGAATTTCAGTATTTAAGACCGGTTTTTGGCATTAAAGCCAGATTTTGACCTACAAATACTAAATTTTGCCTTTTTAAAACTGAATTTTGACGTTTAAAATTAATAAATTTACCATTTTCGTATTAAACCAATTATATTTTTTACGTTATAATGCAAATTATATAAATTTAAGACAGATTAAAACAAAATTGGCCGGATTTTTAACAAACTGAACCAGATTTTAGAATTTAATGCAAGATTTTGGCGTTTGATGCTAAATTTTAACATTTTCAGGCCGGATTTTTTTTAATTAATACCGGTATTTTGTCATTTGAGCCAAATTTCAGCAATGGCCGGATTTAAATATTGTGATTTATGTTATTTAAAACTAGATTTAGTATTTTAAAACTGATTTTTTTTAAATTTAAGACAAGATATTTGGAATTTAACGACAAATTTTAACATTTTAAGACCGGATTTAATATTGAAAAGCCGGATTTTTGTCAAGACCTAATTTTAGCATTTCAATTTAAATTTTGACATTTTAAAACTGGATTTTACTATTTTAAAAGCGGTTTTTTGTCATTTAAGACCGGATTTTAGCATTTAAGGCCGGATTTTAGCATTCAATGCCTGATTTTGACCTTTTAAAACCAGATTTTTGGCATTTAAAACCAGATTTTACAGCTTCAGGTTAAATTTTGACTTTTAAAACAGGATTTTAGCATTTTAAAGCTAGATTTTTGTTATTTAAGATTGGATTTTGACTATTAGTGTCGGATTTTGACCTTTTTAGGCCGGATTTTTGACGTTTAAAGGCGGATTTTAGCATTTAAGGCCCGATTTTTGTTAATTAATACCGGTCTTTTGTCATTTGAGCTAAATGTTCGCAATTAAACCCGTATTTTAGTATTTTATGGCTGGATTTAAATATTAAGGTTTTTGTCATTTGAAACTAGATTTAGTATTTTAAAACTGGATTTTTTAAAATTTAAGGCAAGATATTTGGGATTTAAGGACAAGATATTTGGGATTTAAGAACAAATTTTAACATTTTAATACCGGATTTAATATTGAAAAGCCGGTTTTTTGTTATTTAAGACCGGATTTTAGCAATTAAAGCCGGATTTTAGCACTTAATGCCTGATTTTGACTTTTTAAAACAGGATTTTTGGCATTTAAAACCAAATTTTAGCGTTTCAGGCTAAATTTTTACTTTTAAAACTAGATTTTAGCATTTTAAAGCTAGATTTTTGTTATTTAGGATTGGATTTTAACAATTAGTGTCGCATTTTGACCGTTTAAGGCCGGATTTTTGATGTTTAAGGGCAGATTTTAGAATTTATGGCCGGATTTTAGCATTTTAAGCTAAGTATTTTAAATTTTGTAGTTTTTAGGAGTTAATGATGATTTTTTGGTACTTTTTGACAATATTTTTATATTTTATAGCCGGATTTAGCTATTTTTAACATTCTGTTATAAAATGTTGCACATTTTTACAGTTTATAACCGGATTTTGATTCTTTCTGACATAGCCAAATATTGCTATATTTAAATTTTGTAAAAGTTTAATTTTATGAATTGATTTTGACATTTTAAATTTTTTATAAATAAAATTTTGAGTTTTTAACAGTTTATGCATTATTTTAGTGTTTCATAGCCGGTTTTTTTAATTTTTGATTTTTTATGAAAAGATTTTTGCACTATTCAATAGTTTTTAGCTAGATTTTGTTACTTTTTAACAATTTTTTTGCTGTTTCAAAGACAGATTTTGCTATTTTCTGCAAAAAAGTGGTTTGATAAGCACTGTAATTAAAAAATTGGAAAGAACTAAAAAGAAATATGAATAGTAAACAAAAAATACTAAGAGAGAAAAAACTACTAAGGGAAAGTGTTCCAAAAAATTAAAATTGAAGAACTATAAAACAAACAAATTAGGAATCTGTACTAAATGGTCTGTAACGAAGAAAAAGAATTTTAAGCCAAACTAATATACTATAAACAAAAAATAGAAAATTGATTGTTCGAGATTATAAATAAAATATTAAATTAAAAAAAATTATTATTTTTTTAAATCAAAATATTTTATTTAATATATCGTGATATAATGTACATAGTAACCGAAAAGTTATGAAAGATGTGTGACGCTATTTCAGATAAAGTACAAGATTATTAATTATATATTCGCAGTTTCACATAGTAAAGGAATATAGCCTTTGTTCGTGTACACACCGTATATGATTAGCCATCCACTGTATAATAATAGTTTAAAAATGATCTCCTAAACAACAATAAACGTGAAGATGAAATTCTAAAACAAAGACCCGATCACTATCTAAGTCGTAGTTTTATGGACACAAATTGGCGTTTTATCCGCAGTGTAGTATGCAAATAGCAGGATGAAGTAACACTAATGGCCGGTTAAGTGGAGATGTGCTCCAGATAGCTAAAGCACGTGCTCTCCGGGGCAGATTTGGTTGCACAAAACCGGGCATGGCATTTCCAACCGAGTTACGCTCGAATACAAACGCGAAATGACTTGTGCGCGCGATGCAATCTCTAAATGGCGCTGCCTCAAACAATGCCCGATTAGATTCCATTTGAAATCTTGCACGAGAAAGAACGAAAAAAATTGAAGCATGCAAAAAACGATTAGCAACGTCGATCTGATTACGTGTAGAGCTCCACCGAGTTGTACGTGTGTCGTAAAGCTTGCACAAAATCAACCAGATCAAACTACCTGTGTTATTATGGCTATTACCTGTTTCACTGTCGTAACTGGCTAATGATAACAATTCTAACGTTTGTGTAACACATTTAATGCATCGGATTGCATTTCAAAACACGCAGAATTTTTTTTATAATAATCATAAATAGCGAATAAAATATGTCTCTTGCGTTTATATTAAATGTAAATAAGTAGCTTGATTATAAAATAAATCTGCATGATAAGAAGAGCAGCCGAGCTAACAGAAACAGGTATGTGCAAATGTAATGTATGCAGAGAGCACCGCAGGAGCCGCAGTTTATTCCTAATCTAAGATCATCAGAGGTCCCCAGTACAAGATACTCCACTTTACCATAAGCTACTGTTCAGATAAACGCAACTGAACACAACTGGCCACTGATAACGTACATAATGTACGCAAATATGTTCCTATAAAGATCCATCTCTACCTACAAGGTGCATGTCCGATTTTAAACGTAGATGAAATATTGGACATATTAATATAGTCGTGGGAGATAATATAGATTTCATCCTCTAACATGGAAAAGCTGCATATAAATAAAACATGAAATTCATACCATTTGTAAACAAATTTATAACAAATTTTGTATATAAATAATATAAAATAGAAAGTATAAGAAAATTATAAAAAAAGATGAATTGGTTCCGGAACAAAAATTAAAAAACTGGGTTAGCAATTTTTGTATTACGCAACTTCGGAAACGTTCTGGTTATTCGGTCAGGGTGCCATCAAGAAATGACCTTCTTCGGCGAGAACAATTGGGTGCGGCTTCTTATTAGGATTTTAGAAAAAAACTGCGGTGTATATTGTTGCTCGTGACTGTGAGTTGCATCAGTAGCTCTCAAACACAAAAAATGAAGCAATCTTATTGAGTCAATCATCGAAACCATCGCATCTGTTGTTGTATAAGAGCTTATTTATCTTAATGCAACATTTGTTAAAAAAAAAATACATTTTCAATATTTTAAACTGAATAGACCACCAACAATCATCGCTCAAGGATAATGATTTCCTATGCCTATCAAATATTTTTTGTTGATTTTAAGGACATCGGCGTCGTTTAATGTCAATAAAATTCGTACTTATAGAAGCATCGACATTTCTTCACATATCTCTTAGCGAGTGTAGACACCGGACGAGGATTCGTGGAATGAAGTAGGAGATTTTTCTTGTACGTTAACGTCTCGCCTTTTACACGAATCATAAAACCATCGGAATACACGCATACAGAGGAAAAAAAATTGTGATCTTGATATTTGAACAGGAAAAATAAATAACAATGAAAATGGTGCGATTCAAGGCGAGGCACGGTTCGATTTGGATGAAAGTGTAGATCTTTTTTTTTTAGTTAAGACCTTGAATGATTAGATAGGATGTGCTCGTAACATTTTAGTGCCATTTTATTTTTTAATCAAAATTAATAGGTTCTCATACTTATAACATAAAATTTAATTAATAAATTATAATTTGTATGAAATAATTTTAGTTAATTAAAATAATGAACATAAATTTGAAACCAAAATTTAAAATTGAACGCAAATTATTTTATGTTTGCAGTGGTGTACCTAAAATTTTTGGGCTTTACCTCAGACACTTTTGAAAAATAGTACACAATTTTATCAAGTGCAAAAATCTATCAATTCTTTGTCGGCCATTTATACGCCACTGCTGGCGTCTTAGCCTCTTCTCTGCTTGTAATGCTGGCAACTTACATTACAAGGGACCTACAGTTTTAAGTGGATTCCAAACCACTGGAGAGAATTATCACTCCTCAGAGAAGGTTTTAGCCGTAAAACTCCAACGCTGGCAAGGCGGGTTGGGGAGTGGGAGAGCGTATAGAAAGTGAAAAGTATATCACGGTATATGGGAATCGAACCCACGATCTTCGGTACAGCGGCCGGATGCCTAGACCACTGCGCCACGCTCTCTTTCTATCAATAAAAAGTAAAAAATAACAAAGTTTTGTCTTGAAACATCAAAATTATATCAGAAAGCTAGACATAAACTATAGAAAAGTGTAAAAAAATTATAAAAATTTAAAAATAGCAAAATCACCAAAGTCTGGTCATAATTATGAAATTGTTTCTATGGAACATCAAAAATAACAAAATCTGATCATAAAGTATGAAAATAATGTCATAAAGCATTAAAACTTAGCTGTTAAAAAGTTCAAATTTCTATTTATAAAATTAGTACATAAATTACAAATATGTATGTATGGCCTTGAAGAAAATGATTCTTTTAAAAATGGTTTTGAATAAATGCACCGGAGGCACCGGATACAGAATAGACTAGAAAACTGGATTTCCGACCCTCAATTACTATGACATAAAGAACAAATTAAAGTAGCTCAAGAATTATTCTCCAGACACGACAAAACAACCTAGCTAGAGGAAGAAGTTAATTAAAGACAAAGACGGTATACTACCGGAAGTGGCAAAGGAGGCCATACCATCTAAAAATGCAAAACTTTGTTGTAGGGTAGTAAACTAAATTCTTAAAGGAGTATTCTTTAAGGAGTGGAAAAAGGCTAAACTAATTCTCATCAAGAAACCAAATAAACAATAGGGAAACTGCTTGAACACTTATCTACTTCCGAAGATTGACAAAGGTGGATAACTATCAAATAAGCAGTATGACATTAGATAAAGCAGGTCTACGGTGGAATAAAAACAATACAAGTTGGCTAGGAAACGTGACCATTACGAACTTGGTCATCATCTTTAGAAAAAAAAAAACAGCAGCAGCCGCTCTAGCACAGCTAATACTAAACATAGGTGACTTCAAACTATTATATAGAGCACTGGTATAGAGAAAAAGTACACACATTAAAAAAACCACTAAAAGAGGGTGGAGAAAGTACAAAGGAAAATAAAGATTGCGTGTGTTTACAGAACTGGGCAAAGAAAAATAAAAAAATAACCAGAACAGACAACTTTAGATGTGAAGAAGAATAGAACTGATCAAGCAAGTTAATACCAAAGGTAATATCATGGGTGACCAAGAAATAAGCACAAAGCAGGATACCACCTGAAATAACTTTTAGCAGATCGAGGATGCTTTAGATTGTAACTACACAGTATGAGTATAAATAAATAAAATAAAAAGATAAATAACATTAACGGAACCACAGTACTCAGGAGCTTAGCCTTTGAATAAATTTAACACTCAGTCTTTCCTCTTATTCAGACAAAAAAAAGGTAGTAAATTTTTTTACCACAAACACAAAATAAATGAGAATATAAGAACAAATAGAAACCAGATGTTAGTCTTTTTGACAATATTTTGATGTTTCAATGCCAAATTTTGCTATTTTTGACATTTTATAAAAAAACTTTGAACTTTTCAACCACTTTTGGCCAAATTTTGAAATTTTCTGGATATATTTTAATGTTTTATGACTGAGTTTACCTATTTTTGTTTTTCTATAAATAGAATTTTGCACTTTTTAACAGTTAATAATGTATTTTGACAAAAAAAATTATTTTATAAATTTTTTTTGTTGTTTCTTACATTTTATAAAAAAGAATTTTGCACTTTTCAATAGAATAGTTCCGGATTTAGGTTTTTTTGACAATATTTTGATGTTTTATGGTCAGATTTTTCTAATTTTGACATTTTATAAAGAGGCTTTTTATTTTTCAACCATTTTTGGTCAAATTTTCTGGATATATTTTAATGTTTTATGACCAGATTATTATTAAGTATATTTTAATGTTTTATAATTAGATTTAGCTATTGTTGACATGTTATAAATAAGCTTTGAACTTATCATTTATTTTTGGCCAAATTTTGAAACTTTCTGAATATATTTTGATGTTTTATGGCCGGATTTAGCTATTTAAATTTTTTTATAAATAGAATTTTGCATTTTTTATTAGTTAATGACTTAATTTTGATGTTTTTTTTTACAATTTTTTTTAATATTTTATGGCCGGATTTTTGACGTTTTGTAAAAATGATTTTGTACTTTTAATAGTATACAGCCGGATTTTGGTGTTTTTTGACAATACTTTATTGTTTCATAGCCAGATTTTGCTATTTTTGAACTTTGAATTTTTCAATTATTTCTTGCCGGATTTTGTAACTTTCTGGCACTATTTAGCAGTTAATGACTAAATTTTGATGTTTTTTGAAAAAAAAAAATAAATTTTATGGCCGGATTTAACTATTTTTGACATTTTATGCAAATTTTGTTGTACTTTTCAATAGTATAGAGCCGGATTTTGGTGATCTTGATAATATTTTGATGTTCATGATAAAATTTTGTTATTTCTGAGATTTTATAAATAAATTTTAAACTTTTCAACTAATTTGCCGGATTTTGAAAATTTATGGATAAATTTTTTATTTTTGACATTTTATAAAAAGAATTTTGTAGTTTTTTGACAATATTTTGACATTTTATGGTCAAATTTGGCTATTTTTGACATTTTATAAATAAGCTTTGGACTTTTCAAATAATTTTTGGCCAAATTTTGAAATAGTTTGAATATATTTTAATGTTTTATGACTGGATTTAGCTATTTTTAATTTTTTATAAATAGATTTTTGCACTTTTTAACAGTTAATGACTAAATTTTTATGTTTTTTGACAATTCTCTCATATTTTATGTCTGGATTTTGCTATTTTTATTATTTTATAAAAATAATTTTGTATATTTCAATAGTATAGAGCCGGATTTTGGTGTTTTTTTACAATATTTTGATGTTTTATGGCCAGATTTTGCTATTTTTTACATTTTATAAAAAGATTTTTGCACTTTTTAATAGAATATAGCAGGATTTTGGTACTTTTTGACAATATTTTGATGTTTTATGGCCAGATTTTATTAATTTTGACATTTTATAAATAAGTTTTACACTTTTCAACTATTTTTGCTAAAATTTTGAAACTTTTTGGATATATTTTAATGCTTTATGAGCGGATTTAACCATTTTTAACTTTTTATAAAGAGAAGTTTGCATTTTTTAACAGTTAATGACTAAATTTTGATGTATTTTGACAAAAAATTGATATTTTATGGCCGGATTTTACTATTTTTGATATTTTATAAAAATAATTTTCTATTTTTCAATAGTATAGAGCCAAATTTTGTTTCTTTTTGACAAAAAATACTTTATGGCCGAAATTTGACGTTTTTGACAATCTTTTGATGTTTTATGGCTAGATATAGCTATTTTTCACTTTTTATTAATATAATTTTGCACTTTATTTTGCACACTTTACTACTTTTGATATTTCATAAAAATAATTTTGCACTTTTCAATATTATAGAGCCGGATATTGGTTCTTTTTGACAATATTTGACGTTTTATGGTCAGATTTTGCTAATTTTGACATTTTATAAATAATCTTTAAACTTTTCAACCATTTTTAAACAAATTTTAAAATATTTTAGATGTTTTAATGTTTTTTTACCGGATTTAGCTATTTTGACTTTTTATAAATAAAATTTTGCACTTTTTAACATTTATTGACTAAATTTTGTTGTATTTTGACAAATAATGACAAAATTTTGTTATTTTTAACATTTTATGAAAAGAATATTGCACTTTTTAATAGTATTGAGCTGGAATTAGGTGTTTTTTGACAATGTTTCATGGCTAGATTTTGTTATTTTTGACATTTTATAAATAAACTATGAACTTTTTAACTATTTTTGCCGGGTTTTGAAATTTTATGGTTATATTTTAATGTTTTATGACCAGATTTTGCTGTTTTTGACATTTTATAATAAGAATTTTGTACTTTTTAATAGTATAAAGCCGGATTTTGGTGTTTTTTGACAATATTTTGATGTTTTATGACGTAATTTTGCAATTTTTAACATTTTATAAATTAAATTGAGAAATTTTAACTATTTTTGGCCAAATTTTGATATATTTTTTTGTTTTATGACTAGGTTTAGATATTTTTGATTTTTTATAAATATAATGTTGCATTTTTTAACAGTTAATGATTAAATTTTGGTGTTTTTGACAGTTTTTTTATATTTTATGGCCGGAATTTGTTATATTTGATATTTTATAAAAAGAATTTTGTACTTTTCAATATATAAGCCGGATTTTGGTGTTTTTTGACAAAATTTTGATGCATTATGGCCAGATTTTGCTTTTTGTTCACATTTTATTAATAAATTTTGGACTTTTCAACCATTTTTGGCCAGATTTTAAATTTTTTTGGATATATTTTAATGTTTTATGACCGGATTTAGCTATTTTTGACTATTTATAAGTAGAGTTTTGCACTTTTCAACAGTTAATGACTAAATTTTGATGTATTTTTACAAAAAATTGCAAAATTTTGTTATTTTTAATATTTTATAAAAAGAATGTTGCACTTTTCAATAGAATAAAGCAGGATTTTTGTACTTTTTCACAATATTTTGATGTTTAAAGGTTGGATTTTGTTTTTTTTAAGTTTTATAAATAAGCTTCATAAATAGAATTTGGACTTCTGCACAATAAACTTTATTTCTATCCGCACAAGTTGGCTGTTGTGCAAGAATTTTAATGCGTATAAAGCACTTCTTGAACACGTCGCTTAAGGCGCATTTGTGTTTTTCAGTGATAAAGCTCATTTTAAAGCTTCCTGAAATTTGATTTATTTTTTGAAATTTTTAAATAATTATTTTTTGTATTAATTATAGTTATTATACAATTAAAATTGCTGTATTTCTCATTTATAGTAGCTGTATAGCTCAGAAAGTTCTGTGATAATTCACTTGAAGCAACAATATTTTGGCATTTTAAGACTTTATATCTAATTTATACGTGCTGAAAAACAATGGGCAGGAGCATATAACGCAAGAATGATTTTTCCATTCCCTGCTCCTCCACCTTTCCCCTCTTTAACATGGCTGTGGCAGTTTAATGCGGTTTTAAATAATATTTTCTCCGTAAACATTCGCGCTGCGCTATCGATATGAATCATTCGGCGGCACGAGTCGCCTTCAGAAATAGTAAATTACTAAACATTCCTAGTCACTCTGCACGATTCTGATATATGGCAGCTTCGCCGGCAATCTTTTGATACACCGCGCTCACAGTTCTTGTGGCTCTTGTGTAACAGTCGTAACACTCGGCCAAATCACCAGCACGCGCCTCCGCAATAAAAAAATACATATTATATTTTATTAACTTATTTTCATGCAATGTGATGAAGGTAATATCACACCTACAACGCCTCTGGTCACGTCAGAGCTTTATTATTGTAATTTTCATGTAATTGAATTGGTACAGTTTCGTGATTTAATCATCTTTTTTTTTAGTTACTGGAATTTATTTATTAAATTTCTGTGCTGAAACTGTTCTTCTCAATTAATTAAATTGTAAAAATTAATATAGTTTTATGCAAATTATCTGGTCACAAGCACACTGCGGATACAATTTATATAAAACTTGTGAAAGATATCATATTATGAATATTAATTAAATGAATACTTTAACTAAGTGATGACAATAAAATAATCTGACAATTTTAATAGCCTCATAAGCGCAAAATTATGGATCAATAATAAACATCAACGATTTTAATTGTAAATTTCAAATCGTGCCATTAATATCTAAGTCTATATCCTTGCGCCATTCATAGTAAAGGTGTGCGTCATTAAAACAAACAAGACATATTTTTTAAATTAATTACCATCATTAATTTTAACATAGTCCCTGAACAATTACACATTTAAGCATCTCATATCCAAAATCGCCACCCAAACAAAACTCCAGATATGAGTTATGGCTAACGCACATGCAAACAAACAAACGGGCAACACGTTATTTATTATTTTGTAAGTAGTGAACATTATTAACGTCTATATTGACTAATTGTATGGAATATTAACACTGTGGGCACAACAATGCGGCTTTCTAAATCTAAGAATGGGTAGGATTAAACCATTTGTTTACTCATCATCTACCAGATGAAGATATCGATTTGTCTTTTAAACACCTACGCCTAATTAATGCAACAGAAATGCGCATTTAATGCATAGATTAATATATCAATGTTGTTTTACGATTTAACCAAGAAGTAAAGTTAATAAATATATCAAACAATACATAATTTTATTGGATTTAAATTATTCATAATAAATTTATACAAGTAATTATTGCTGTGCGCATTTCAAAAGAAGGAAATAAAGTCACGAATGTGGCTTTTTTCATCTTTGTATGTTTATGGACTGCTCAAGTGGCTAATCGCTTATTTAGTCATCGGCCTTATAAAAATGCGTTTATGCTACTGGCACGTGTGCGTGTGGTCTTTGTGCGTTATAAAACACCTGTGAAATATGTGTAGCTTGCAGGTGCTAAACACTTGTTAATTACTTTGGAAAATTGTAAATATGACGTGGAAACTCTATCTTAATAATAGAATTAATTTATCTAATTTGTCATGGATGTTTTAAAGAAGGTAGTATATTATATAGTAGACACAGATTTATCTTCAAATATTAATGCGTTGAAAAAGATCAACAGTTTTTTATTGTATAAAGTTTGAACTAAGTAATAATGGGTAAAAAAAGCAATGACAAAACTAATCTATTTTAAATAAAATTAATTTGTCTACAACAGTAGAATTATGTAGTTATCTTTAAGTTTATGTTTAAATGTGTTTTTGAGCTCTACCCTAAAGTACTAAAATGGTTTTGAAAAAATAGAATTTGTCACTTTATTAACTTTATTATGTAATCGCTTTCTTTGTGGCATTCTGCATACTTTTGCTTACAGTGCAGGTAACCACGCTACAGTTTTTGAGATTAGTTTTCATTCACTAAGTAATTATTTGACGTTTTAACTAAACAAAAAACACATTTTTGCACAAAAAATATAACTTTTTGACAGTTTTTCAAATGTTATTAAATTTTTTAAAAATGAGACTACATACAGGGTCCATTATAAAAGTAATGCGCATGATTTTATTGATTGTGACAGAACTATCCATCTCAGCCCTGTAAAACCAGTCGGAAAATGTGGTAGAGGTTCTGCCCTTTCAACGCAGCCAGTTGCCAACTTGCTCCGACGGTTCTGAGTGGAAAGATGTGTCTTCGCGTAAAGTTTGTTTTTTGACTTTGTAACACGGTACGATTTTGCGCTGCCAAGAACTTTTGGATTTGATTCAAAATGAGCCAGACTTTCTTAACTTTGTCGTAAGCAGAGAATTTTGGATGTTCGAGTACGACCCAGAACCAAAAAGGCAGAGCAGCGCGTGGCACACAAAATCATCTACCCCGTCCCAAGGAAGCGCGAATGAACAAGTTTGGCATCGAAACGTTGTTTATTATCTTCTTTGACGTCCAAGGAATTGTTCATTTTGAGTTTGTACCGCAAAGAGAAACTGTCTGTGTTTTCCTTAAAGTGCTAAAAAGATTGAAACGCCGGTCGCGCGCGTTTAAACTGACATCAAAGACACGGTGAAGCTTCACTATAACAATGTTCCCAACCAAACGGCCGTCATTGTTACCAATTTCCTGGCCCAAAGCAAAACCTCGGTGATCCTCCAGTTCCTTAAACTTTCGATTTGGCTTTGTGCAACTTTTTTTGTTTCCCCGACTTAAGAGAGAGTGGAAAGAAAAGCATTGGGAGTCTGTGGAAAACATCCAAAAGCATGTTACAAGGTTATTAACAGACATTTCTGTCGAGGAGTTTCAGGGTGCTTTCCAGGCGTAGCAGACACGTCTTCAAAAGTATATTAATGCAGGGGGAGAGTATTTCAAAGAATTTTACGCGTTTGTACCAGTATATATACTTTGTACGTTGATAAGTTTTTAGTTTATTTTGTACCTGTTTTAGCAATTTTTGGTTGTTCGGCCGGATTTGGTTGTTTTTGATAGATTTTTACTTTTTATTGCTGAATTTTGAACAGTTTTTTTAATTTTTTTATTAATTTATACAATCCGTAGCCAGATTTTTGTATATTTTGAACTTAATTTAGCAGTTTTTGATTTTATGGTAGGATTTTTGTTTTTTTTGATAATTTGTTAAATTTTATTGCTAAATTTTAGTACTTTTTGATTAATTTATACATATTATGGCCGGATTTTTGTATTTTTTTAGTTTATTTTGTGTTTTATTTAACAATTTTTGATTTAATGGTCGGAATTCCATTCTTTTTGAAATATTTTTACAATTTATTACTGAATGATTGTACTTTTTAATTAGTTTATACATTTTATAGCCGGGTTTTTGTATTTTTTTGTGACTTATTTGACAATTTTTGACTTTAAGGCCGGATTTTTTGTTTTATTTGATAAATTTTTACATTTTGATGCTGAGTTTTGATTAATTTATACATGTTTTAGCAGGATTTTTGTATTTTTTTAATTAATTTTTTATTTTATGGCTGGATTTTTGTTTTTTGATAGTTTTTTACATTTCGTTGCTGAATTTTAGCACATTTTGATCAATTTATACATTTTATGGCCGGATTTTTATATTTTTTGTATATTTTGTGCTTGATTTGGCAATTTTTTGTCTTATGGCCGGTTTTTTGTTTTTTTTTTTGTTTAAACGTTAGTACATTTTGTTTAATTGATACATTTTATGGTTAAATTTTTATATTTTTTTGTTTAATATTTTTTTGATTTTTGGTTTTATCACCGGATTTTTGTTCATTAAGATAATTTTTTTTTGTGTTTTGTTTGGCTATTTTTTATTTTATGGCTGGAATTTTGCTTTTTTATAGTTTTTTACATTTTGTTGTTAAATTTTGGTATATTTTGATCAATTTATACATTTTATAGCCGGATTTTTGTATTTTTATTTATTTTGTGCTTATTTGTGGCTATTTTTTGTTTTATGGCCGGATTTTTGTTTTTTTTTGTTTAAATGTTTGTACTTTTTGTTTAATTCATTCCATTTATGGCCAACTTTTTATATTTTTTTGTTTATTGTTTACTTGATTTAGCAATTTTTAGTTTTATGGCCGGATTTTTGCTCTTTAATATAAGGTCTGTTTCAACATACAATTTGGACAGTTTGCAAACCGTTTAAACTATGCACACAAACAAATTACTGTGTATAAAAGATTGCCTAAGGATGACAAATATTCGTTTGTGTGCACAGAGTTTGAACGGTTTGCAAACTGTTCAAATCGTATGTTGGAACAGACTTTTGTGTCTGATTTGGCTATTTTTTTATTTTATGGCTGAATTTTGTTTTTTTAATAGTTTTTTACATTTTGTAGCTAAATTTTGATACATTTTGATTGATTTATACAGTTTATGGCCGAATTTTTGAATTTTTTTGTTAACTTTGTGCCTGATTTTTTGTTTTATGGCTGGGTTTTTGTTCTTTTTGTTCAAATATTTTTACATTTTGTTTAACTTAAACATTTTATGGCCAAATTTTTATATTTTTTTGTTTGTTATATATTTGATTTAGTAATTTTTAGTTTTATGACCGGATTTTTGTTTTTTTTGATAATTTTTTACATTTTGTTCTTGATTTTTGGGAAATTTTGATTAATGTATACATTTTATGGTTGAATTTTTGATTTTTTTTTTAAATTTTGAGTTTGATTTATCTATTTTTTTGTTTTATGGCTGGATTTTTGTTCTTTTTTTCAAATGTTTGTACTTTTTGTTTAATTTATACATTTTATGGCCGAATTTTTGTATTTTTTTGTTTATTATATACTTGGTTTGGCATTTTTTGGTTTTATGACCGGATTTTTGTTCTATAAGATTAATTTTTACATTTTATTTTTGATTTTGGCAAAATATTTAAACTTTTTGTTTTGCAATTTTTTATTTTAGGACCAGGTTTTCTGTTCAAATTGTTAAATTTTTACAATTAACTTTTATGGCCGAATTTTTGTTTTTTATTCAAATATTTTATAATTTTTATATTTTTAGTCCGGTTAAAATATTTTTAATTTTATAGCCAAGTTTTTGTTCTTTTGGTACTTATTTTCAGCTTATTTGCGAGATTTTTGTGTTTTTGTATTGATTTTGTGCCAAACTTGACTGTTTTTGGTTTTATGGCCGGATTTTTGATCAAATTTTTGTACTTTTTGATTAATTTATACATTTGATGGCCGGATTTTTGTTTTTTTTAATAAATTTTTACACTTTATTGATAAATGTTGGTACTTTTTAACTAATTTAACGGCCGGATTTTTTGAATTTTATTGTTTATTTTGTGTTAACTCGTCTGTTTTTGGTTTTATGGTCCGAATTTGTTTTTTTTTGTTGAACGTTTTAATCAATTTATACATTTTACAGCTGGATTTTTTGTTTTTTCTGGTTATAATGTGTCTGATTTGGCTATTTTAAATTTGATGGTCGGATTTTTGAGTCTAATTTAGCTGTTTTTAGTTTTATGGCTTAATTTTTGACAATGTTTATGTATTTTTTGTTCAATTTATTTATTTTATAGCTGGATTTTTAATTTTTTAAATTTATTTTGTGCTAATTTGACTGTTTTTGGTTTTATTTTTGGCCGGATTTTTGTTTTTTTGGCCAAATTTTTGTATTTTTTAAACAATTTATACATTTTATTTATTTATTTTTTATTTTATGGCCGGATTTTTTTTTGGATAGTTTTTTACATTTTATTGCTGTATTTTGTTATTTTTTGATAAAATATTACATTTTTTGTATTTTTATTTTGTAACTTATTTTAGCTATTTTTTAAATTTTTTAGTTTTTTGTTTAATTTATACATTTTATGGCTAAATTTTTATATTTTTTTGTTTATTATATATCTGATTTAACATTTTTTGGTTATATGGCCGGATTTTTGTAGTTTAAGATAATTTTTACATTTTATTGTCGCATATTGGTACATTTTGACAAAATATTTGTGCTTTTTGCTCAATTTATACATTTTATAGTAGATTTATGTATTTTTTGGAACATTTTGTACGGATTTTTGTACAAATTGATAAATTTTTACATTTAATTGCTGAGTTTTTGATGAATTTATACATTTTAAGGCCGAGTTTTGAATTTTTTGTGTTAATTTTGTAACTGATTTGACAATTTTTGATGATTTTTTACATTTTATTTTTAAATAATTTTTTTTTTACAAAATATTTGTACTTTTTGATCAATTTATAGATTTTATGGCCGGATTTTTGTATGTATTTGTTTATTTTCTGCCTGATTTGGCAAGTTTTTATTTTTTGGCCGGATTTTATATTTTTTTGTTCATTTGTGCATGATTTTAATTTTTGTTTTTTTTTAAATTTTGTTTCACTTTGTTGCCAAATCATCAGTTGATGTCAATTTATCCGACGTATTACTTTGCTGTCCAAAAGTTACTCTTTTCTTCGTTGCGCTTAAGATAACCCAGTTTACTTCATCCTCTCACCCTCAAACGTTTTTTTTATAAAACTCCAAATATAGCAAAATTTATCTATAAAATATCAAAAATTGACTGTAAGCCGTTAAAAACTGTAACATTATCTTTATTAAAGGTCTAAAATGGCAACTTTTACCAAAAAACATTAAAAAAAAAAAAAAAAAAAAGGTTAAGCTATAAAATATCAAAATTTTATTAAATAAACGACAAACACAAAAAATTGTCAAAAAGTACTAAAATTCAGCCATAAACTGTTTAAAAAAAGCAAACGTCTTTTTGTGGAATGTCAAAATATCAAAATCCACCCAAAAAGTATAAACACATTATTAGATAGCACCAAAGTTTAGTCATAAACTGTTAAATAGAGCAAAAGTCAAAAATAACTAATTGAGGCCACTTGGGTCACGAGAGAAAGTCGTGATCCAACTTCTTAATAACTAACACTTGGGTGGGTGGGTGCGTCACTCCATTCTAAAGTATTGGTCTTTTACCTTTTTTTAAAATGTCCCATCCACCGGCCTTATTGTTTGTTATCAAGGAATTGAATGTTTGTCTTCTATTTGAACGTTAGAAGTCGTTTTGTTACAGAAGAAGATCGTGATCCAATTTCTTGATAAATAACACTTGGGTGGGTGGTTGGGGCACTATATTCTAAATTATTGGCTTGTTAGCATGTTTTGCAGTATTTCACCCATCCATCCTGGCTTGATTTAAAGGATTGTCTTCTATTTGGACGTTAGAAGTTATTTTATCTCAAGAGAAAGTCGTGATCGAACCTCTTGATAGTGGGTAGGGCACTCTATTCCAAAGTATTGGCCCGTTAGCATGTTTTGGAGTATACCACCCATCCACCCTAGCGTTTTTTATCAACGAATTGAATGCTTGTCTTTTATTTAGATGTTAGAAGTCATTTTGTCGTTATCCAATTTTTTGATAACTAATATTTAGGTGGGTGGGTGGGGCACTCTATTTTAAAGTATTGGTCCGTTACCATGCTTTGGAGTGTCTTACCTACCCACTCTATTGTTTGATACCAAGGAATTGAATGTTTGTTTTCTATTTGAACGTCATTTTGTCACAAAAGAACATTGTGATCCAACCTCTTGATAACTAACCCTTGGGTGAGAGGACGGGCACTCCGTTCCAATCTATTGGCGCGCTATCATGTTTTAGAGTCCGTTCAATAATGGTAAAGCTTGCCTTTAAAAAATAGAGCATTGCTGCCGATAGTTTGAGAAACACTTCTTAAGTGATTCTTTTTGTTCAAAGATAGATAGATAGTTTATTGATGTTGAAAATTAAGTACATTAATTTACACAAGTCAGGTACACAGTAATATATAATATAAAATTCTGATTAATTAAAATATAATAAAATGTAATAAAATATGATAAAATACACTTACAAAACTAATACAGAAGTTTCAGACTCAAATAAACCAGTTACGTTGTGAGCTGTAAACTCGGCTATATCAAAAATTTCTAATTTAATTAGACATTTTTTAATCACATATTTAAAAGAACTCAATGGTAAATTTTGGAGTTTTGTTGGCAATTTGTTCCAAAAGAGTGGTCCATAGTAGGCAACTCCAGTTCTTGATTTGTATATTCTGGTATACACTGGCAATAAATTATTTTCAAAACGAGTGTTATAACTACTTCTATTGGTTGCATATTCATCTTTGTTGTTTTTTACATGTAGTAAACATTCATAAATATAACTGGATGGCAACGTGAGCAATCCCAATTCTTTAAATTTTCCATTTACTTTTTCAGTATATTGTAAATTACAAATGGCACGAATAGCTCTTCTTTGCAATTTAAATATTTTATTTGCATGAGGAGAATGTCCCCATGCAAGTAAAGCGTAACAGGCAACAGCTTGAAAGACTGCAAAATATGCTGTCATCACCACACTCTGTGGAACAATTTGAGACAGAGTTCGCAGGACAAATATATTCCTTGCTAATGTTTTTGACAAAACATTTACGTGGCAGTCCCACTTCAGCGAAGAATCAATATGAACTCCTAAAAACTTCACTGAACTGGGACTAGCAAGCAAATTATGTTGTCTTAAAGAAAATACCATATGTACAGTTTTGCTTTTATTTAAATGCAGTTTGTTTGCCAAAAACCAATTATTAGCATTTTTTTCCGCTTCTTCCATGTTCCTTATCAATATATTGGAATCAAAATGCCGATTTGTTATTGTTGTATCATCAGCGTAGAGTAGTGTATTTGGAACCACATCTGTTATATCATTAACATAAATTAAAAATAAAACTGGACCCAGTACAGATCCTTGAGGAACACCACAGGTAATATGACTAACGGCTGATAAATTACCATCAAAAAAAGTCTGCTGAGATCGTCCTGTCAAATATGACTGCAGCAACGCTAAACTGTTTCCACATAGGCCATAGAAGGCAGCTTTTTTAATCAAAATGTCAAAAGGTACGCAATCAAAAGCCTTGCTAAGATCACAGAAAGTAGAACTAACATGCTGTTTTTCTTCAAGGCCCCTAACCACGTACTCAATAAAGCTATTTATGGCCATTGTAGTTGATTTATTTTTTCTAAAACCAAATTGCTTTTTATTAAAAATGTTGTTGTTTTCAAAGTATTGAAGCAACTGGGATTTTAAAAGCATTTCAAAGACCTTTGATATTATGCAGATTAGCGATATTGGTCGATAGTTATTGCAATCATCTGCCGAACCTTTTTTTAATATAGGAATGACTTTAGCAGTTTTAAAAACATCCGGGTAGTGTCCATTTAGTATACAGATGTTTAGTAGTTTAGTTAGGGGACTTGCAATAATGTTTTTGATTTGCTTTAGCATTTTAGCATTTGTATTAAAAATATCTTTACTTTTTTTGTTTTTTAGCATATGTATAGTATCTCTTACTTCTATTAGTGTAACTTCTCTGAAGTTGAAAGTAGTATTTGGTTTTGTTTTTAAATATTCCATTGGATGGTGGTTTGGCAATGGCATTGTATTTTGAATATTTTCTGCAATATGACTAAAGTACTGATTTAGGTCTTGTGAGTTTAATGTTGATTTGTTGTTTTCACAGCTTCTTATATTTCTGTGTGCATTTATTATATCCCAGGCAGCTTTGCTACAATTGTCTGCATTTTGAATATACTCAGAATTTGCTTTTATTTTGGCATTTTTAATTTCTCTATAGTATTGATATTTGTGGTTTTTATATAATTGAATGTTATTTTCGGTTGGAAACTGATTTTTAACTTGGTAAAAAAAATCTAATTGGTTTCTCATTAATTTGATATTATTATTGTACCAGTTTATTTTAATATTTCTAGCCACACTCACATTTGTCTTTTTAATAGGAAAAGATGCGTCTATTGATGTTTTTATGTTACGCATAAACTGATTTGCCTGTTCTTCGACTGTAATAGGCAAATTTAAAAAGTCCCATGTTATGTTTTCTATACAATTATAAAATTTGTATAAGCCTAATTCAGTAATTGGTTGATAACTGATAGTTTTAGTTTTATTTGAGTCAGAATCTTCTTGCTCTTTTAACATAATTTCTGTATGAATAGCAAAATGATCTGATAAACATGTATTTACTGAAATAACATTTATATATTTGGTGTTAAAATTTATAAAAATATTGTCAATACAATTCTTTTTTCGAGTCGGAAAATTTACCGTTTTATATAAGCCATAAGCGCTAAGCTCATCACATAATTGTTTTGTTCTATTGTCATTAACATTTACATTAAAAATTACGTTAAAATCGCCAGTTAACACTACATATTTATTTATAAAATCAATTTTATCTAATGCTTGGCATAAAGCCCTAATAAACATATTAAAATCGCCGCTTGGCGAACGATAAACACATAAAACATAAGTATTAACATTATTTAAAAAAACACAAGAAATTTCACAGTTTTTTTCTATTGAAAAATTGACTGCATCTATAATATTAGAATGCGGTATCAAATTATTAATTAGGATAGCAGATCCCCCACGTAAAAATTTTTTTCTTGAAAAATTGGATGCCATCGACAGGTTACTAATCATCAACATATCGCATTCTGCTTCTGTTAACCAGTGTTCATTTAAGCATATTATGTTGTAATTATTTTCTGTTTCATGCATAAGTGCTTCTATTGCATTTATCTTGTATTTTACTCCTTCAATATTTACATATAATAAATTTAAAGTTTTCTTATTACTCGCAATGTTTTTTATTTTTTGTCGAGATGATTGGCTGGTGGTTGAAAATTTTGTTTGTTGTTGAATTTTTTACCCTCATTTTTATCTTCCACAGAATTAAAATTAAAACGTCTTACTGTAATTCGTTGTGGCCAAAAATCTTGACACATAAGATCTTGCAAGAATATAAAATCTACACCCAATTTAAAAGATTTTGATTTTCCTAATGTTTTTAATTGAGTTATTTCAAATATCTCAATAGTTTCTATTTTTTCTTTGATGTAATTAGATATAGAATCTTCATTTACTGATTCAGAACAGTTTCCAATATAAAGCCATGCTCGCTTAGGCGGCGCAATGAGTTGAACTCCATCATATTTTGCTGTTCCTACGATTTTATTATTATTATTATTTTTCTTATAAACCAAATCTTCTTTTCTAGTAGGTTTCTCAATTTGTTTGGTTATTTTTTGGTTTGTTGATAAAGATGCCGCTAAATTGTTGTTAACATTCGTAGTTTTAGATGTAGATGGCACTACGTTTTTAACAATTAATATTTGTTCATCTTCAGTTGGTTTGGTTGCCTGAATTGAAGGTTTAAGATCTATGAATTCCAGGATTTCAGTTGGAATTTTATCTGCTTTATTAACATTGACAAAATTTAGCAGTTTTATTTGATTTTTGAGAATGGATATTTTATCTCTGAGTTCTTCAATAAATTCATCCTTATGTTTAATTAATGAGTTAAGATGACTGACCTTTAATGATTCCACAATTTTAATAAATTTATCTTCATTATCCTTATTTAATTCTACTGCTTCTGCTGCACTATTTATCTGTATTACATCTGTTGATCTATTTCCAGTATCCGGTATGTTAAGATGATTAATATCTTTTGAATTAACCAGTTCATCATTTCCATTTATATAGGTTATGTTTTCCTTTTGTTTACAACAATTTATTAATCCATTGTTGTCCACGAAAAGGCCACATATCTTTAAAGCACAGTTTGCATGATAGTCCTTCTTGCAAAGATGACAAGTCACATAAATTTTCACTTTTACACTACATATATTACAAGAAACTTCAGAAGAAGATTTCTTTCTATTACTGTTACTATCACCCGCCATTGTGTGTGATGGCAAAACACTGCTTAGGTGACTCCGTCTGATTAATGATGATAAAATCTACTTTAAAAAACTAGAGCAGCAAATGGTCGCGTCTAGTAATTTTAAAAACAGCGTTTAGGTGATACAATAGTTTAGAAAAAACTGCTTAGGTAACTCTGTTCTTGTAATTATGGTAAAACTTGCCTTTAAAAAATAGAGCACTAATTGGTAGTTTGAAAAATGCTTTTTACCAAATTTTTGTACTTTTTGATCAATCTATACATTTTAAAGCCGGATTTTGGTGTTTTTTGTTTATTATGAGACTGATTTGGATATTTTTGATTTGATGGCCGGATTTTTGTTTCTTTAATCTATTGTTGGATGTTTGTATTGATCAGTTCATACATTTTATAGCCAGATTTTTGTTTTTTTTTAACTATTTTGTGTTTCATTTGACTATTAGTACAGTTTTATGGCCGGATTTTTGTATTTTTTAATCAAATATTTGCACTTTTTTATAATTTTTTATATTTTTAGTTTGGTTAAGATAATTTTAATTTTATTGCCAAGTTTTTGTTCTTTTGGTACTTATTTTCAGTTTATTTGCAAGATTTTTGTGTTTTTGTATTGATTTTGTGCCAAACTTGACTGTTTTTGGTTTTATGGCCGGATTTTTGATCAAATTTTTGTAGTTTTTGAACAATTTATTTATTTGATGGCCGGATTTTTGTTCTTTTTAATAAATTTTTAGGTTTTATTGATAAATGTTGGTACTTTTTAATTAATTTATACATTTAACGGCCGGATTTTTTGATTTTTTTTGTTTATTTTGTGTTAATTTGTCTGTTTTTGGTTTTATGGCAAGATTTTTGTTTTTTTTTTACATAATAGTACATTTTTTAGCTTGGTTTTTGTATTTTTGTTTGTTTGTTTTGTACCTGATTTAGCGATTTTTAAATTAATAATCCAAATTTGTACATTTTATTGCCGAATTTTGGTACTACATAATATTGATCAATTATATATTATTTTGATCATAAAATATATAAAATTATATGGCCAAAAAAATACAAAAAGTATTTTTTTGTTTATAGTGTGCCTGATTTTTAATTTGAGGGCCGGATTTTTGTATTTTTTGAGCTTAATTTGGCTGTTTTTAGTTTTATGGCCGGGTTTTTGATCTTATTGACAAATATAAAATTTTGTATAAAACTTAAATGTTGCACAAAGTGTATCAAAAACTGAATTTTACTACAAATTGCACAGAAAAATAGTTTATTGCCTAAAATTTGCTGTTTTTTGTTATAAAAATTATCCAAAATTGCACAAAATTAGTCTAAAATTGCAAAAAAAACACGAAATTGATTACGAAGTCGCTCTTTAAAGTATCAAAAATTGCACAATAAACATAAAATGTACACAGTTTCTTATAAAAATGTTCTAAAATAAAAAAAAAAAAAAAAAAATTGTTGCACAAAATGTAGCAAAAATTGCACATAAAACACAAAATTAAGTTCAAAATTGCTCAAAATTGTACAAAATTTATGAAAAATTGCACAAAAAACACAAAATTGATTACAAAGTTGCTTATTAAACTTAAGTTTACTACAAAATGTATTAAAAATTGCACATAAATCATGAAATTTGCTTTTCCTTATAAAATTGTTCTAAAATTAAGCAAAAAACTGATGTATAAAGCAAAATTGATCTAAAATTTTGAATCAAACTCAATTGTTGCACAAAATGTATCAGAAATTGCACGGGAAACACAAAATTAAGTACAAAATTGCTCATAAAACTGAATTTTACCACAAATTGCATAGAAAACTTGTCTATTGCTTAAAATTCGTAATTTTTGTTCATAAATTGATCTAAAACTGTAAGAAATCTGTTTTGTAAATCAAAATTGATTGATTGACTAAATTGTTGCATAAAATTTGTCAAATACTGCACAGAAAACATGAAATTTGCACACTTTTCTTATAAAATTGATTAAAAATTAAGCAGAAAACTGATTTTTAAAACGAAATTGATCTAAAATTTTGTATAAAATTCAATTGTTGCACGAGATGTATCAAAAACTGCACAAAAAACACAAAATTAAGTTCAAAATTGCTCATAAAACTAGATTTTACCATAAATTGCACAAAAAACTTGTCTGTTGCATAAAATTTGCATCTAAAACTGTGCAGAAAACTTATTTGTAAACCAAAATTAATCTAAAATTGCATATAAAACTAAATTGTTGCACAAAATTTGTCAAAAATTACACAGAAAACATGAAATTTGCACACTTTTCTTATAAAATTGATCAAAAATTAAGCAGAAAACTTGATTTATAAGACGAAATTGATCTAAAATTTTGTATAAAATTTAATTGTTGCACGAGATGTATCAAAAACTGCACAAAAAACACAAAATTAAGTTCAAAATTGCTCATAAAACTGGATTTTACCATAACTTGCACAAAAAACTTGTCTGTTGCATAAAATTTGCATCTAAAACTGTGCAGAAAACTTATTTGTAAACCAAAATTAATCAGAAATTGCATATAAATATTAATTGTTGCACAAATTTTGTCAAAAATTGCAGAGAAAACACACAATTAATTTCGAAGTTGCATAATAAACTTAAGTTTACCACAAAATGTACTAAAAAATGCTCATCAAATTGAATTGCACAGAAAAGTTGTCTATTGGATAAAATTTGCGTAAAATTGATCTAAAACTGTGCAGAAAACTGATTTGTAAAGTTGATCTAAAATTGTGTATAAAACTAAAATGTTGCACAAAATTTGTCAAAAATTGCATAGAAAACACAAAATTGATTACGAAGTCGCTTATTAAACTTAAGTTTACTACAAAATGTATCAAAAATTGCAAACAAAACTTGAAGTTTGCACAATTTTGCAAAATTGATCTAAAACTGTGCATAAAACTCATTTGTAAACCAAAGTTGATTTTAAACTGTGTATAAAACTAAAATGTTGCACAAAATTTGTCAAAAATTGCTCAGAAAACACAAAATTGATTACGAAGTGGCTTATTAAAGTTAAGTTTACTACAAAATTTATCAAAAATTGCACAAAAAACTTAAAGTTTGCACAATTTTCTTATGAAATTGTTCTAAAATTAAGCAAAAACTAATTAATAAAACAAAATTAATTTAAAATTTTATATAAAATTTACCTGTTACACAAAATTTATAAAAAATTGCACAAAAAACACAAAATTAAGTACGAAAATGCTCATAAAACTGAATTTTACCACAAATTGCATAGAAAATTTTGTAAATTTGTTAAAATTTAATTATAATTTTTCTATTCCAAAGAAAGCTATTGATAAAATTTAAAATGTTTGTATTTTTTGTTCAATTTATTTATTTTATGGCCGGATTTTGTGCCTGAGTTGGTTATTTTCAGTTTTATGACTGAATTGTGCGGAATTTTGTTATTTTTTGATAATTTTATACATTTTATGGCCGGATTTAGCTTAATATATCAAAATGACTGCCCCGATAAGGAATAGTTTGAGCCCCCGTGGACTTCTTTATCTTTTTTTAAAAGCCTAAAAATTGAGATACAAAATATGCTAAAAAAACGTTTTATTGTGAAATTTCCCACCTTCAAATGTGTGTCATTTTGAACAAGCAATATTCTAAGGTCCAAAATTTTGTGAATTTTATTTTTTTCATCCATATTTTGATCCCTAAAAATTTGAGCAAAATCAAAGAGGTCGACTTTTTTAAATTAGTCGAAAAGTAATGGAATACTCATATATTATTTTTTTTTTTGTTAGAGCTTATTTTTAATTGGTTTGCGTATCAAATTGTTAATTTTTATGGTAAATAAATGCATGGAATAAGTAAGTTAGAATAGAGTTGTGGCGGCCATGTTTTTTTGCACGAGGTGACGCGATGCAATCCGAATAGTAACGAACAATTAATATTAAATTTAATTTTTGATAAAACTTAAAATTACTGAACATTTTTGCTATTATTATATAATTTTTTACTGACTAAATCAATTTAAAGTGTTTGAACTTTAAATTACAAAAATTTCTAACAGAAAATGGTTTAATATTAACTTTTTAATTAACTAATTACATAATAATAATTTAATAAAATTCTATAAAAGTGTTACTATGATAATGTAAAGTTATTATCCATTTAACTTATCAGTAAAAACGTTAATTGTATTTTATTAAATATGTGAACACAATTTCTGGAATCCGTCCTTAAATTGACGGTGATTTATTAAGAATGTTTCTGTACGCTGGGATAAATCATACGAAAGCCGACTTATGGTCTGCATGGAACATTTTTTGCATCATTCCTCTTGACATTTGTCATAGTAATGAGTCCCAATCATCGCACAGACGATCTGCTTTAGGTATAAGCAAGGACGATCACTTTTTTATAACAAGTACGCGGTACAGAGATCGACATTTCGGTTCTTCTTCAACGAAATAATACAATAATAAAGTATCTGAAAATATTTATGACATTTTTGCATTGCTTTTTAAACAAAAATTATGTTAAAAATTTAAAAGATGATGATATGTCTTACTTTAAAACTAGCTCAGCAATGTACGTATTTTAATGCTTATTTGCTACACCCAAATAAATCATGTTATAAATTAGATATAAAAGAGTATCAGCTATATAAAATAAGTCACGATTTACACATTCGATTTTATGGCACTTAAATATCTCTTATCCCAAATAAACATATTAAAAATAATCACTTAATAAGTTATTAGATTTTTGAAAAGTAACTAAATTTCTAAACAGTTTAAATAAAATATAAATATATTACTGGTTTACAATTATAACTAATGTGGTTAAATGGATTTTTATCATTTTGTTGAATGGTTTCCACTTAATGATTTTACATTGTATTTTCTCATCACAATTAAAACCAATTTAATTTTGTAAACCTGCATAATATAATGGCACAATAGTAATAGGAGCACTGAGTTGATGCAACATCTCCGCTTGTGTGTGGATTGCGGAAGAGATGCAGGGCGTGGTTGAAGATGCAAACACAGGTCAGGTCGCAGGAACTGGCAGGAACATGCACCATGCTGCGGAAGAATGTTCCCTGCTGAGCGATGACATGATATTTGGAAATGAAAACGGTTAAATATCACCCTAATATATCATCAATTACATAAATAAAGATAATTTAATATATAGTTTTTCATAATATTTGTGGGCTGATTTTTATTATTGCTTTCCAGTTGTGAATTTATGCAGACGGGCTTCTTGTAACAAGGCTTTCACTAAATGTTAATCTGTTCTGAAATTAGGTGCGCTTTAAAAAAAGATGTTATAGCATTCTGGATGTGATTTTTTTATATTTCAGCTGTGGGCTTTTATTGTTTCTATTGTATTCATTTTTATGTGCTACCGTGTTTGAAAGATGTTATTTATTTCAATACAGAAGGACTGACATGGAGATTAAAATGTCACACTAACATAAAATCTAAATGTTTGATGGCTTGTATTGCTATTTTGTTCTTTTTACTGTTGCTACTACACTAATCATTTTTATTTTATTACTTTGTTTTAGTTTAATAATTTTTTATGTGCATAGTTATATTTATTACCTACTTCAACTGTAGTTTTAAAGATAAGAAAATTATGTAAAATAATAACCACCAATTAATGTAATTGTTCTTAAATTCTTTGAAAATGAAATATAATACTCTTTTTTTAATCGTTACAAGCATCACGAGCCAAATAAAGATTTTCATTATTATCTATATAACTACGGTCCTGCATTTATCTCCATAATATAATTTAATAAACGTAGGAGGTCCAGCTTTATCTTCTTTATCTTAACATACAATTTAACATAAATAGTTCCATTTTCCGTAGATTTATGAGATGCGTCCATACAGTGGACGAGCGTAGTGAAAGTACCCAATAAAACTACCTGCTTGCTTTTTTAATTTAGTATAAAATGCATATTTTATGAAAATAAAATAAAAAATTAAATTAATAAGAAAGTTATTTTAAGCTTAACATCATTTGTCTAAAAATTAACAAAAATCTTTTGACTTATTTCAATCTAATTAAAAATATAATTTAAGAATTTAGTATAACTTAAAAATATTTGTTGTATTGCTATTTCATCAATAATGAAATGCTTTTTTATTTAATAATAATCTTTCTTCAGTACTTTACTTAACGTCTATTACTATAAAAAAAGTTTGTTGCATCTTATAATTAACTTTTAAACACCCTTTCTCATAAATAAGTTTATTTTTTTGTTTTTATTTGTTATGGCTCTCCGCGGTTCAACAAATTGCGAATTACTGAGGTCTGCCGGAACGTCTTCTTTGGGGGTTTTGAGGTCATACTTTGCATAAGCCGTTTTTCTTTCTGAAACAACGGTTTTTTAGACATTGTCGTTTTTTCGAATTACCGAAAGAACCAAATTGACCGTTCCTTTTTTGGGTTATCCGCCGTCCAATTATAACGAGATCCGTCAACAAAACCCTGAGACCTTGCGTCCGCAAGTTTGTTAATAGTCATTATGTTAGAGAAGGTGATAATAAAGAGGTTGGATGTAACTATTATCTTCTTTGACATAAAGACATTTAATGCTTGCAATCTCTCAGAAACATTTTATTACGTTTGTGACAGCTTAGAAACATTTTGTGACATTTATGACAGATCAGAAACATTATAAAACGTTTATGACAGCTCACAAACATTTTATAAGGATTCTGACAGCTCACGGACATGTTATAGTGTTTATGACATGTTACAATCATTTTATGACTGCTCAAAAACATTTTATGACGTTTATGACAGCTCAGAAACATTGACCGTTTACAAACATTTTATGGCACGTATGACAGCACACGATCATTTTATGACAATCATGATATCTAACAAACATTTCATAGTAGCTCAGGAATGTTTTATGACGATTATGACAGCTAAAAAACATTTTTTAGCATTTATGACAGCTCAAAATTAATCTACAACTTTCACAAACATTTTGTAACGTTTATGAAATTTTATGGGTATTTTATGACGTTTATAATATTTTTTAAATATTTTATGACAGTTCTGAAACGATTTATGACGTTTATTACAGCTCAGAAAAGTTTTATGACCTTTATAAAACCACACAAGCGTTTTGTAACCGCTTAAGAGCATTTTATAACGCTTTAGACAGTTTACAAACATGTCACAACGTTTATGAAAGTTATCGGACATTTTATGACGTTTATGACATTTTTTAAACAATTTGGAAACATTTTATAGCGTTTATGACAGTTCACAAACATTTTATAACGTTTATGAAAGTTCACGGACATTTGATTACGTTTATAAAATCATTTAAAAAATTTATGACAGTTTTGAAACGTTTTATGACGTTTATGACAGCTCAAAAACATTTTATGATTTTTATAAAATTTCACAAACATTTTATAACGTTTATGAGACTTAACAAACATTTTATGACGTTTAAAATATTTTTTAAATATTTTATGAAAACTTAATGACGTTTATAAAAGTTAACAATCATTTTATAACGTTTATAAGAGTTAACGGACATTTTATGACGTTTATGATATTCTTTAAACATTTTATGAGAGTTCGGAAACATTTAATGACGTTTATGATTGTACACAAAAATTTTATAACATTTATGAGAGTTCACGGACGTTTTATGAAGTTAATGATATCTTTTAAATCATTTCTAACAGTTTGGAAACATTTAATGACGTTTATATTAGTTTACAAACATTTTATAACGTTTAAACTATACGAAAACATTTAATGACGTTTATGATAGTTTACAAACATTTTATAACGTTTATGAAAATTTACGAACATTTTTAGACGTTTATGATATTTTTTAAACATTTTGTGAACATTTAATGACGTTTATGACAGTTTACAATTATTTTATAACGTTTATGAGAGTTCACGGTCATTTTATGATGTATTTGATATCTTTTAAACATTTTGGGAACATTTGATGACGTTTATGATAGTTCATAATCATTTTATAACGCTTATGAAAGTTTATGGACATTTTTTGACGTTTATAAGTTTTTTTTAACAATTTGAAAACATTTAATCACGTTTATAACAGTTCACAAACATTTTATAACGTTTATGAAAGTTTACGGACATTTGATGACGTTTATAATATTTTTTAAACATTTTGGGAATATTTAATGACGTTTATGACAGTTCACAATTATTTCATAACGTTTATGAGAGTTCACGGTCATTTTATGATGTTTTTGATATCTTTTAAACATTTTGGGAACATTTGATGACTTTTATGATAGTTCCTAATCATTTTATAACGTTTATGAAAGTTTATAGACATTTTATGACGTTTATAAATTTTTTCAAACATTTTGAAATCATTTAATTACGTTTATAACAGTTTACAAACATTTTATAACGTATATAAAAGTTTACGGATATTTTATAACGTTTATGATATTTTTTAAACTATTTGGGAACATTTAATAACTTTTATAACAGTTCACAAACATTTTATAACGTTTATGAGAGTTTACGGACATTTTATGACGTTTATGATATCTTTTAAACTATTTGGAAACATTTAATAACTTTTATAACAGTTCACAAACATTTTATAACGCTTATAAGAGTTTGCAGACATTTTCTAACATTTATGATACTTTTTAAACATTTTGGGAACATTAAATGACGTTTATGATAATTCACAAACATTTTATGACGTTTATGATATTTTTGAAACATTTTATGACAGTTCTTAAACGTTTTATGACGTTTATGACAGCTCAGTAACATTTTACATTTTTTATAAAACCTCACAAACATTTTATGACCGATCCGGAACACTTTATGAGGTTTAAGACAGTTCACAAACTTTTTATAACGTTCATGAGAGTTCACGGACGTTTTATGATGTTTATGATATCTTCTAAACATTTGATGATAATTCAGTTTACGTTAATGATTTATTTTAAACATTTTGGGGACATTTAATGACGTTTATAACTGCTTAGAAACATTTTATAACGTTTATGAGAGTTCACGGACATTTTATGACTTTTTTGATATCTTCTAAACATTTTATGACAGTTCGGAAACATTTAATGACGTTGATGACAGTTCACATATTTGTTGTAACGTTTATGAGAGTTCACGGACGTTTTATGACGTTTATGTTCTCTTTTAAACATTTGATTCAGGAACATTTAACGACGTTTATGACGTTTATATGATGTTTATAAATATTTTATAACGTTTATGACAGTTCACAAAAATTTTATAATGTTTATAAAAGTTTACGGATATTTTATGACGTTTATGATATCTTATAAACGTTTTATGACAATTTAGGAACATTTAATGACGTTTATGACGCTCATATAATGTTCATATACATTTTGTAACGTTTATGAAAGTTTACGGACATTTTATAACGTTTATAATATTTTTAAAATATTTTATGATAGTTGGGGAACATTTAATGACATTTATGACAGTTTACAAACATTTTATAACGTTCATGAGAGTTCACGGACATTTGATGACATTTTTGATTTTTTTAAAACATTTTATGACAGTTCGGGAACATTTAATGACGTTTATGACAGTTCCCAAATTTTTTATAACGTTCATTATAGTTCAGGGACGTTTTTTGACGTTTATGTTCTCTTTTAAACATTTGATGATAATTCAGGAACATTTAATGATTTTTATGACGTTTATATAATGTTTATAAACATTTAATAACGATTATGATAGTTCACAAAAAATTTATAACGTTTATAAAAGTTTACGGACATTTAATGACGTTTATGACGCTCGCATGATGTTCATAAACATTTTATAACGTTTATGAGAGTTTACGGACATTTTATGACGTTTACAATATCTTTAAAATATTTTATGATAAATGTGGAACATTAAATGACATTTTTGACAGTTTAAAAATATTTTATTACGTTTATGAGAGTTCACGGACAATTTATGACGTTTATGATATCTTTTACACTTTTTGAGAATATTTACCGACGTTTATGACAGTTCACAAACACTTTATAACGTTTATGAGAGTTTACGGACATTTTATGACGCTTATGATATCTTTTATACTATTTGGGAACATTCAATGATGTTTATGACAGTTAACAAACGTTTTATAACGTTTATGAGAGTTCACTGACATTTTATGACGTTTATGATATTTTTAAAATATTTTATGACAGTTCTGGTGAGTTTAATGACGTAAATGACTTTTTTGAATTTTTTTAACATTTTATGACAGTTTGGGAACTTTTGATGACGTTTATGATAGTTCACAATCATTTTATAACGTTTATGAATGTTTACGGACATTTGATGACGTTTATGATATTTTTTAAACATTTTGGGAACATTTAATGCCGCTTATGATAGTTCACAAACATTTTTTAACGTTTATGAGAGCTCACTGACATTTTTTGACGTTTATGATATTTTTCAGACTTTTTGGGAACATTTTATGACGTTTATGATAGTTCACAAATATTTTATAATGTTTTAGAAAATTCACTGACATTTTATGACTTTTATGATTTTTTTTAAACATTTTATGATAGTTCGAATAGATTGAATGACGTTTATGACAGTTTACAAACATTTTATAACGTTCATGAGAATTTGCAGACATTTTATAACATTTATGATATCTTTTATACATTTTGGGAACATTAAATGACGTTTATGATAATTCACAAACATTTTATGACGTTTATGATATCTTTTAAACGTTTTGGAAACATTTAATGACGTTTATGATGGTTCACAAACATTTTATAACGTTTATGAAAGATTAACGAACATTATTTGACGTTTATGATATTTTTTAAACATTTTGTGAACATTTAATGGCGTTTATAACATTTCACAATTATTTTATAACGTTTATGAGAATTCACGGTCATTTTATGATGTATTTGATATCATTTAAACATTTTGGGAACATTTGAAGACGTTTATGATAGTTCATAATTATTTTATAACGCTTATAAAAGTTTATAGACATTTTATGACGTTAATAAATTTTTTTAAACAATTTGAAAACATTTAATCACGTTTATAATAGTTCACAAACATTTGATAACGTTTATAAAAGTTCACGAACATTTTTTTACGTTAATGATATTTTTTAAACATTTTGGGAACATTTAATGACGTTTATGACAGTTCACAATTGTTTCATAACGTTTATGATAGTTCACGGTCATTTTACGTTGTTTTTGATATCTTTTAAACATTTTGGAAACATTTGATGACGTTTATGATAGTTCATAATTATTTTATAACGTTTATGAAAGTTTATAGACATTTTATGACGTTTGTAAATTTTTTTAAACATTTTGAAAACATTTATTACGTTTATAACAGTTCGAAAACATTTTATAACGTTTATAAGAGTTTACGAACATTTTATGACGTTTATGATATTTTTAAAACTATTTGAAAACGATCAATAACTTTTATAACAGTTTACAAACATTTTATAACGTTTATGAGAGTTTACGGACATTTTATGACGTTTATAATATCTTTTAAACTATCTGGGAACACTCAATAACGTTTATGACAGTTTACAAACGTTTTCTAACGTTTATGAGAGTTCACAAACATTTTGTAACGTTTATGATATCTTTTGAACTATTTGGAAACATTTAATGATTTTTATGACAGTTCACAAAGATTTTATAACGTTTTAAAGAGTTCACGGACATTTTATGAAGATTATGATATTTTTCAAACATTTTGGAAACATTTAATGACGTTTATGATAGTTCACAAACATTTTATATCGTTTATGAGAATTCACGGACATTTTTTACGTTTATGATATCTTTTAAACACTTTGAGAACATTTAATGACGTTTATGATAGTTCACAAACATTTTATGACGTTTATGATATTTTTTAAACTTTTTGGGAACATTTAATGACGTTTATGTCAGTTCACATACGTTTTATATTGTTTATGAGAGTTAACGAACATTTTATAACGTTTATGATTTTTATTAAACATTTTAGGAACATTTATTGACGTTAATGACAATTTGCATACATTTTATAAGGTTCATGAGAGTTCACAGACATTTTATGACGTTTATGATATCTTTAATTCATTTTGGAAACAATTAATGACGTTTATGATAGTTCACAAACTTTCTATAACGTTTATGAGAGTACACAAACATCTTTTGACGTTTGTGATATTTTTAAACATTTTATGACAGTTCTGGAACGTTTAATGACGTTTATGACAGTTCACAAACGTTTTATAACGTTTATGAGAGTTAACAGATTTTTTATGACGTTTATGAAATCTTTTAAACATTTTGGAAACAGTTAATAACGTTTTTGATAGTTCACAAACATTCAACAACGTTTATGAGAGTTCACGGACATTTGATGACATTTATGATATTTTAAAAACTTTTTATGGCAGTTTGGGAACATCTAATGACGTTTATGATAGTTTACAAACATTTTATAACGCTTATAAGAGTTTACGGACATATTATGACGTTTAAAATATTTTTTAAACGTTTTATGACAGTTCGGAATTATTTAATGACGTTTATGACAATTTACAAATATTTTATAACGTTTATGAGAGTTTACAAGCATTTTATGACGTTAATGATATTTTTTAAACATTTTTTGACAGTTCGGGAACGTTTAATATTGTTTATGACAGTTCACAAACATTTTATAACGTTTATGAAAGTTAACAGACATTTTAGGACGTTTATGATTATATTTTAACATTTTGAAAACATTTAATGACGTTTTTGATAGTTCACAAACATTTTATAAAAATTATGAGAGTTCACTGACGTTTTTTAACGTTTATGCTATTTTTTAAACATTTTGAGAAGTTTAATGACGTATATGACAGTTCACAAATAGTTTATAACGTTTATAAAAGTTTACGGACGTTTTATGTTGTTTATGATATTTTTTAAACATTTTTTGATAGTATGGGAACGTTTAATGACGTTTAATACAGTTTACAAATATTTTATAGCGCTTATAAGACTTTGCAGACATTTTATGACGTTTATGATATCTTTTAAACATTTTATGACAGTTTGGGAACATTTAATGATTTTTATGAAAGTTAACGGACATTTTAAAACATTTTATTACGTTTATAAAAGTTTACAAACATTTTATGACGTTTATGATATCTTTTAAACATTTTGGGAACATTTAATGACGTGTATGTCAGTTTACAAACATTTTATAACGTTTATGAGAGTTATCGGACATTTTATAATGTTTATGATATCTTTTAAACATTTTATGACTGTTTTGGAACGTTTTATGACGGTTCTGATAGCTCAGAAACGTTTTATAATTTTATAAAACTTCACAAACATTTTATGAGCGCTCAGGAACATTTTATGACGTTTAAAACAGTTCAAAAAAATGTCATAACGTTTATAAGAATTAGCGGACATTTTATGACGTTTATCATATTTTTTAATCATTTAATGATGTTTATGACAGTTCACAAACATTTTATAACAATTATGAGAGTTTACGGACATTTTATGACGTTTTTGATACTTTTTAAACATTTTGAAAACATTTAATGACGTTTATGATAGTTTACAAACATTTTATGACGTTTATGAAAATTCACAGACATTTTTTAACGTTTATAACATCTATTAAACATTTTGAAAACATTTAATGACGTTTATGACAGTTCACAAATATTTTATAAAGTTTATGAAAGTTCACGGACATTTTATGACGTTTTTGATATGTTTTAAACATTTTATGACAATTCGGGAACATAAAATGACGTTCATGACAGCTCAGACACATTTTATGACTTTTATAAAACCTCACAAACATTTTATAACCGCTCAGGAGCATTTTATGACGTTTAAGACAGTTTGCAAACATGTCATAACGATTATGAGAGTTAACGGACATTTTATGACGTTTATAAATTATTTTTTTTAACTTTTTATAATTATTTAGGAACATTTATTGACGTTTATTTCAGTTTACAAACGTTTTATAACGTTTATGAGAATATACAGATATTTAATAACGTTTATGATATCTTTTAAACTATTTGAAAACATTTAATAACGTTTATGACAATTTACAAACATTTTGTAACGTTTATGAGAGTTTACGGACATTTTATGACGTTTATGATTTTTTTAAAACTATTTGGGAACATTTAATGACTTTTATGATAGTTTACAAACATTTTATAACGTTTATAAGAATTTGCAGACATTTTATGACGTTTATGAAATCTTTTAATTATTTTATGACATTTTTATGTTCGGAAACATTTAATGATGTTTATGAAAGGTAACGGACATTTTATGACGTTTACGATATCATTTTAACATTTTAAAAACATTTAATGACGTTTATGATAGTTCACAAACATCTTAAAAAATTATAAAAGTTAACGTACATTTTATGACGTTTATGATATCTTTTAAACATTTTGAGAACATTTAATGACGTTTATGATAGTTCACAAACATTTTATGACGTTTATAATATCTTTTAAACATTTATGACTGTTTTGGAACGTTTTCTGACGTTTATGATAGCTCAGAAACATTTTATGATTTTTATAAAATTTCACAAACATTTTATGATCGCTCAGGAACATTTTATGACGTTTAAAACAGTTTAAAAAAATGTCATAACATTTGTGAGATTTAGAGGACATTTTATGACGTTTATGATATTTTTTAAAAATTTTGGGAACATATAATGATGTTAAGACGGTTCATAAACATTTTATAACGTTTATGAGAGTTCACGGACATTCTATGACGTTTATTATATCTTTTAAACAATTTGGGAACATTTAATGATTTTTATGACAGTTCACAAACATTTTATAACCTTTATTAAAGTTAACGGATTTTTTATAATGTTTATGATATTTTTTAAACATTTTGGGAACATTTAATGATGTTTTAGACAATTTACAAACCTTTTGTAACGTTTCACGTATATTCATTCTATGACGTTTATGAACATTTTATAACGTTTATGAGAATTTACGAATGTTTTATGACGTTTATAATATCTTTTAAACATTTTGGTAACATTTAATGATGTCTATGATAGTTTACAAACATTTTATAATGTTTGTAAAAGTAAACGGACATTTTATGCTGTTTATGATATTTTTTAAACATTTTTCACTGACATTTAATGACGTTTATAATATTTTGTAAACATTTTATGACAGTTCTGAATGAAACGTTTTATGACAGTTCAGAAATAATTCATAATATTTTAAATATTTTACGACATCTAGTTCACAAACATACTATCACGATATATTAAAATGACAACTTAGAAAGAATTTTTAAAGTCTATGATCTCTTGAACATTTTATAACGTTTATGATTTCTCAAACATTTTATGACGTTAATGACAGTTTAGAAACATTTTATGACATTTATAATAGCTACAAACAAACAAACAAATAAACCGACCCGCTGAAGTAATAATTATCAAGAAATTGGAAGTTAAAAGTCTCTTATGTCAAAGGAGATGATGGTGATATTTAATTCATTTATAACACACACTTGAGCGGGTGAGTGGGTCTCTCCAGATCATAAGTACCGACAAATGGTTTGAACTGGGGTTCTTATCTATCAGCTCAAGTGTTAGTTGTACACAAATTGAAACTTTTTCTTCTCTACAAGCGTTATTAAGGAGGTGATGGTGATATCAATATTTTTGTTGACAAACCTTTGGCGGATGAGTTGTTTAATTTGTCATCTAGATTTGCAGAAAATGTAAAATGGAAGACAAAACAACTAAGCACGTACTCTATGTACCTGCTCGATGCTTTCCTAATCAGTAGAGTCCATGCTAGGGAATTGCTGTCATGGCTATTATAAATAAAACTTTTCCAAGCAATGTTTTAGCATATGTCAACTACATAAATTTTCTGTGTGTTGGGACGGAGAAGTAAGGTTTACCACTGGAAGAGGTACAAAAACCTTAATGAAGCCTAACTGCAATGAAAATAGTACTACTCTCCAACACAAATCCAAAATCCGAATGTGTTTGTTTATGCCATAGTGTCTAGTTGAAAGCTTTTGCAGTTTTGTTCTGTAATACCATAACTTTGTGTGTTTTATTTTCGGACAGTTGCTGTATTTTGTTTTAAGTTAAGTGCAAATTATTTGTTTTATAAGCAGTACCTATTCTATGCCTTAATCCAGACCAGGCTTGGAGAATCAAAGAATAATGTGAACAATCTCTGTACGATTAATTGGTCAGATGTTTATGAATGTTACAATGTAAATTCTTCTTCTTTTTTTCATTTTCAGTTTATGTACTTAAGTCAAATGCTTGACTAGCTAATTTGTGCGTTTTTGAAGCTGATTAAAATTTATATGTATTCAATGTAAACATGTATTTGATACACATCATGGTAAGATCTAAAAGAAAATGGGATATATAATTGCGATAGAACTATTTTATGTATACTATAAAAACATTAAATTGTGTTTCTATTAATGTTTCAATGGCATTTAATTTTTTCGATTGAAATAACGAGGGATTTTATCAAATAGCAATCTCAGAAAATGTGGCACTTAAAGTTATAGATCGTCGCTTTTATTACGCGACAACAAAAAAATTACACTCTTATTTATGTTACAACTCACTCGTAATAATATGAATCTTATATTGAAATGGTCAGTTTATTTCTGGTATGTAAACGGCCGCTCAATAAAAGGAATTTATGTTTTAAAAAAGGGCGTATCCCTAAATGGGCAGCGACATACAGAAACCCCAATAAAACGATAAATCCCGAATCGAACTCATAATGCTACGAACATAAAACGTTATGTACTACTTGAAGGTATATGGTCTGTACACGGTGTCTGTGTATGTACACAGCAAACTTGTGGCTGTGTATTGGTGTGGTTTATGTGCGGTAATATTTCTCGAGTTTCCTATCTGTAAAGATCCATAAAGCAGCTTCAAGCAATGATAGTTTTGTGTGTATGTGTGTGTGTGTAGCAGGATCTATCTATAGAGGCTGCCAGCTCCAGCAGACGGATTGCACTAATAAACTATTGCTAAAGGTTGGCAGCAGTGGGTGGCACCACCACACCCTACCTCTTATATCACCCAGTGGTGTACGTCAGTTGGTACCTTGTTAACTCACTACTTACTATCAACAAAAAGCCCTAATTAGATGTTCTTAAAAAGCATCTATTAATTATCTTTAATTAATTACATCTGTAATTAGTATTGCATTGTTTTTCATCGTGCGCTATTAACTCGAGACATCCAGATATGTGATCTGTGCGGGCGCAGAATTATCATAATAAGTGAAGGAGTTGATCCATATAAATGTGGGATGGTCCGATCCGGAGTCCTGTACTTGTCCGGTACGTTCACGAGCATCACGTTTTTAACCCGGAGCGCATTACACACCGGCCGTAAAAGCAAATGAAACATGTCCCGCACGTTATTACTTAAATTAAGTATTAAAGGAGCTCATGGATTTGCAGGACTGTAATGTTATATTTTACATAAGTTTATTTAAATTAGCTAACATTCCTACAGTTTCCTCGTTTGGTGTTTTATAGGACTATAGGTTTATCACCTTTTTGGTTTAGTTAATTGGTACAATGTTAGAGGAATCATTTGTATCTTATTTAGCTTGAAATGTTGGTCTACACATTTAAATCATAAATAGGTGGATATGGTTGTTTTAATCAACAAATTATTTTTAGAAAATGAGATTAATTAGTAGCTACATAATCACTGTTATATGTTTGTATTACCGTCCGATGATGACCTTGTAAAGGTTGAAACTAGTTACGGTTTTTAAATATATTAGTGATATAGTACGTAGTGAATGTGATTTATTTATTTGTATAATAAACACATAGTAACGGCCATCACAATTCAATAGTAATATTTGAATTTATAATTTTTTATTTTTAAATTTTTCTAATTAAATTAACAAATTTTCTCATACTTTTTTTAAATTTAGTAGTTGAGTTAATTAATGTATTTTGATTACTAAATTGACATTATTTGCACTGTTAAACTCTTTACTTAGATAATAAACATGAACGCATAAATTATTAATCTATTTAACCAATTGCTCGGAACAATCGCTTCTGGTAATTAACTTCAACAACTTCATGCGTCATGTAATTGAAAAATAAAATATAATATGGTAATTAATATAAATATTATTTATTGATAACTAATACCATAATATAATTTAAATTGACAAATATGGTACAATAGAAGCTTTGGTCCGTAACTATTTTTCACATGATATAACCTTAATTTATTTATTTGTTATAAAAAATAATAATCATACAAATATTATAATTTGATATAACCTTGCCACTATTGTTGAATAATTTTATTTTGAAAAACATATAAACGACTTTATAATGATACATGAAAACGGGTACTATATAAATACTGAAGCAATCATCACTTTATCAATCAACAATGTTGAAATTAGCAGTTCTATTGATTGTAAGTTTTGCTTACACAGCTTTAGCAAACAGTATTTTGGATCAAAATGATCCTGAATTTATAAAACAGTCTTTGGACTGTGTTATTGAAACTAAAGCCGATTTAAGTCCATTTGCGAACATGAAGAAAGAAGATCCGGTAGATAAAGCTATGTTTGATAAACCAGGAGTAAAATGCTTTTTTAAATGTATGCTTTTGAAAAATGGTATGGTTAGTGAAACTGGTGAACCAAATTATGATAAGATTGCAGCCAAATTTAATATTGAAGGTAATAAGGAAGTTCTGGATAGCATTAAAAACTGTATTGGGGAAATAAAGGTTACTGACTTATGCGAAAAAGTTTTTGAAATTCAAGTATGCGGTTTGGAGAACGTTAAGAAGATGTGATTTTGTTTTAAGTTTTATTATAAATTTTGAATTTGAATAAAGTATAATTACTATTGGTTTTGTTTCACTAACTCCTTAATATTAGTTTGTTTTTCTGGTTTTTCTCCAGGGAATTATGTTCTAAGATTATTGCTACAATTTTTTAAAATGCTCTGCCGAGGCCGGGGATTGAACCTGCGACAAATTATGCGCCGTGATTTGAGCTAGGCACTGAACTACTCTCCGGTGGCACTTGACAAAATTCCGGTCTGCATCCGTGGCCAAAAGGTATATTCTTCCATGCGTTCTGATTAGCTCTCGACTGACTAATTAGGAAAACATTTGTTGCGGGTCTGGGTCTGCGATGATTCAGGTACGGCCGCTTCCGGGTTCTGTTGCTATAAAAAAAATATTAATTAGCCAATGCTTAGTACTTGCGTGCTTGTGCTTTGTTTCTATAGCGCGGGGTTGGTCTGAAAAGATTAATCCCGGCTGTGAGTTGAAGAGGTTTTAATTTGCGGACGAATAAGTGGTCTTACAGAAGTTTTGCCGGTGAAATTAAGCAAATTTTGCTTTCTTCTAATATGGTTCTTGTCGTCTCGGTGGTTGCGGCGGATTAGCAATGATTGGCGGCGTTTTAGTTGACAAGGTTGAGCATAACAATCAATTAGTAAAATTGTAGGTTCAAGTGGCAGGTTCAGCTGGGGTGGATTCTGCTTTAAAACTGTGAGTGGATTTCTGCTTTATTGTAGAGTTAGCTTACAAATTGCTGGTGAGGTTTCCGCGTTGGGGTTTCAGATGGTTGAGGCGTCTGAGTCCCAATCTAGACTTTGGAAGGCTATATTTTAACCGCTTTTAGAGCAACTACCTTCACAATAGTCATCCCCACTTTGGCGACAGAGCTTTGGGGTAGTCCTTGTTTCTTGGGCTTTGTTTTGGGGGCGGCTAACGGTTTACTTTTTGTCTTTCTCTGAACTAAAACTTTGTCTTTTGGTTTGTAGGTGATAGCTGCGTATGTTTGTTGTGTGTACCTTTTGTCGCGGTAGGTGTTTTGTTGGTGTCGGATTCCTTGGAGGCGTTCCTCTTAACGTTCTTTGTCGTCCGACGTTTCTTTTTAAAATTGTCTCAGGTGCCTGGTGCTGTGAAGTTTGCTTTTAATAGGGCTTAAGATTAGTTTGTCCCAGTCCTTTCTGGATTTCTTTGCGATGAGGATCTATAAATTCTTTTTTAGTTTTTCTATATTTTTACCTCTTGCAGGCTTTGGCAAAAATCTGGCTGGTAAACTATGTTTTCTTGTCAGATAGGAAAAGTCATCAAATGTCCGTAAACTCTCATAAACGTTATAACAGGTTTGTGAACTATCTTTAACATTATTAAATGTTTTCAAAATGTTAAAAAGATATCAAAAACGCCATAAAACGTTTGTAAATTTTCATGAACGTTATAAAATGTTCATACACGTCATAGAATATACGTCAACTCTAATAAACGTTACAAAATGTTTGTGAATTGTCATAAACATCATTAAATGTTCCCAAACTGTAACAAAATAATTAAAAAATATCATAAACCTCATAAAATGTCTCCAAATTCTTATAAACATTATAAAATGTTTGTAAACTATCATAAACGTCATTAAATGTTTCCAAGCAGTTTAAAAGATATCATAAACGTCATAAAATGTCCGTAAACTCTCATAAACGTTACAAAAAGTTTGTAAATTATCATAAACGTCATTAAATGTTCCCAAATAGTTTAAAAGATATTATAAACATCATATGAGCGCCATAAACGTCAATAAATGTTCCCGAATTGTCATAAAATGTTTAAAAGATATCTTAAATGTTATAAAATGTCTGCAAACTCTCATAAGCGTTATAAAATGTTTGTTAAATGTCATAAACGTCATTAAATCTTCCCGAACTGTTGTAAACTGTTTAAAAAATATCATAAACGTCAATCAATGTCCGTGAACTCTTATAAACGTTATAAAACGTTTGTGAACTGTCATAAACGTCATTAAACGTTTCCGAACTGTCATAAAATGTTTAAAAGATATTATAAACGTCATAAAATGTCAGTAAACTTTCGTAAACGTTATAAAACGTTTGTGAACTATCATACACGTCATTAAATGTTTTCAAAATGTTTAAATGATATCGTAAACGTCATAAAATGTCCGTTAATTTTTATAAACGTTATAAATTGTTTGTAAACTGTCACAAACATTATTAATCGTTCCCAAAATGTTTAAAAGATATCATAAACGTCATAAAACGTCCGTTAACTTTTATAAAATTCATTAAATGTTTCCAAACTGTCATAAAATGTTTAAAAAGTATCATAAACGTCATAAAATATCTGCAAAATATTATAAGCGTTATAAAATGTTTGTAAACAGTATTAAACGTCATTAAACGTTCCCATACTATCAAAAAATGTTTAAAAGATATCATAGACGACATAAAACGTCCGTAAATTTTCATAAACGTTATAAAATATTTGTAAACTGTCATATACGTCATTAAACTTCTCAAAATGTTTAAAAAATAGCATAAACGTTAAAAAACGTCAGTGAACTCTCATAATTTTTATAAAATGTGTGTGAACTATCATAAACGTCATTAAATGTTTTCAAAATGTTAAAATAATATCATAAACGTAATAAAATGTCTGTTAACTTTCATAAACGTTATAAAATGTTTGTGAACTGTCATAAACGTAATTAAACAATCCCGAACTGTCAAAAAATGATTAAAAATATTGTAAACGTCATAAAATGCTTATAAACTCTCATAAACGTTATAAAATATTTGTAAATTGTCATAAATGTTTCCGAACTGTCATAAAACATTTAAAAAATATTATAAACGTCATAATATGTCCGTAAACTCTTATAAGCGTTATAAAATGTTTGTAAACTATTATAAACGTCATTAGATGTTCCCAAACTGCCATAAAATGTTTTAAAATATCATAAATGTCATCAAATGTCCGTGAACTCTCATAAACGTTATTGAATGTTTGTGAACTATCAAAAACGTTATTAACTGTTTCCAAAATGTTTAAAAGATAACATAAAAGTCATAAAATGTCTGTTAATTCTCATAAACGTTATAAAACGTTTGTGAACTGTCATTAAACGTTTCAGAACTGTTATAAATTTTTTAAAAATATCACAAAAGTCAAAAAATGTTTGTGTACTCTCATAAACGTTAAAGAATGTTTGTGAACTATCATAAACGTTATTAATTGTTTCCAAAATGATTAAAAGATATCATAAACGTCATAAAATGTCTATGAATTCTCATGAACGTTATAAAATGTTTGCAAATTGTCATAAACGTCAATAAATGTTCCCAAAATGTTTAAAAATGATCATAAACATCATAAAATGTTTGTAAATTATCATAAACGTCATTTAATGTTCCCAAAATGTATAAAAGATATCATAAATGTTATAAAAGGTCTGCAAATTCTCATGAACGTTATAAAATAATTGTAAACTGTCATAAACGTCATCCAATCTATTCGAACTGTCATAAAATGTTTAAAAAAAATCATAAAAGTCATAAAATGTCCGTGAACTTTCATAAACATTATAAAATATTTGTGAACTATCATAAACGTCATAAAATGTTCCCAAAAAGTCTGAAAAATATCATTAACGTCAAAAAATAACCGTGAAATTTCATAAACGTTAAAAAATGTTTGTAAACTATTATAAACGGCATTAAATGTTTCCAAACTGTCTTAAAATGTTTAAAAAATATTATAAACGTCAACAAATGACCGTGAAACCTCATGAACATTATAAAATGTTTGTAAACTGTCATAAACGTCATTAAATATTCCCAATATGTTTAAAAAATATTATAAACGTCATAATGGGTCCGCAAATTTTCATAAACGTTATAAAATGTCTATGAACTGTTATAGACGTCATTAAATGTCCATATTATGTTTAAAAGTATCATAAACGTCAAAAAATGTCCGTGAATTCTCAAAAACGTTATAAAATGTTTGTGATATATTATAAACGTCATTAAATGTTTCCAAAGTGTTTAAAAGTGATCATAAACGTCATAAAACGTCCGTTAACTTTCATAAACTTTAAAAGTGTTTGTAAACTGTCATAAACGTTATTGATTGTTCACGAACTGTCATAAAATATTTAAAAGATATCATAAATGTTATAAAACGTCCGTGAACTCTCATAAACGTTATAAAATGTTTGTGAATTGTCATAAACGTTATTAAATATTTCCAAACTGTCATTAAATGTTAAAAAGTTATCATTAACGTCATAAAATGTTTTTTAACTCTCATAAACGTTATAAAATAATTGTGAACTGTCATAAACGTCATTAAATGATCCCAAAATGGTTAAAAAATATCATAAACGTCATCAAATGTCCGTAAACATTCATAAACGTTATGAAATGATTGTGAACTATCATAAACGTCATCAAAAATTCCCAAACTGTCATAAAATGTTTAAAAAATTCAAAAAAGTCAATTACGTCATTAAACGTACAAAAACTGTCATAAAATATTTTAAAAATATCATAAACGTATGTTAACTGTCATAAACGTCATTGAATGTTTCCAAATAGTATAAAAGATATCATAAGCGTCATAAAATGTCCGTGAGCTCTCATAAACGTTATAAAACGTTTGTTAACTGTCATAAACGTCAGTATATATTCTCAAAAAGTTTAAAAGATATCATAAACGTCATAAATTGTCCGTGAACTCTCATAAACGTAATAAAATATTTATAAACTGTAGTCGTGAAAAGGCGTCGGGCAAGTGGTTTTTCCTGGGACGTGCTCTACTTAAATTCTGATAGTAAAATAGTCCACCTGGTGATCTTTGATTTACAATCTTATAGGTTCAGCCAAACCAGTGCTTGGTTGTCCGTCGCAAGATAGGGTTCGTCCTCCAGGTACGCTCGGAATTTCTTAACTACCCATACGGACTTCAATTGTTGTTGTTTTCTGAATTGGGAACCGGAGTAGAAGACTACCTTTTGCTCTTTTTCTTTTTCTTGATAGAGAACTGTTCATAGTCCTAGGTAGCTGTCCGTCTATAACACGAATTTCAGGTCTAGTTGGGGTTTGTCTAGGTGTAGCGGTTGGTCTAAGGCCGCTGTTACTTGTTCAAAGGCTATGGCCGGTTTTTCCTTTGTAGGTTAGCGGTACAGCAATGTCCGCAAATTTGGGGACGTACTCTTGCAGCCAAGTGCAGTGGTGAGTTTTGGGTTGTTCTTTATAAGTGTTAAGTGCGTGTTAAATAGTTTGTTGTCTCCTGCGGTGATTTGGTAACCTAAGTACTCAATCTTGGGTTGTTTGAATTTTTTTTTGGAGAGTTTACACGTCAGTCTTTCTAGTATTTTCTTTAGATTGGTCAGATGTTCTTTGTGGTTTCTAGAAAACACGATAATATAGTCAAGATGTACAAGAGCGATCGTACACAATAATTCTGTTAGAACCATAGTTTTTGGAAGGTGGTTGAGGCATTCTATAGTCTAAATAGCATTATCTGAAACTGGTACTTAGCATCGTCAGGAGCTTAAACTTCTTTGTTATAGAGATTTGCCAGTATCCGGTTTTAGGTTCATCTTGGTGAAGACGCTGGCTCCTCCGAAGTCGTGTAGTGTCTCTTAGATTATTTGTAGTGGGGCGACCTCGTATCCGGTAGCGCCGTTTACTTGCTTGAGCTAGATTTAATGATCTCATCAGCAAGGACTTCTTTGTAGATCAGTCTCTTCTTGGCCGGGGTGTAGTAGTACGGCCTAACTCTGATGTGGTGGAGGCTTTAAGTTGGATATGGTGTTTTACCGTTATGGTGGTGCTTAGTAACGTTGATGTGAATCCTTTCATCAGTTCCTGAAACTTCTTTGGGTTTGGAAAGCCGTTCTCCGGTACTACCACTTTGGTGAGGGTCGGTTTGGTATTTATTGCTTTAGTGGGATGTGTTCAGATCCAGTAGACGTCTGTCCTTGTTTTTTTTTTTAACATAGACGCATTTTTGGCCGTAGTCTTGGTTTGCTTCTATCTTTGATGTTACCTTTTTCTTAACTGGGGGACTACGAGGAAAGAAGAGATAGATAAGATGTTTATACCTGCACTTCCGTTTTGGTCACTCCGGTGATGGCAAGGTGGGGTTGGTCGGCTTGGATCACGGTCGTTTTGTTTTGCTGGAGGTTGGGCAGCTCAAACTGTGTTAGGTTAGGTTAGGTTAGGTTAGGTTATATTAGGTTAGGTTAAGTTAGGTTAGGTTAGGTTAGGTTAAGACCCAGAGCGACGATTGTCACTACTGCGGCGAAACCGATTCCCCGGAGCACACCATCCTCCATTGCACGCGATGGCACGTCGGAAGACATAAAGCAGAGGTAGCTGTAGGAAAGGCACTGACGATCGACAGCCTAATGAACGTCCTACTTGAAAACAAGCACAATTGGAAGCAGGTACACTCATTTGTGAGAGACACAATGAGCACAAAGGAACAAGAAGAACTGGCCAGGCAGAAAGCCGCACAACTGGCAAATTAATTGAGACCAGACGGGTAGGTGATGCAAACCCTTATCGGGGTATTCCGCTTACTCGTTGAGAAGAATTGAGGTTTTTTAGTGGGTGGAAGTCTCACACTCCTGGGCGCGTTGAACCAAGCGCCTAGGGAGCAGTAGCGTTTTCCTCACCAAAAAAAAAAAAAGGTTAGGTTAGGTTAGGTTAGGTTAGGTTTGCCTCTATCTCTGATGTCACCTTTCTCTTAACTGGGGGACTACAAGGAAAGAAGCGATAGATTAGATGTCTATACCAGCACTTCCGATTTGGTCACTCCGCAAGAAGCTCTGCTTCAAGACGACGAAGAAGAAGAGGAGGAGAACGAGGTCGGCTTTGATTACGGGCGTCTTGTTTTGCCGGAGGTTGGGCAGCTCAAACTGTGTTAGGTTGGTGGTGACCTGGGGCAAATTCAGTGAAACTCCTAGAACGGTTACTTGAGCTTGGGATGATTGGAATTTTATTGGTCTCCAACCCTCTGTGAGTTTTCCAACTGGGTATTTGGCTGTTTTAGTTTATTTTGATGGTAGTTGTTGATTCGGGTATTGATCCTCATTGCTACCGTCATTAGGTTGTCGAACGACTGTGGTAAAAAGTTGTCTATGGCCACCGCAATCTTGTTTTCTAATTTGCTAATTAGCGCGTTGGCCATCTGTTGTTTACTGTGGTGCGGGTGTACCCTCTGGTACATCATCTTTCTTTTCAACAAAATCAAAGCAAGTTTTCTGGTTTTTTTGGCGACTTGTACACAGTTTTTTTTTGATAATTTGGCTATCAGGAGTGGGTTACCAAATTTGCGGATCATTCTTTTTTGTATGAGGATTCTAGACACCACTCGTACGTTGTTTGGAAGCAACGTGTCTTTCTTTGCTTTGGCTATAGAAATTGTTGTCGGTGGACCAGCTCCGGGAGCTGAAATTTCTTAAAACGGCGCTCCAGCTTTTCAAAGAAGGTCTCCGGATCTTTATGGAAGTACCTGAACAAATTTTAATGAAACTGCAAAAGTTTCAAAAAACAACAAAACTTTAAGTAAGTTAAAAAAAAAACGCATTTAAAAGACTGCAAAAGCTTCCAAAAGACAACAAAAACTTTAAGTCAATTTTGGAAAAAATTTGAGAAATTTTTGAAAATTGTTAAATAAACCAAAATCTTTAAAATAAATTCTAAATAAAACTTCTAAAACTTTGAAAATGAAAAAAGAACATTAAATTTAAGTTTAAAAAAATTTTAAAAGTAACCCAAAATCATTAAAAAAAGTTTTTGAAAATTCTAGAAACTCAAAAAATCTTCAAATAAATTAAAAGAACTTTATAAAAATCTATTAATTTAGTAAAACTACAGAAACTTCAAGAAAAATTCAGAAAAAACCAAAATTAAAAAAAAACTCACAAAACAATATAAAACTTTTTGGAAAAACTGATCCAGCTTAAAAAAAACTTTAGGAAAAACTGCAAAAACGTTAGAGAACTTTAGTAAAACAAAAGAAGCTTTGAGGAACTTTAGAACAATGTAGAAGCTATGAAAAAACTACAGAAACTATAAAGACTGCAAAAATTTTAGAAAAACAGAAAAAAAACTTGAGGAAAATAAAATAACTTTAAAACAAATCTACAAACTTAAAAAAAAACTTGCAAAAGCTAAAAAACAGCAAAAAAAATTAAAACAAACTTTAAGAAAAATCTGCCAAAAAATTTTAAACCAGTCTACGAATTAATAAAAACTTTAAAAACTTTAAGAAGCTTTTTCAGTTTGCAGAAAAATAAAAAAAAATTATAAATTAAAAAAATAACAAAAATATTCAAAAATCAATCTAAAACAATTCAAAAAACTTTAGGTTTAAGTTTAAGAAAACTGCTTTAACTTCTAAAACAAAAAAATCTAGAAAATTTTTCGAAAATTATAGAAACTTATAAAATTGGAAAAGCTTTATAAAAATTCAATTTTTTTAGTAAAACTGCAAAAGTTTAAGAAAACTCCAGAAAAAAACTAAAAAATTTAGAAAAACTTAAAAAATTTTAAAAAACTGCAGAAACTTCAAGAATCTCCAAAATGAATACAAAAATTTTAGAAAAATTCCTAAAACTTTAAATAAACTGCACAAAATTACAGGAAAGTTATGAAAGCAAAATACGAGAGACCAGGAACATAAAGACAACTTGACAGACCACCAAAAAAATAGAAACAGTGCTGGACGTCAGTATTGCAGGGCAGCTGAGAAGTGAAATTATGCTTTAGGTTAGGTTAGGATAGGTTAGGTTAGGTTAGGTTAGGTTAGGTTAGGTTAGGTTAGGTTAGGTTAGGTTAGGTTAGGTTAGGTTAGGTTAGGTTAGGTTAGGTTAGGTTAGGTTAGGTTAGGTTAGGTTAGGTTAGGTTAAGTTAGGTTAGGTTAGGTTAGGTTAGGTTTAGTACGAGATGTAAAGCAATATATATATATATATAAAGTGTTTATGAAGAAGAACGAATACGACAAAAAAAGTGAAAGATTAAAAAAAACTAAGAACGTATCCAAGGACAAACCAAATAATTAGAATGTAAAAGAGAAATTTTTGGATTGTTTTAAAAGTTTTTTTTTTTCAAAGTTTATAAATAGTTTTTAATTTTTTTTTACGATTCTGCAGTTACTAATTTTTTCTCAGTTTTCTTAAAAAAAAAAAATTTAGAAACTTTAAGACTGCAAAAGCTTCAAGAGGGCTGCAGAAACTACAAAACTAAAAATAATCTAAAAACTAAAAAAAAAAAAATAAAAAAGTTTAAAATTTTTTTTAAGGAACTGTCAAAAATATTAGAACAAATCTAAAAACTGACAAAACTTTAAAGAGATTGATAACAACTTTAGAAACTTTAGAACAAAACTAAAAACTTTAGAAATTTTAAGACGGTTTCCAGAAGACATTTTTTATAGTTTTTTAAAATATTTTGGATTTATGTATGCTACGGGCACTATTATTTAAATAAAATTTCATTATTTTGTCAAAACATATGTGCTAAGTGTTAACTTACTCAAAATTAAACTTTGAAAAACTAAATATTTTGGATTTTAACAAAAATCATAATCTTGCATAGATTTATGCTACGGGCACAATTGTTTGTAGTAAAGAAATTGGATCACCAACACTCGGAAGATTGGGCGAGTAAAACTAATCCAAACTACACTTCCACAACATTCAAACTTAGTTTCCGCCCACTCACCTAAGTGTTTGTAGTCAAGAAACTGGATTACTAAAACTTGGGCGGGTGGGTGAGGAGCACAAATTTAAACAACACGCTCACAAAATTTAAACTTAGTTCCCGCCCACCCAGCCAAGCGTTTGTAGTCAAGAAATTGGATTACCAACACTTGGGCGGGTAAATGGGGAGCACAAATCCAAACTACACGCCAACAGCTTTCAAACGTTTTTTTTTTATTTTTTTCTCTTAAAACAGAATGTGAACATGGCCCGATATACTACTTTGCTCAAAATTAAATTTTTGAAATCTAAACTACACACCTACAACATTTAAACTTTGTATCCGCCTACCTACCCAAGTGTTTGTAGTTAAGAAATTAGATCACCAACACTTGGGCGGGTGGGTGGGGAACATAAATTCAAACTACACGCCCACAACGTTTAAACTTAAGCAAAGAAACTTCAGAAACAGAATACAAAAGCTTCGGAAAAACAACACTAAATTCAAAAAAATTAAAAAAAAATGAAAAGTTGAAAAAAAAAAACACTAAATTAAAAAAAAATAAATAAAAAAGAGCTTTAGTAAAACAGCAGAAACTTCAAGAAACTTAAAGAAAAAATCTAGAAACTATAGAAAAACTTTAGAAACTTAATTCAAACTGCAAAAGCATAAAAAACAGAAGAAATCGAAAAAATAAAAAAAAAAATGGCAATTTTAAAAAGACTGCAAAATCTTAAAGAAAACAGCAAACCCTTCCAACCAATTTTAAAAAAATCTAAAAGCTTCGAAAAACTGCCAAAAAAAATCAAAAACTAATCTACAAACTTAAAAAAACTTCAGAAACTTTCAACAGCTTTGCAGCCTTAAAAAAAATCTAAATCTGTATATACTCTCAACACAAACTTTTTTTATTACAGCTTTTTATCTACTATAAAAACACGACTCATAATATTTTTGAGCAATCTAGGACTAGGATTTGATAAGAAAGAAATATTAGTTACTTCTTTCAATAACCATTAAAATTTGCAAACAAAATATGTTTCTATATATTATATTATTGTTAAATTTAATAAAAAAAATATATTCTTCAATGAATCCATCAATCTCCTTATCCACATTAAAACAATTACAATCTAGGCAGGGACCTTTCACATTTACACAACGCCCATTACTCAAATCTATCCGTACAAGATTATTTATCGGGTCTGGCAACCGTCTGCCATTTATTAAAATTAATTGCTTATTTAATTCGAAACAATATTATTTTAATTGCATTCTTATCGGCCCGTAAACGCTAGCAGTAAGCCGCCGCGCATATTGCGAAATCAAACAACAAACCTACTGGTCTAGATTCGTTTCATCTGATTGTTGTTAGCAGCCACACCTAAAAAACTTCCTATACTCTAGCCGGATTATTACACACATATTTTTTTTTTATAGGATTGTCGAGTAAGAAGAATATTGGCTGAAGCAAGGTCTAATTTTGAAATCAGGTAGTTACAAATTGAGAACAATAATTAAAATGTTTTAAATGAAAATTAAAAGATGTGATTAATGGAATAGTTCTTTGAATTTGTTGTATTTTTAAGAAAAGAAATGGCACGGAGGAATTATAAATGGTTCCGACGTGGACGCACGTACTTACGTAAAAGTGGCCGAAAACGTGAGAAAAGGTTCTTCTTGCATTTAATAGACCGTTACGACAAGAATTTATTTATTAAGCTTTTTATTTTGAAATTGATGAGTGAATTAAGCATTAACTTGAATTGGTATAAAATCTGAATTGAATAAAATATCATCAAGCACGACTATAAAACCATTTATCTATGCATTTATCTAATCAACAATCAATCTCTGTTTACAACACACTTTGACATACTATTGTTGAAATTTTAGTTTATAGCATTCACATATAAGTCGATTGAATGATTTCATAAGAAATAATATAAATACTATATAATTGCTAATTAATTTGTGACAAAATATGATGATATTTTAATTTATATTTAAATTATAATTAAACATATATCATTGGTTTACTTGAAATAGATAAATTGTCTATCTGTAGCGCCTATCATCAATATAGTTGTCTATAACATGTGCAAATATATGCAAAAATATATATTAAATCAGTTCAAGCTATACCACCAAATTGGAATGCTAATTTGTTTGCATAACATCACCGAATAGGGGCGATAAGCTATGCATGTAAACTCCTTTTACTGTTCTAAACATCATTCTTCTTTTTATTTAGTTGCAAATTATTTACTATGTTTACTTAATATGTATTGGCACTTACTTTCTTTTTTAAACAGTTCAAATGCCGTGTTAGACTTTGTATCTGTAACATTTGTTAAATCTTGAATATTGCTTACGCGGTTTCTTATAAAAGTGTTTTATTTGCTTAAAAAAATTGCACTATTGCTACAAATCATGCTGATATTACATTTTTCATAATAATACATGGGCAATTCCATTTCAAACGGACCAGAGCATTGAGAAACTTGCTTTAGTATTTTTTTTTTCAGTTTCTATAACTTATTAGTAGTCCAGTGATCGGTTCATGAATGTTTCATACCTTTTTAAGATAAAATTGCGGTTTTTAAACAAAAAATGCGATTAAGTTAAAAAACGACAAAAAAACTTTAAAAAACTGTAGAATTTTTTTTAACGGTTTTATACCCTCATAAAGTTAGTTATAGAAACTGAAAACAAAAATACATTAGCATGTTTCTCAATACACCCCCCCCCCCTGTTTCGTTTGAAATGGAATTGCCCACATCAAACATTGGCACATATTAAAATTTAATTTTAGAAAATTTTAATTTTTGAATTGTTTTTAAAATTCCTAAAAAAATTTAAAAAATTTGTAGTTTCTGCTTTTTTTGTCAAATTTTTCAAAGTTTTTGAAGCTTCTCTGTAGTTTTTTTTTTAACTTTTTGAAAAAGCTTTTACTTAAATTGCCTTTTAAATTTCTATTTAAAAAAAAATATGTTTTTAAAAAAGCTTTCAAGCTTTCTTGTAGTTAGATTTGTTATAAAGTTTTTTTAAATTTTTTCTTTAAAGTTTCTAAAGTTCTTTGGCAGTTTTTTAAAGTTTATGAAGTTTTTAAACTTGTTTCAAAGTTTTTAATTTTTTTGGCAATTTTGTGTTTTTGAAGTTTTTAGATTTTTTTAATTTTTTTAAAATTTTTTAAAGTTTCTAAAGTTTTTATTGTGTTTTTAAATTTGATTAAGTTTTTGTGTGTCAGATTTCTTAAAGTTTCTAAAGATTTGTTTTTTTTTTAATTTTTAAATTTTTGAAATTTTCTTAAAGTTTGTTTGTTTTGATTTGGTTATTAGTTTTTGGATTTTGTTTATCTTCTTGAAGTTTATGAAAGTTCTATAGCTTTGACGTTCTTAAAATTGCTGGATTTGATATAAAATTTTTGATTTTTGTTACAGTTTATTTATTTTTTTTTAAATTTTTAAATTTTTTTTATTTTTTTTATTTTTTTTACATTTTAGTCTTTTGTATATTCTTCAAAACTTAATAATTTTAGAAGAAATCAAAATATGTCAATACGACATATGATACGTGACAAATTTCTGGCAGGATTTTACTATTTTTAACAATTTATGAAAAGAGTTTTGCAGTTTTTAACAGTTTATGCCGGAATTTGTTTTTTTTCTGACAATATCTATGATATTTTATAAATATATTTTGCATTTTTTAAGACGATTTTTAAGACACTTTTAGTTTATGACAAAATTTTGGTGTATTCTGACAATTGTTACTCCGAATTAAGCTATTCTTGACATTTTATTAACAAAATTTTAATGTTTTATAACAAAATTTTTACTTTCCATAACTAGAATATTGCAGTTTTTAACTGTTTATGATGATTTTTGTATCATTTTTACTATATTTTTATAATTCAAAGATTTTGGGCATTCTATGAATAGAACTTTGCAGTTTTCGACAGTTTATGACAATATTTTGATATTTCATAGCCGGAATTACTATTTTATGAATGCAATTTTGGACTTTTTAAATTTTTTTGACCAAATTTTGATTTTATCTAAAAATATTTTAATGTTTTATGACTGGATTTAGTTATTTTTGATAGAATTTTGCAGTTTATAACAGTTAATGACTAAATTTTGGACAAGCCCAGAATGATTAATAACGTTTTTTAAAAGTTTGGGATAAATCTAGAATAAACCATAACATATTTCAAAAATGTTGAATAAACCTGGAATGATTTATAATTTTTTTCAAAAATGTTAGACCAACCTAGAATGAGCTATAACATCTTTCAAAACTTTTGGACAATTTATAACATTTTTAACAGTTTTGGTTACACCTAGAACAAATTATAACAGTTTTCAATAATTTTGGTTTAGCTTAAAATAACTTATAAATTTTTCCAAAAGTTTTGAATTAGCTTAAAATAAATTATAAAATCATTCATAATTTTTGGACCACTTCATTTTTTTTAAACTATTTTAGTTAAATCTAGAATAAACTTTAACTTTTTTCAAATCTTTTGAACAACGTTTTTTAAAAGTTTTGGACAAATCTAGAATAAGCCATAACATTTTTCAAAACTTTTTTACAAACTATAACACATTTCAAAAGTTTTGGACAAGTCCGGAATAATTTATAATCTTTTTCAAAAATATTGAACAAACCTAGAATGAGCTATGACATCTTTCAAAACTTTTAGACAACCTATAACGTTTTTAACAATTTTGGATTAACTTAGAGTAAATTATAACTTTTATTAAACTTTTGGGCAAGCCCAAAATAGAGTATAATCTTTTTTTTAAAGTTTTGAACAAACTAAGAAAACCTTCAACATTTTCAATAACCTAGAACGAATTATAACTTTTGAGGAAGCCCAAAATAAAATATAACCTTTTTTCAAAGTTTTGAACAAATTAAGAAAAACCTTTAACATTTTTCAACATCTTTGGTTTAGCCTAGAATGAGTTATAAACCTTTTATAAAACTTTTGAACAAATCTAGAATGAGCAATAATTATTTTCAAAAGTTCTGGAAATCTTAAAATAAGTTATGATATCTTCCAAAACTTTGCTAGAACAAACTATAATCTTTTTCAAAACTTTTAGACAATTCTAGAATGAGCTATAACTTTTTTTTTTAAGTTTTAAAATTTTTTGGACATGACATACTTAAAATAAGCTATTATTGCTTTCAAAAGTTTTGGACAAACCTAGAATGAGCTATGACATCTTTCAAAACTTTTAGATAACCTATCACATTTTTTAACAGTTCTGGTTATATCTAGAATAATTTCTTTTCAAAACTTTTACATAAACTATAAAATATTTCAGACATTTTGAACTTAGAATAAAGTTTTAAACGAGCCCAGAATGATTTATATTTTTCAAAAATGTTGGACAAACCTAGAATGAGCTATGACATTTTTCAAAACTTTTGGACAACCAATAACATTTTTAACAGTTTTGTTTAATTTAGAATGAGATAACTTTTTTGAAAGCTTTTGGCATATTCAACTGATCTACAATAATTTTAAAATGATTTGTAATACGTCAAACTAATCTACAATATTCTTAGCCATATCCAACTGATCTACAATAATTTTAGAATAATCTGTAATATGTCAAAATGATCTACAATAATATATAATATGTCAAACTGATCTACGATGATTTAAGCTATATCAAACTAATTTATAATAATTTTTTATATGTGAATCTACTTTAGAATGATCTGTAAGATATATTAAACTGACCTAGAACAATATATAATACGTCAAATTGACCTACAATAATTAGAACCATATTCAACTGATCTACAAAAATTCTAGAATGATCTGTAATATGTCAAAATGATTTACAATAATATATAATATGTCAAACTGATTTCCGATAATCTAAGCTATATCAAACTAATTTATAATGTTTTTTTATATGTGAATCTGATCTAGAATGATCTGTAATATGTCAAACTGTCCTAGAACAATATATAATACGTCAAACTGATCTACAATAATCTGAGCCATATTCAACTGATCTACAATAATTCTAGAATGATCGGTAATATGACAAACTGATCTACAATAATATATAATATGTCAAACTGATCTACAATGATCTAAGCTATATCAAACTAATTTATAATGTTTTTTATATGTGAATCTATTCTACAATGATCTGTAATATGTCAAACTGATCTACGATAGTATGTAATATGTCAAACTGATCTACAACAATCTGAGCTATATCAAACTATTAAATTAAACTAATCTATAATGATTTTTTATATGTGTATCTATTCTACAAAGATCTGTAATATGTCAAACTGATCTACGATAATATATAATATGTCAAACTGATCTACAACAGTTTGAGTTATATCAAACTAATCTACTATGATTCTAGAATGATCTGTAATATGTCAAACTAATCTACAATAATATATAATATGGCAAACTAATCTACAATGATCGAAACTAAATTAAACTAATCTATAATGATTTTTTATATGTGAATCTATTCTACAAAGATCTGTAATATGTCAAACTGATCTACAATAATATATAATACGTCAAACTGATCTACAACAATCTGAGCTATATCAAACTGATCTACTATAATTATAGAATAATCTGTAATATGTCAAACTGATTTACAATAATATATAATATGTCAAACTGATCTACAATAATTTAAGCTATATCCAACTGATCTACAATGACATATAATAGGTAAAACTGATTTACAATGATCTGTTATATAATGTCAAACTAATCTACATGATTTTTTACATGTCAATCTATTCTAGAATAATCTGTCATTTGTAATATGTTAAACTGATTTACGATGGTATATAATATGACAAACTGATCTACAATGATATATAATACGTCAAACTGATCTACAATGTTTTTTAATATTAACATCATATCACTAATCTACATATTTTTTAATATGTCAATATCTTCTAGAATAATCTGTAATATGTCAAACTGATCTACAATAATATATAATATGGCAAACTAATCTACAATGATCGAAACTAAGTTAAACTAATCTATAATGATTTTTTATATGTCAATCAATTTTACAATTATCTGAGCTATGTCAAACTGATCTACTATAATTCTAGAATGATATGTAATATGTCAAACTGATCTACAATAATATATAATATGGCAAATTGATCTACAATAATTTGAGCTATATCCAACTGATCTACAATGACATATAATAGGTGAAATTGATCTACAATGATCTGTAATATAATGTCAAACTAATTTACATGATTTTTAATATGTCAATCTTTTCTAGAATAATTTGTAATATGTCAAACTGATCTACAATAATATATCATATGGCAAATCAATCTACAATAATATATAATATAGCAAACTGATCTACAATGATATATAATACGTCAAACTGATCTACAACGACCTGAGCTATATCAAACTGATCTACAGTGATCTGAGATATATCAAACGTAAACTGTAATCATTTTTTACATGTCAATTGTATTGTAGAATGATCTGTAATATGTCAACTTGATCTACAATGATCTGTGATATGTCAAACTGATCTACAATGATCTGAGCTATATCAAATTAATCTATAATATTTTTTTATATGTAAATCTATTCTAGAATAATCAGTAATATGATTTTAAACTGATCTATAATGATATATAATATGTCAAACTGATCTACAATGATCTGTAATATAATGTCAAACTGATCTACAATTAATTTTTATTTATCAATCTTTTCTACATACAACACTCTGTGATATGTCAAACTGATCTACAATGATCTGAACTATATCAAACCGATCTACAATGATTTGTAATATGATGTCAAACTGATCTGCAAGTATTTTTAATTTATTAATCTATTCAAGAACAATCTGTAATATGTCAAAATATTTGCCCACCATGTAAATTTAGTGCCCACCGACCCATCCAAGCGTTACTTATAAAGGAATTCATTGTTAAATAATTTTTGTTTATTTAAATGACTTTTGGCATTCATTTTTTTGTTAATAGCTACAAGAACACACTTGGGCCGTAGTAGAAAAAGCTACCCGCTCACTATTTTAATTTAGTGCCCACCCAAGCGTTAGTTATCAAGGGATTCATTGTTAAACAATTCTCTGCTGTCTAAATGACATTTGACGTGTATTTTTTTTGTAAATAATAGCTACAAGAACACAATAAGTGGAAGAAACAAAATATCTTTTGATGACTAATACTTGAGTGTTTTTCTTTTAGTCTACTACCAGAAAACTTTGCTTTAATGTTGCTTAAAGAGAGACACTTCTTTTGAACGCGACGGAATTTGTGCATTATTGAATCAATTTTTACTTTAAATTAATTAAATGTAATGTTTGAGCAGGTAGAGTTAGTACAGAGTAAAAGCTACAATGCAAGATATCTTTTATGTCGATCAACTTTTTTAGCTTTAATGTTTCTGTTCTTAAAGAACACGGCAATTTTTTTTTTTAAATTTGTTATCCAAGCTGGTTTGTTTATTATTTTTTTATTGAGTTTACAAACTACAAGGTGGGGCAGAATGAACTCCCTAGTTTCAACTAATCACCGACGGGTTTAAAGAGCAGGTAGAAAAGTGGGGGAAGTATGGTTAGGTCAGGACAATAACGCCATTTTTAATAGTAACCATGCCTTGGTCGGGAGAGCAAAGCGGTTTTGTTGTTGAAACATTTTTTAAAAACAAGGAAAGTGTGGTAGCAACGGAGAAAGTTTTGGCGGTTTGGTTTAGCTTGTCACGACACAATGTTTTTGACTCTAAAACCATTTGAAAATATATCAATAATGTAAGGAAGACGGGATGAACTCAAAACTGTGAGAACACCCAAAAACATCGCGGCAATTAGAGCGTTTATTGAACAGATTCTGACGTGTTCTGTGCAGAAACATGCCACTGCCCTTAAGTTTTTGCACAAAACAATACGGCAACTTTAACACACAGACTTTAAATTACACTCCTATAAGATGATGATTGTCTAGGAGTTGAGTCTACAAGACTGCGTGAGACGTACACATGTACTTCCGGAGCTATTGTGTGGACAAGCGACGAAGCGCATTTTTACTTCTTTGGCACTGTAAACAATGAAAACTTTTATTACTGGGCAACTGAAAATCCTTAAAAAATTTACCAAAGGCCACTTCACAGCCCTAAAGTGACAGTGCGGTGCGTTGTGTCTTCTATTGGCATTATTGGGCTTTTTTTTTTTTTTTAAGAAAAAGGCTTAACTGTAACAATAAATTTTAGTTGCTATTGCAAGATGTTAGAAATTTTGTTAAGGTTCAAAATGGAAGATTATGATGCAGAAACCTTCTGGTTTTAGCAAGATGGAGCCACAGTCTATACTGCTCGTCGTTTACGAAATTTTCTGCAGCCTCTCAAATCTTCGGATTTTTTTCTGTAGTAATACCTTAAAGGTGAGGTTTACAAAGTTCAACCTCAAACCATGGAAGCAATTGAGGACGCATTTGCTGAAATCCGTTAAGATACGATGGCAAGAATGACCAAAAACTTTGTGGAACGCTTCAAGCTGTGTATTGTTTGCCAAGGCTACCACTTGGAAGATATGATTTTCAAAAAATAATACAGAAAATGGTATTGAGTTACTGATAGCTATAGTTTGCTTGGAGTGCTGTAAAATATTGTTATTTTACACACGAGGCTTTGAGGTTGTGTGCTAACACCAAACGCCAAACGTATGTTGTGCACTGGCAGTTGAGGCTTTGGGGTTGCACAATAACTGCAAAAGATTGTTAAACTTACACAGGTCGGTTAGGCTTAGAATTTGTATGCAGGGCACATTACAGCGGAACTGTTATAACAACAATAGTATCAGAGTATGCTTTGAGGATGTGTTAATTAGATAATTGGTAGTATATTATGTATTGATATAATTATAAAGATTCTGGTATGACAGTTGATCCTATGCTAAAGAGATACATACTTATTAATTGGATAGAATGTACTAATAATTGTTTGCAAGTTTAATTTATAGAAAACTACACGGCAACATTGTTGCAAAAAGACGAAATGGACCGGTAGTGGAGTAGGAGTTGACTGCAGGAGGCTCAGTAACGTTAGCGCAGTAAAGTGATGCGGTTGAATGAAATAAATTAGTTAATTAATTAAAATACAACGTTCAAGCACGGTGTGGTGGTTGGGAGGTTTAGCGTGCTTTATAACAATAATAATAACACCAAACATGTTTATATAAAAAATTATTTATAAATATTAAATTAAAAAAATGTTATGTCAAAACTTTTCCATAACAAGTATGATGTATTTTTAATTAAATTGATTAATTTGTATATTTATACATAAAATTATTGATACAAATATAAACTTCTTGTTAATGAAATGTAGCTACAACGCACAATAATTCTATTTGACTTTGATATTGTATTTAAATCATTTTGTAATAGAAGATAAGTTTAATTTTTTTATGTGAGAATCATATAACCATTATAATTTAATACTCCATAACCAAATTAATCATTCTAAATCACTTCCTGCAAGTTAATCGTATTAAATATTTTAATATGCAATATCTGCTACGTTTCGAATTAATCATAACCAAAATGATTATAAATATAGATGAATTTACAGAGCAACATAAACACGCACAAAGTATTAATAAACATGTCACATTAATAATATTAAAAATTCCGACAAGCATGTGAACTATTTACAACTACTCTAAGAAAGTTGACAAAAATATTAATGTATCCAACACCTGACCAATTCAAACGTTCAATTTATCATACCACCAGTCGTTTAATTTATGTAAGTAAATTCACATATTAATTATTATAAATGAAGCATTTTGACGTTGCATGTTAATAAAAATTATTTCTAATTAATAATGATTTAAAATAAAAAAATATTAGATTATACAGACAGAATTATTAGCAAATATTGAACAACAAAATTTACATTAGCATTATCACAGCATCGGTAGATAGATAGTCAACACACAATAATTTATTATACTAGTTAAATTAAGCATCTTTAGTTTAAATTAACCGTTGTATCGTCCATTCAATTAAAAATAATAAATAACTGTTAAATCGGAAATTATTAATCTCGTTTAAATTAATTATTATTAGTTCAGAATATTAGTTTAAAATTGCTTCATAATAAAATTACATGATCACCACACCCTTAATTAATTTTAATTAATCGCGACACAATCAAATGTTATAATCGTATATCTTCCATATTGCAATAAAAATGAAATAGCCCATTAAAATTTCTTTATAGATAATACTTTAAAAAGAAGCACAAAAAAATTATATAAATTTCGTGCGTTCTTCGTCCTTGCCACCCACTCACCTTCCAATAAATATTGGCACACTTAACACTAATAGATTTAACGTAATAATGATAGGGAGTTAATTGTATTGCTCGCTGCTGTTTTTTAATATATTCTCATTCCATCTTTGTTGTATAAATAGTTGAATTAAAGGATGGATGTTGGTTTGCGGCGACCGATTTGGCACGTGTTTTCGTGCACTTCGGGCAGTTTCATTCAATAACTTGACCTGATTAATAAAACGTTCGTGCTAACAGATTTTTGTTACAAATCTAAAATAAATAGTATTAGATCATTAATTAATTGAATAAACAGATGTTTTACCTTTTAAAGGTTTTGAGGAACTTCGCTCATCTTTGCCCAATTAGGAGGCAGAAATTAATCCATGCCTATGTGGGATTTATGCACATAATACTAGTTTCTACTGTTCTCAGAAGAGGAATAGGAAGAACAGTTACAATTTTGATGCTTGTTTTTAAGAAAGTACTTTTATATTCTTTATTTGCTTACTGGTTTGTTTAAAGGATATACTTAATGAGTTATAATGATTTTAATGATGATTCTTACCACAAATACACAAATAAATTAGATGGTTCTTCAAAAAAAAAATTGTGGAGTTTTTTTGTGTGCACCCTCAGAAAGTAAACCATGCCAAATTTTAGCTCTTAAGATTAAAAAAACACGTGTTGCACTATCTTTTTTAATTTTCAAAAATAATATACTTAATAAGTATAGTAGCTTCCAAATTTGAGCAGGTTTCTAAAGAAGCAATTGATATTTTATTTGCTAATTAGATTCCATGTGAAACTTTGCATCAATATACTCTGTTTTTTTTTAAATTAACATATATTTATTAAACTTTAAATTTTGAATCTAACTTGTAAACAAAAATTATTAAAATTTGAGGCTTAGGCTTATATTTTTTTTGAACATTAAGAAATTTTTAAGTAAAAGGTTTACTTTTAAAACTTCAAAAGCAGTGCGACACGTGTTCTTTTGATTCTTAGTGGCTGAAATTTGATATAGCTTATATTTTTTGCATAAAAATTACTTTATTTTTAAGATATAAAACCAAAGTTTTGCAATACTTTCAATCAAGTTGATTATTTACATGATAAAATTAGACCTATCAATTTACTAGTTAATTTTAGAATTAGTATCACTAAACTAAATCTTACTACAAAGATTAACGTTGCTGACTTTTCTGAAATATTTTACAAGAGTTACTATAACCTTTGAAATCTTTTTAAACTATTTAGAGTCATTCAAAACTTTTCAATCTCTTTCTAAACTTAAAATTCTTTCATAAATTTGTTACAACTTTTTGGGGTTTTTTAAGAGTCGCCCAGAACCTTTTAAATTCTATTAATTTTTAGATTCATTTAAATTTTTTTATAAAATATAAAAAGGTGTAGAATACTTTTTTTGGCTTTTTAAATCTATTTAGAGTCTTTTAAAAACTTTTTTTTTTTTTTAAATTCTTTTAAGATTTTTTTTTTTTTTTTTTTTTTTTTTTTTCTAATCTCAAAAACAAATTTAGCCTAAAATTAGCAAATTTTGTTTAACAAGCTTGACATTTTTTTTTTTTTTTTTTTTTTTTTTTTTTATTTATTGTCATATAAATTATAAATAATAAATTGTTAAGTACAGTGTCAATTTGAATGTATAAATATAAATTATTCAATTTAATTTTTTTTTTTTTTTTTCTCTCCCCACTTGCTGCTTTGCATCTTTCCATGTATGGTCGGCTGCAGAGCTTCGTATTCGGGGCATTTGTTAGACATTTCCAAAAATTTAAAAGTCTTCCATAAAATCTTCTATTTTTTTTTTGGGTTTTTTTAAAACAATTTAAAATCTTCCAAGATTTGTTAGATTCTTCAAAAAATTTCCAATTTTTCAAAACCTTTCTTTCTAAAATTTTTTACATTTTTTCAAAAAAGTTTTTCTATAAAATCTTTTACAAACTTTATGGGTCTTTTTATTATTTTAAACTAAATAGAGTTTAGTAAAACTAGCCTTCTAGATTAAGAAAAAAAAAAACAAAATAAAATCTTTAATTAGGGTCTTTAAAGACTATATAGAACTATCAATTTTTTTAGATTTATCTAAAAATAAAAAATTTCAGGCTTTTATCTGAGATAATTAACAAATTATTAGGGTCTTTAAAGATTATAAATAACTAACAAGATCTTTTAGAATATTCCAAAAACTTTAGAATCTTTCAAAAGATATTTTACAACCTTTTAGAGTCTTTTAATTTTGAGTCATCTAAGATTTTTTAGATCTATCAAAAATTCAACATTTTTCTATAAAATCTTCTGCAAACTTTTAAGACTTTTGATACGCGCCCTTCGGCCGGGAGCCCATTAACCCTGCAGGTTTGCATTGCTGTGGCTTGTGGGTGGCACAAACCTGACACGCATTTATGTGTCTCATGACATCAGCCTTCATTTTAGGCCAAAAATATCGAGCAGAGATCCGGTTGAAGGACTTGTAAATACCAAGCTGCCCCGCAGTGGGGTCATCATGACACTTAGTAATTACCTCTTTCCGTTTCTCTTTTGGCACTACCTTTCTCCATCTGCAAGCATCTAAACCCCCCTGCCTTAATGAATTCCCTACAAAGTGATACAAATCCCCATCTACCACCCTCCAATTAACAAGATTCAGCGGCGTATCTTTAACTCTTTGTAGCATGGACAAAAACCACTTGTCCTTGATCGGCGCTGCCGCAATTGTATTGACCGAGTGTGACGGTCATTGAACGGAATTTTGAAGAATGGCCCGGGAAAGGCAATCGTGGTCCTTTCCCTTTCTGTGGACGATGGTAAAATTGAGCTGCTTCATTTTTAAGGCCCATCGGCCTAGTTTACCCTGAGGGTCTTTCAGGTGGTCCAGCCATAACAGACTATAATGGTCCGTTATGACTGTAAACCTGCCTCCCTCCAGGTAGCAACGCAGCTTGTCAATACTCCACAGGACCGCCAAACATTCCTTTTCCGTGGGATAATATTTCCGTTCAGCACTAGTGAGAGACCTCGAGAGATACGAAATTACTTTCTCCTCACCTCCGATTTCTTGTAAAGGGCTTTGCAAAGTCAGGACAGGCTCACTAGTGCTTCTTTCAGCACACTGACCGCTCTTTCACACTCTTTGCTCCACACAAACTTTCGACCTTTCCTGGTTAAGTTAGTTAATGGTTCTGATGCCTCCGAATACATAGGAATAAACCGTCGGTACCAAGACACCATCCCCATAAACCTCCTAACCTCTCGGATCGTTTTTGGAGCCGGCATCTCTACAATTGCCCGTACTTTGCCGGGATCGACATTTAAACTAAATACCCTAAATAAATGAGCTCTTTCCGACAAAATATACATTTCTCTTTGTTAAGAGACAACCCCGCTGACAACAATCTTGTAAACACTTCTGACAAAATATTAATATGAGTGGCAAAATCAGGAGTGACGATGATGATGTCGTCCAAATATTTAAAAAGATAAGGCTCTAACTCTGGCCCGAAAATTTGATCTACTAAGGCTTGAAACGTGCCCGGAGCACCACTTAGTCCGAATGGCATTCTTTGAAACTGAAACAGACCCCGACCAGAAATAGTAAATGCTGTTAAAGCTTTACTATCCTCGGCCATCGGAATCTGCCAGTACGCGGACTTAATATCTAAGCTGCTCAGATATCGTGCGCTACCCAACTTAGTTAATTTCCGGAAGTCCACGCAGAACCGATGAGTACCGTCTTTCTTGGGGATCATTAGAATGGGAGAGCTCCACCCACTGGAACTCCTCTCAATGACCCCCAAGTCCAACATATTAGTGACCTCCTCATCGATTTTTTGTTGCATATACGGACTTACCGGGTAGTATCTGGTCTTGATTGGCGGACTGTCCGTCACAATACTATGCTCAACCTTGCTAGTACACCCTAATCTTACCTCCTTGGTACTCTCGAAAAATTCTTTCACAATTCTTTGCAGCTCAGCCATCTCTTGCAAACTCAAATCGCTGCATCCCATTACCGAATTTATTGCAGTTTTCCTTTTCTGACCACCTCATTATCGTCTCTCCCAAAATGCCACTCCCCCGAACGCAAATTGAGAATAATATCCATACCCACCCAAAAACTAATACCCAGGACTAAACAGTGCTGTAATTCTGGGACTACAAATACATTAAAAAAACCTCGAGAGGCAATTGAATACGCCCTGCACACTTAACTAAACTGCCGTCCGCAATTGAAACGGAAGTATCGCATTTCTCTATTCGCAAAGATAAACATCCCAATTGTTTTAACCCTTTCGCGCCTAAAAACACCCCTGTAGCCCCAGAATCTAACAACCCTAACAATACGGACATTCACCTTCCCCAGATTGTGCGAGGATAAAATTCAAATACATGTGGTCAAGACGACCACCACCTGCACTTGAATCTTTACTAGGAATCGCTACCCTCTTTTCTAGCGACCCCGTCGAGCGTTTCCCGGACATTGACCACGCATGTGTCCAACTTGGCCGCAACCGAAACATTTTACGATTTGCGCCATGCAATTTCTGGCAATGTGCCCAGATTTGTTGCATTGATGACACACAATCTGCCCGCCAGTTTCTATTGACGCTTTCTCCGGCTGCGCCGCTAAATGTGGTATCCCATTTCCGCACGCCCGCCTTATCTAATTGTTTCATTAGAGTATTATTTAGCATGGAAGACCCGGCTTCGTTACCAACATTAAGGCCCTCCGCTGACTGCAATCTTATTGGAGTCGATTCCGCCAAATTAATAGTAGGAATCGTCTCCGACAAAACTACGGCTAGTGGTGCCGCCGCAAGATCTTTTTTTCGATCATGATATTGCTGGACCAGATCTTGGAATTCTCCATATTGAATAATGGTCTTGGTATAAAGTATACTCCGGGCAGTTTCCGCCTCTGAGGATGCGGATTCCTCACACCGTTCCAACTGTGCTATTATATGGGCAAATCTAGTTTCAACTTTGCGGATTGTAGAAAGTTCTAATTTACCCTTTACGAGAGCTTCTAAATCCAACAACTTAGTCTCACAAACCCCGCACTCTGATTCTATAGTACCCTCCCACGCGTTTGTAAAGGTTTTTCCATCCTTCTCTAATTTTAATAGACCTCGTAAGGCAGCTACCATGTCCTTTACTTTATCCAAATTTACCACTCCCCGCACCGCTAACTCGTACAAGAGTTCCTCCTTTACTAATCTGTCAGGTTCTAACTTTGACATGATTAATACAATAAGGTTTGAAATCTCCGTGTCCGAGTGTGCTACAGTCGCTAAAAGTTTTCTTCTAGGTTCACTTGGTCTTCTGAGGCATAAGTTTTGTTAATGCCGTTATTGATTTTTCTGTTTTTAGCGTCGTTTTTCTTATATGTTTTGTCATTTGCGTGTTGTGGTCCTATTTGGACTTGATTTCAGTTTCTCCTATTTTGTCTTTCCAAGTTTCTTACCACCGCACTTCGTTTTCTTCTTAGCTATCTCCAAGCCTAAGTCTTTAATTGTGGATTTTATTTTGGCCAGTGCACTGTTAGTGTTTGCAATTACCTCATTTTTGTCTTTGTTTGTTGTTACAATTAACCTAACCTAATCTAACCTAACCTAACCTAACCTAACCTAACCTAACCTAACCTAACCTAACCTAACCTAATCTAACCTAACCTAACCTTTTTTTTTTTTTTTTTTTTAAGAGGTTAACGCTTATGCTCCTTGGGCTCTTGGTTCAATGAGTCCGAAAGTGTGAGAATTTCACCCACTAAAAAACCTCTGTTCTTCACACCGGTTGGACGGCATACCCTAGCAGGGTTTTTTAGCGTCAAAATTATTGTCAATTGATTCTACTTGCGGCTTTCTGCTTTGCCCTTTCTTTTTTTTCTTTGCATTTTATGGACCCTCCAGTTGTTCTTTGAATCAGTCATTAAGTCTATCAGGTTGTCTACTTTGAGGCTTTGTCCTATGGCTGCTTCCGCTTCTTGCCTTTCGACCTGCCATAGATCGCAGATAAAGATAGTGTGTTTGGGTGAGTCTTGGGCGCCGCAGTAGTAGCAGGCGTTGTCAACAGTTTTCCTAATCCTGTTTGTGTAGGTCCCAAAACTGCCGTGACCGACAAAAATTGGGTAAAAAATAGTCAGAGTTTCTATGAGGACATCTACTCCAGATTTCGATGTTTGGGATCAGCCTCTTAGTCCATTGTGCGTTGTCTTGCGTATTCTCCCATTTTTGTTGCCACTGCTCTTCTATACTGTAAGCTGTTTCTCGACCTCTCTTCCTGGCGCTGTATCTGTCGTCCAATTCCAACACTTTCAGCTCGATCGGTGAGACCGCTGCTATGATGCAGGCTGCGTTTGCGCTAACTGTCCTGTATCCGTTTATGACCTTCAACAGGACCTTTCTTTGTGTTGAGGTCAGCGCTGTATGTGCTTTTGCTCTTTTCCACACTGGCGCTGCGTATGTTAGAATGGATTGGACCACGGCGTGGTAAACAGTCCTTCTTCTCGCTTTTTGGCCGCTGATGTTTGGCAGGATCTTGGTGAGTGCCGTTACCGTCTTCTTGGCTTTTCTGATCGTGTTTACCACGTGGTTTCCAAATGTCTAGTTTGCGTCAGACCTCTAGGTATTTTACGGTCTTCTTAGGCTTCACCTTCTGTCTTCTGGGAGCAAAAACCAGCTCGTTTTTCCTTTTTGCTTCTTTTACGATTATGGCTTCTGTCTTTTCGGGGGCTACTTCTAGTCCGTTTTCGACCATCCATTTGTCCACGACCGCCAAAGCCACGTTAGCTGTTTCTTGGAGCCTCTCAGCCCGTTTGCTCTAACTACTATTGCCAGATCGTCGGCGTAAGCCACCATCCTGCATTTGTCCGGGATCTCTAGCCTCAAAACGGGGTCGTACAGTACGTTTTACAAAGTCGGTCCGAAAACCGAGCCCTGCGAACGACCTGCGTCAATTTTCTCTCCTCTCCTAATGCAATGAGGAGCGTACTTTTGCTTAGGTAGCTGGCCATAATCTCCAGGAGGTATCTAGACACCCCTATTTCCTGCAGTTGACTTATGATGTTACTCCATCTGGCAGTATTAAAAGCGTTCCTGACATCCAAGAGGATGATTGCCGTCCACGCGCTGTTTTGGTCTTTGCACAGTTCCTTCGCAATCATGAGATTGCGTCTACCGTCGATCGGCCTTTCCTAAAGCCGTATTGGGCGCTTGAGATTACCCCTTCTCTTCTAGCTCCTCCTCGAGCCTTCCCTTTAGATGATGTTTGAAAATCTTCCCGCGCACGTCCAGAAGGCTTATGGAATTTATTAGACTCCCCTTTTCGGATCAGCATCACCTTTGCTGTTTTCTATTTTTTTGGAAAGACTCTGCTATTTAGGACGGTGTTGTAGGCTTTTCGTAGAGCTTCAGGTATCTCCTCCTGAACCAGCTTTACTATTTGGCCTTTGACGCTGTCGGGACCTGCAGCCTTCTTTAGTTCGATCCTTGCGATATCCATATTTGGCAAAGGTGCCGCTGGGTTGTCAATGTCTGGAAAGAGCTCCACAATCACCCTACTTCTTGTGGTGTCATCCAGCGCTAGTTGTTTTGGCCTTTTGCCAGCCTTTTGACCATAATTTGATACCCCTGTGCAAACGGGTTTTTCTCAAGATCGTTTATCAGCTTGTGTTATTTCTCCCTTTTACTCTTTTTAATGGCCCCTTTGTAGGCGTTTCTGGCGGCCTTACACTGTTCTTCTAGGTCCTCAGTCGCTTTGCCCCTAGCCCTGCTATACGTAAGACACCATCTGATTTTGATGCAGATCTTCCGGTTGCTTTCAATGGCGTCGATCCACCAGTACGGAATGTTTTTGCCTCCCTTTCCTTCTAGCCTGTAGGTGGCCCAGTCATGGGCTTTCTTTAAAGTCCTGCAGACATTTTGCTTATTTGCCAGCTCTTCTTGCCTTTCCTACGTCTAAGGGCCACTGCCACTTTAGGCCTCCTTACGTCACTTTAAATGAGAGGTATCTGTGGAAGCTCAGTGACTCTTTCTCCTCGTCCACTTTCCAGCCTGACAGCACCACGTTGCTTATGGCTAACGTTAGATCGATGTGCAAGCCACTTGTCTTTCTAACAAAAGTTGGTGTGTGCCTGTTGTTTCCAAAGGTATATACCTTTGACATTTTTTTGTTTGAACATAAATTTTGAAAGTTTTGAAAAAAATTGTTTTGAGAAAATTTGTTTTTGAATGTTTTGAAAAATTTTAAATTTTTGATGAAAATTGATATTTTTGTTTCAAGTCGGGTTATAATCCAAAGGTATATACCTTTGACATTTTTGTGTTTGAACAAAAATTTTTGTTTCAAGTCGGGTTATAATCCAAAGGTATATACCTTTGACATTTTTGTGTTTGAACAATAATTTTTGTTTCAAGTCGGGTTATAATCCAAAGGTATATACCTTTGACATTTTTGTGTTTGAACAAAAATTTTGAGAAAATTTGTTTTTGAATGTTTTGAAAAATTTTAAATTTTTGATGAAAATTGATATTTTTGTTTCAAGTCGGGTTATAATCCAAAGGTATATACCTTTGACATTTTTGTGTTTGAACAAAAATTTTTGTTTCAAGTCGGGTTATAATCCAAACCTTTGACATTTTTGTGTTTGAACAAAAATTTTTGTTTCAAGTCGGGTTATAATCCAAAGGTATTTTCTTTGACATTTTTGTGTTTGAACAAAAATTTTTGTTTCAAGTCGGGTTATAATCCAAAGGTATATACCTTTGACATTTTTGTGTTTGAACAAAAATTTTGAGAAAATTTGTTTTTGAATGTTTTGAAAAATTTTAAATTTTTGATGAAAATTGATATTTTTGTTTCAAGTCGGGTTATAATCCAAAGGTATATACCTTTGACATTTTTGTGTTTGAACAAAAATTTTTGTTTCAAGTCGGGTTATAATCCAAAGGTATATACCTTTGACATTTTTGTGTTTGAACAAAAATTTTGAGAAAATTTGTTTTTGAATGTTTTGAAAAATTTTAAATTTTTGATGAAAATTGATATTTTTGTTTCAAGTCGGGTTATAATCCAAAGGTATATACCTTTGACATTTTTGTGTTTGAACAAAAATTTTTGTTTCAAGTCGGGTTATAATCCAAAGGTATATACCTTTGACATTTTTGTGTTTGAACAAAAATTTTTGTTTCAAGTCGGGTTATAATCCAAAGGTATATACCTTTGACATTTTTGTGTTTGAACAAAAATTTTTGTTTCAAGTCGGGTTATAATCCAAAGGTATATACCTTTGACATTTTTGTGTTTGAACAAAAATTTTGAGAAAATTTGTTTTTGAATGTTTTGAAAAATTTTAAATTTTTGATGAAAATTGATATTTTTGTTTCAAGTCGGGTTATAATCCAAAGGTATATACCTTTGACATTTTTGTGTTTGAACAAAAATTTTGAGAAAATTTGTTTTTGAATGTTTTGAAAAATTTTAAATTTTTGATGAAAATTGATATTTTTGTTTCAAGTCGGGTAATAATCCAAAGGTATATATATACCTTTGACATTTTTGTGTTTGAACAAAAATTTTTGTTTCAAGTCGGGTTATAATCCAAAGGTATATACCTTTGACATTTTTGTGTTTGAACAAAAATTTTTGTTTCAAGTCGGGTTATAATCCAAAGGTATATACCTTTGACATTTTTGTGTTTGAACAAAAATTTTGAGAAAATTTGTTTTTGAATGTTTTGAAAAATTTTAAATTTTTGATGAAAATTGATATTTTTGTTTCAAGTCGGGTTATAATCCAAAGGTATATACCTTTGACATTTTTGTGTTTGAACAAAAATTTTGAGAAAATTTGTTTTTGAATGTTTTGAAAAATTTTAAATTTTTGATGAAAATTGATATTTTTGTTTCAAGTCGGGTTATAATCCAAAGGTATATACCTTTGACATTTTTGTGTTTGAACAAAAATTTTTGTTTCAAGTCGGGTTATAATCCAAAGGTATATACCTTTGACATTTTTGTGTTTGAACAAAAATTTTGAGAAAATTTGTTTTTGAATGTTTTGAAAAATTTTAAATTTTTGATGAAAATTGATATTTTTGTTTCAAGTCGGGTTATAATCCAAAGGTATATACCTTTGACATTTTTGTGTTTGAACAAAAATTTTTGTTTCAAGTCGGGTTATAATCCAAAGGTATATACCTTTGACATTTTTGTGTTTGAACAAAAATTTTTGTTTCAAGTCGGGTTATAATCCAAAGGTATATACCTTTGACATTTTTGTGTTTGAACAAAAATTTTGAGAAAATTTGTTTTTGAATGTTTTGAAAAATTTTAAATTTTTGATGAAAATTGATATTTTTGTTTCAAGTCGGGTTATAATCCAAAGGTATATACCTTTGACATTTTTGTGTTTGAACAAAAATTTTTGTTTCAAGTCGGGTTATAATCCAAAGGTATATACCTTTGACATTTTTGTGTTTGAACAAAAATTTTTGTTTCAAGTCGGGTTATAATCCAAAGGTATATACCTTTGACATTTTTGTGTTTGAACAAAAATTTTTGTTTCAAGTCGGGTTATAATCCAAAGGTATATACCTTTGACATTTTTGTGTTTGAACAAAAATTTTGAGAAAATTTGTTTTTGAATGTTTTGAAAAATTTTAAATTTTTGATGAAAATTGATATTTTTGTTTCAAGTCGGGTTATAATCCAAAGGTATATATATACCTTTGACATTTTTGTGTTTGAACAAAAATTTTTGTTTCAAGTCGGGTTATAATCCAAAGGTATATACCTTTGACATTTTTGTGTTTGAACAAAAATTTTGAGAAAATTTGTTTTTGAATGTTTTGAAAAATTTTAAATTTTTGATGAAAATTGATATTTTTGTTTCAAGTCGGGTTATAATCCAAAGGTATATATATACCTTTGACATTTTTGTGTTTGAACAAAAATTTTGAGAAAATTTGTTTTTGAATGTTTTGAAAATTTTTAAATTTTTGATGAAAATTGATATTTTTGTTTCAAGTCGGGTTATAATCCAAAGGTATATACCTTTGACATTTTTGTGTTTGAACAAAAATTTTGAGAAAATTTGTTTTTGAATGTTTTGAAAAATTTTAAATTTTTGATGAAAATTGATATTTTTGTTTCAAGTCGGGTTATAATCCAAAGGTATATATATACCTTTGACATTTTTGTGTTTGAACAAAAATTTTGAGAAAATTTGTTTTTGAATGTTTTGAAAAATTTTAAATTTTTGATGAAAATTGATATTTTTGTTTCAAGTCGGGTTATAATCCAAAGGTATATACCTTTGACATTTTTGTGTTTGAACAAAAATTTTGAGAAAATTTGTTTTTGAATGTTTTGAAAAATTTTAAATTTTTGATGAAAATTGATATTTTTGTTTCAAGTCGGGTTATAATCCAAAGGTATATACCTTTGACATTTTTGTGTTTGAACAAAAATTTTTGTTTCAAGTCGGGTTATAATCCAAAGGTATATACCTTTGACATTTTTGTGTTTGAACAAAAATTTTGAGAAAATTTGTTTTTGAATGTTTTGAAAAATTTTAAATTTTTGATGAAAATTGATATTTTTGTTTCAAGTCGGGTTATAATCCAAAGGTATATACCTTTGACATTTTTGTGTTTGAACAAAAATTTTTGTTTCAAGTCGGGTTATAATCCAAAGGTATATACCTTTGACATTTTTGTGTTTGAACAAAAATTTTGAGAAAATTTGTTTTTGAATGTTTTGAAAAATTTTAAATTTTTGATGAAAATTGATATTTTTGTTTCAAGTCGGGTTATAATCCAAAGGTATATACCTTTGACATTTTTGTGTTTGAACAAAAATTTTTGTTTCAAGTCGGGTTATAATCCAAAGGTATATACCTTTGACATTTTTGTGTTTGAACAAAAATTTTGAGAAAATTTGTTTTTGAATGTTTTGAAAAATTTTAAATTTTTGATGAAAATTGATATTTTTGTTTCAAGTCGGGTTATAATCCAAAGGTATATACCTTTGACATTTTTGTGTTTGAACAAAAATTTTTGTTTCAAGTCGGGTTATAATCCAAAGGTATATACCTTTGACATTTTTGTGTTTGAACAAAAATTTTTGTTTCAAGTCGGGTTATAATCCAAAGGTATATACCTTTGACATTTTTGTGTTTGAACAAAAATTTTGAGAAAATTTGTTTTTGAATGTTTTGAAAAATTTTAAATTTTTGATGAAAATTGATATTTTTGTTTCAAGTCGGGTTATAATCCAAAGGTATATACCTTTGACATTTTTGTGTTTGAACAAAAATTTTTGTTTCAAGTCGGGTTATAATCCAAAGGTATATACCTTTGACATTTTTGTGTTTGAACAAAAATTTTTGTTTCAAGTCGGGTTATAATCCAAAGGTATATACCTTTGACATTTTTGTGTTTGAACAAAAATTTTTGTTTCAAGTCGGGTTATAATCCAAAGGTATATACCTTTGACATTTTTGTGTTTGAACAAAAATTTTGAGAAAATTTGTTTTTGAATGTTTTGAAAAATTTTAAATTTTTGATGAAAATTGATATTTTTGTTTCAAGTCGGGTTATAATCCAAAGGTATATACCTTTGACATTTTTGTGTTTGAACAAAAATTTTTGTTTCAAGTCGGGTTATAATCCAAAGGTATATACCTTTGACATTTTTGTGTTTGAACAAAAATTTTTGTTTCAAGTCGGGTTATAATCCAAAGGTATATACCTTTGACATTTTTGTGTTTGAACAAAAATTTTTGTTTCAAGTCGGGTTATAATCCAAAGGTATATACCTTTGACATTTTTGTGTTTGAACAAAAATTTTGAGAAAATTTGTTTTTGAATGTTTTGAAAAATTTTAAATTTTTGATGAAAATTGATATTTTTGTTTCAAGTCGGGTTATAATCCAAAGGTATATATATACCTTTGACATTTTTGTGTTTGAACAAAAATTTTTGTTTCAAGTCGGGTTATAATCCAAAGGTATATACCTTTGACATTTTTGTGTTTGAACAAAAATTTTGAGAAAATTTGTTTTTGAATGTTTTGAAAAATTTTAAATTTTTGATGAAAATTGATATTTTTGTTTCAAGTCGGGTTATAATCCAAAGGTATATATATACCTTTGACATTTTTGTGTTTGAACAAAAATTTTGAGAAAATTTGTTTTTGAATGTTTTGAAAAATTTTAAATTTTTGATGAAAATTGATATTTTTGTTTCAAGTCGGGTTATAATCCAAAGGTATATATATACCTTTGACATTTTTGTGTTTGAACAAAAATTTTTGTTTCAAGTCGGGTTATAATCCAAAGGTATATACCTTTGACATTTTTGTGTTTGAACAAAAATTTTTGTTTCAAGTCGGGTTATAATCCAAAGGTATATACCTTTGACATTTTTGTGTTTGAACAAAAATTTTTGTTTCAAGTCGGGTTATAATCCAAAGGTATATACCTTTGACATTTTTGTGTTTGAACAAAAATTTTGAGAAAATTTGTTTTTGAATGTTTTGAAAAATTTTAAATTTTTGATGAAAATTGATATTTTTGTTTCAAGTCGGGTTATAATCCAAAGGTATATACCTTTGACATTTTTGTGTTTGAACAAAAATTTTTGTTTCAAGTCGGGTTATAATCCAAAGGTATATACCTTTGACATTTTTGTGTTTGAACAAAAATTTTTGTTTCAAGTCGGGTTATAATCCAAAGGTATATACCTTTGACGTTTTTGTGTTTGAACAAAAATTTTTGTTTCAAGTCGGGTTATAATCCAAAGGTATATACCTTTGACATTTTTGTGTTTGAACAAAAATTTTTGTTTCAAGTCGGGTTATAATCCAAAGGTATATACCTTTGACATTTTTGTGTTTGAACAAAAATTTTGAGAAAATTTGTTTTTGAATGTTTTGAAAAATTTTAAATTTTTGATGAAAATTGATATTTTTGTTTCAAGTCGGGTTATAATCCAAAGGTATATACCTTTGACATTTTTGTGTTTGAACAAAAATTTTTGTTTCAAGTCGGGTTATAATCCAAAGGTATATACCTTTGACATTTTTGTGTTTGAACAAAAATTTTTGTTTCAAGTCGGGTTATAATCCAAAGGTATATACCTTTGACATTTTTGTGTTTGAACAAAAATTTTTGTTTCAAGTCGGGTTATAATCCAAAGGTATATACCTTTGACGTTTTTGTGTTTGAACAAAAATTTTTGTTTCAAGTCGGGTTATAATCCAAAGGTATATACCTTTGACATTTTTGTGTTTGAACAAAAATTTTGAGAAAATTTGTTTTTGAATGTTTTGAAAATTTTTAAATTTTTGATGAAAATTGATATTTTTGTTTCAAGTCGGGTTATAATCCAAAGGTATATACCTTTGACATTTTTGTGTTTGAACAAAAATTTTTGTTTCAAGTCGGGTTATAATCCAAAGGTATATACCTTTGACATTTTTGTGTTTGAACAAAAATTTTGAGAAAATTTGTTTTTGAATGTTTTGAAAAATTTTAAATTTTTGATGAAAATTGATATTTTTGTTTCAAGTCGGGTTATAATCCAAAGGTATATACCTTTGACATTTTTGTGTTTGAACAAAAATTTTTGTTTCAAGTCGGGTTATAATCCAAAGGTATATACCTTTGACATTTTTGTGTTTGAACAAAAATTTTGAGAAAATTTGTTTTTGAATGTTTTGAAAAATTTTAAATTTTTGATGAAAATTGATATTTTTGTTTCAAGTCGGGTTATAATCCAAAGGTATATATATACCTTTGACATTTTTGTGTTTGAACAAAAATTTTTGTTTCAAGTCGGGTTATAATCCAAAGGTATATACCTTTGACATTTTTGTGTTTGAACAAAAATTTTGAGAAAATTTGTTTTTGAATGTTTTGAAAAATTTTAAATTTTTGATGAAAATTGATATTTTTGTTTCAAGTCGGGTTATAATCCAAAGGTATATATATACCTTTGACATTTTTGTGTTTGAACAAAAATTTTGAGAAAATTTGTTTTTGAATGTTTTGAAAAATTTTAAATTTTTGATGAAAATTGATATTTTTGTTTCAAGTCGGGTTATAATCCAAAGGTATATATATACCTTTGACATTTTTGTGTTTGAACAAAAATTTTGAGAAAATTTGTTTTTGAATGTTTTGAAAAATTTTAAATTTTTGATGAAAATTGATATTTTTGTTTCAAGTCGGGTTATAATCCAAAGGTATATATATACCTTTGACATTTTTGTGTTTGAACAAAAATTTTGAGAAAATTTGTTTTTGAATGTTTTGAAAATTTTTAAATTTTTGATGAAAATTGATATTTTTGTTTCAAGTCGGGTTATAATCCAAAGGTATATACCTTTGACATTTTTGTGTTTGAACAAAAATTTTTGTTTCAAGTCGGGTTATAATCCAAAGGTATATACCTTTGACATTTTTGTGTTTGAACAAAAATTTTGAGAAAATTTGTTTTTGAATGTTTTGAAAATTTTTAAATTTTTGATGAAAATTGATATTTTTGTTTCAAGTCGGGTTATAATCCAAAGGTATATACCTTTGACATTTTTGTGTTTGAACAAAAATTTTTGTTTCAAGTCGGGTTATAATCCAAAGGTATATACCTTTGACATTTTTGTGTTTGAACAAAAATTTTGAGAAAATTTGTTTTTGAATGTTTTGAAAATTTTTAAATTTTTGATGAAAATTGATATTTTTGTTTCAAGTCGGGTTATAATCCAAAGGTATATACCTTTGACATTTTTGTGTTTGAACAAAAATTTTGAGAAAATTTGTTTTTGAATGTTTTGAAAAATTTTAAATTTTTGATGAAAATTGATATTTTTGTTTTAAGTCGGGTTATAATCCAAAGGTATATACCTTTGACATTTTTGTGTTTGAACAAAAATTTTTGTTTCAAGTCGGGTTATAATCCAAAGGTATATACCTTTGACATTTTTGTGTTTGAACAAAAATTTTTGTTTCAAGTCGGGTTATAATCCAAAGGTATATACCTTTGACATTTTTGTGTTTGAACAAAAATTTTGAGAAAATTTGTTTTTGAATGTTTTGAAAAATTTTAAATTTTTGATGAAAATTGATATTTTTGTTTCAAGTCGGGTTATAATCCAAAGGTATATACCTTTGACATTTTTGTGTTTGAACAAAAATTTTTGTTTCAAGTCGGGTTATAATCCAAAGGTATATACCTTTGACATTTTTGTGTTTGAACAAAAATTTTTGTTTCAAGTCGGGTTATAATCCAAAGGTATATACCTTTGACATTTTTGTGTTTGAACAAAAATTTTGAGAAAATTTGTTTTTGAATGTTTTGAAAAATTTTAAATTTTTGATGAAAATTGATATTTTTGTTTCAAGTCGGGTTATAATCCAAAGGTATATACCTTTGACATTTTTGTGTTTGAACAAAAATTTTTGTTTCAAGTCGGGTTATAATCCAAAGGTATATACCTTTGACATTTTTGTGTTTGAACAAAAATTTTTGTTTTAAGTCGGGTTATAATCCAAAGGTATATACCTTTGACATTTTTGTGTTTGAACAAAAATTTTTGTTTCAAGTCGGGTTATAATCCAAAGGTATATACCTTTGACATTTTTGTGTTTGAACAAAAATTTTGAGAAAATTTGTTTTTGAATGTTTTGAAAAATTTTAAATTTTTGATGAAAATTGATATTTTTGTTTCAAGTCGGGTTATAATCCAAAGGTATACCTTTGACATTTTTGTGTTTGAACAAAAATTTTTGTTTCAAGTCGGGTTATAATCCAAAGGTATATACCTTTGACATTTTTGTGTTTGAACAAAAATTTTGAGAAAATTTGTTTTTGAATGTTTTGAAAAATTTTAAATTTTTGATGAAAATTGATATTTTTGTTTCAAGTCGGGTTATAATCCAAAGGTATACCTTTGACATTTTTGTGTTTGAACAAAAATTTTTGTTTCAAGTCGGGTTATAATCCAAAGGTATATACCTTTGACATTTTTGTGTTTGAACAAAAATTTTTGTTTCAAGTCGGGTTATAATCCAAAGGTATATACCTTTGACATTTTTGTGTTTGAACAAAAATTTTGAGAAAATTTGTTTTTGAATGTTTTGAAAAATTTTAAATTTTTGATGAAAATTGATATTTTTGTTTCAAGTCGGGTTATAATCCAAAGGTATATACCTTTGACATTTTTGTGTTTGAACAAAAATTTTGAGAAAATTTGTTTTTGAATGTTTTGAAAAATTTTAAATTTTTGATGAAAATTGATATTTTTGTTTCAAGTCGGTTTATAATCCAAAGGTATATACCTTTGACATTTTTGTGTTTGAACAAAAATTTTTGTTTCAAGTCGGGTTATAATCCAAAGGTATATACCTTTGACATTTTTGTGTTTGAACAAAAATTTTTGTTTCAAGTCGGGTTATAATCCAAAGGTATATACCTTTGACATTTTTGTGTTTGAACAAAAATTTTGAGAAAATTTGTTTTTGAATGTTTTGAAAAATTTTAAATTTTTGATGAAAATTGATATTTTTGTTTCAAGTCGGGTTATAATCCAAAGGTATATACCTTTGACATTTTTGTGTTTGAACAAAAATTTTTGTTTCAAGTCGGGTTATAATCCAAAGGTATATACCTTTGACATTTTTGTGTTTGAACAAAAATTTTTGTTTCAAGTCGGGTTATAATCCAAAGGTATATACCTTTGACATCTTTGTGTTTGAACAAAAATTTTTGTTTCAAGTCGGGTTATAATCCAAAGGTCCAAAGGTACCTTTGACATTTTTGTGTTTGAACAAAAATTTTTGTTTCAAGTCGGGTTATAATCCAAAGGTATATACCTTTGACATTTTTGTGTTTGAACAAAAATTTTTGTTTTAAGTCGGGTTATAATCCAAAGGTATATACCTTTGACATTTTTGTGTTTGAACAAAAATTTTGAGAAAATTTGTTTTTGAATGTTTTGAAAAATTTTAAATTTTTGATGAAAATTGATATTTTTGTTTCAAGTCGGGTTATAATCCAAAGGTATACCTTTGACATTTTTGTGTTTGAACAAAAATTTTTGTTTCAAGTCGGGTTATAATCCAAAGGTATATACCTTTGACATTTTTGTGTTTGAACAAAAATTTTTGTTTCAAGTCGGGTTATAATCCAAAGGTATATACCTTTGACATTTTTGTGTTTGAACAAAAATTTTGAGAAAATTTGTTTTTGAATGTTTTGAAAAATTTTAAATTTTTGATGAAAATTGATATTTTTGTTTCAAGTCGGGTTATAATCCAAAGGTATATACCTTTGACATTTTTGTGTTTGAACAAAAATTTTTGTTTCAAGTCGGGTTATAATCCAAAGGTATATACCTTTGACATTTTTGTGTTTGAACAAAAATTTTTGTTTCAAGTCGGGTTATATACCTTTGACATTTTTGTGTTTGAACAAAAATTTTTGTTTCAAGTCGGGTTATAATCCAAAGGTATATACCTTTGACATTTTTGTGTTTGAACAAAAATTTTTGTTTCAAGTCGGGTTATAATCCAAAGGTATATACCTTTGACATTTTTGTGTTTGAACAAAAATTTTGAGAAAATTTGTTTTTGAATGTTTTGAAAAATTTTAAATTTTTGATGAAAATTGATATTTTTGTTTCAAGTCGGGTTATAATCCAAAGGTATATACCTTTGACATTTTTGTGTTTGAACAAAAATTTTTGTTTCAAGTCGGGTTATAATCCAAAGGTATATATACCTTTGACATTTTTGTGTTTGAACAAAAATTTTGAGAAAATTTGTTTTTGAATGTTTTGAAAAATTTTAAATTTTTGATGAAAATTGATATTTTTGTTTCAAGTCGGGTTATAATCCAAAGGTATATACCTTTGACATTTTTGTGTTTGAACAAAAATTTTTGTTTCAAGTCGGGTTATAATCCAAAGGTATATACCTTTGACATTTTTGTGTTTGAACAAAAATTTTTGTTTCAAGTCGGGTTATAATCCAAAGGTATATACCTTTGACATTTTTGAGAAAATTTGTTTTTGAATGTTTTGAAAAATTTTAAATTTTTGATGAAAATTGATATTTTTGTTTCAAGTCGGGTTATAATCCAAAGGTATATACCTTTGACATTTTTGTGTTTGAACAAAAATTTTTGTTTCAAGTCGGGTTATAATCCAAACCTTTGACATTTTTGTGTTTGAACAAAAATTTTTGTTTCAAGTCGGGTTATAATCCAAAGGTATATATACCTTTGACATTTTTGTGTTTGAACAAAAATTTTGAGAAAATTTGTTTTTGAATGTTTTGAAAAATTTTAAATTTTTGATGAAAATTGATATTTTTGTTTCAAGTCGGGTTATAATCCAAAGGTATATACCTTTGACATTTTTGTGTTTGAACAAAAATTTTTGTTTCAAGTCGGGTTATAATCCAAAGGTATATATATACCTTTGACATTTTTGTGTTTGAACAAAAATTTTTGTTTCAAGTCGGGTTATAATCCAAAGGTATATACCTTTGACATTTTTGTGTTTGAACAAAAATTTTGAGAAAATTTGTTTTTGAATGTTTTGAAAAATTTTAAATTTTTGATGAAAATTGATATTTTTGTTTCAAGTCGGGTTATAATCCAAAGGTATATACCTTTGACATTTTTGTGTTTGAACAAAAATTTTTGTTTCAAGTCGGGTTATAATCCAAACCTTTGACATTTTTGTGTTTGAACAAAAATTTTTGTTTCAAGTCGGGTTATAATCCAAAGGTATATATACCTTTGACATTTTTGTGTTTGAACAAAAATTTTGAGAAAATTTGTTTTTGAATGTTTTGAAAAATTTTAAATTTTTGATGAAAATTGATATTTTTGTTTCAAGTCGGGTTATAATCCAAAGGTATATACCTTTGACATTTTTGTGTTTGAACAAAAATTTTTGTTTCAAGTCGGGTTATAATCCAAAGGTATATACCTTTGACATTTTTGTGTTTGAACAAAAATTTTGAGAAAATTTGTTTTTGAATGTTTTGAAAAATTTTAAATTTTTGATGAAAATTGATATTTTTGTTTCAAGTCGGGTAATAATCCAAAGGTATATACCTTTGACATTTTTGTGTTTGAACAAAAATTTTTGTTTCAAGTCGGGTTATAATCCAAAGGTATATATATACCTTTGACATTTTTGTGTTTGAACAAAAATTTTTGTTTCAAGTCGGGTTATAATCCAAAGGTATATATACCTTTGACATTTTTGTGTTTGAACAAAAATTTTTGTTTCAAGTCGGGTTATAATCCAAAGGTATATATATACCTTTGACATTTTTGTGTTTGAACAAAAATTTTTGTTTCAAGTCGGGTTATAATCCAAAGGTATATACCTTTGACATTTTTGTGTTTGAACAAAAATTTTTGTTTCAAGTCGGGTTATAATCCAAAGGTATATACCTTTGACATTTTTGTGTTTGAACAAAAATTTTTGTTTCAAGTCGGGTTATAATCCAAAGGTATATACCTTTGACATTTTTGTGTTTGAACAAAAATTTTGAGAAAATTTGTTTTAGAATGTTTTGAAAAATTTTAAATTTTTGATGAAAATTGATATTTTTGTTTCAAGTCGGGTTATAATCCAAAGGTATATACCTTTGACATTTTTGTGTTTGAACAAAAATTTTTGTTTCAAGTCGGGTTATAATCCAAAGGTATATACCTTTGACGTTTTTGTGTTTGAACAAAAATTTTTGTTTCAAGTCGGGTTATAATCCAAAGGTATATACCTTTGACATTTTTGTGTTTGAACAAAAATTTTGAGAAAATTTGTTTTTGAATGTTTTGAAAAATTTTAAATTTTTGATGAAAATTGATATTTTTGTTTCAAGTCGGGTAATAATCCAAAGGTATATACCTTTGACATTTTTGTGTTTGAACAAAAATTTTTGTTTCAAGTCGGGTTATAATCCAAAGGTATATATATACCTTTGACATTTTTGTGTTTGAACAAAAATTTTTGTTTCAAGTCGGGTTATAATCCAAAGGTATATATACCTTTGACATTTTTGTGTTTGAACAAAAATTTTTGTTTCAAGTCGGGTTATAATCCAAAGGTATATATATACCTTTGACATTTTTGTGTTTGAACAAAAATTTTTGTTTCAAGTCGGGTTATAATCCAAAGGTATATACCTTTGACATTTTTGTGTTTGAACAAAAATTTTTGTTTCAAGTCGGGTTATAATCCAAAGGTATATACCTTTGACATTTTTGTGTTTGAACAAAAATTTTTGTTTCAAGTCGGGTTATAATCCAAAGGTATATACCTTTGACATTTTTGTGTTTGAACAAAAATTTTGAGAAAATTTGTTTTAGAATGTTTTGAAAAATTTTAAATTTTTGATGAAAATTGATATTTTTGTTTCAAGTCGGGTTATAATCCAAAGGTATATACCTTTGACATTTTTGTGTTTGAACAAAAATTTTTGTTTCAAGTCGGGTTATAATCCAAAGGTATATACCTTTGACGTTTTTGTGTTTGAACAAAAATTTTTGTTTCAAGTCGGGTTATAATCCAAAGGTATATACCTTTGACATTTTTGTGTTTGAACAAAAATTTTGAGAAAATTTGTTTTTGAATGTTTTGAAAAATTTTAAATTTTTGATGAAAATTGATATTTTTGTTTCAAGTCGGGTTATAATCCAAAGGTATATACCTTTGACATTTTTGTGTTTGAACAAAAATTTTTGTTTCAAGTCGGGTTATAATCCAAAGGTATATACCTTTGACATTTTTGTGTTTGAACAAAAAATTTTGAGAAAATTTGTTTTTGAATGTTTTGAAAATTTTTAAATTTTTGATGAAAATTGATATTTTTGTTTCAAGTCGGGTTATAATCCAAAGGTATATACCTTTGACATTTTTGTGTTTGAACAAAAATTTTGAGAAAATTTGTTTTTGAATGTTTTGAAAAATTTTAAATTTTTGATGAAAATTGATATTTTTGTTTTAAGTCGGGGTTATAATCCAAAGGTATATATATACCTTTGGACATTTTTGTGTTTGAACAAAAATTTTTGTTTCAAGTCGGGTTATAATCCAAAGGTATATACCTTTGACATTTTTGTGTTTGAACAAAATTTTTGAGAAAATTTGTTTTTGAATGTTTTGAAAAATTTTAAATTTTTGATGAAAATTGATATTTTTGTTTCAAGTCGGGTTATAATCCAAAGGTATATACCTTTGACATTTTTGTGTTTGAACAAAAATTTTTGTTTCAAGTCGGGTTATAATCCAAAGGTATATATACCTTTGACATTTTTGTGTTTGAACAAAAATTTTGAGAAAATTTGTTTTTGAATGTTTTGAAAAATTTTAAATTTTTGATGAAAATTGATATTTTTGTTTCAAGTCGGGTTATAATCCAAAGGTATATACCTTTGACATTTTTGTGTTTGAACAAAAATTTTTGTTTCAAGTCGGGTTATAATCCAAAGGTATATACCTTTGACATTTTTGTGTTTGAACAAAAATTTTTGTTTCAAGTCGGGTTATAATCCAAAGGTATATACCTTTGACATTTTTGAGAAAAATTTGTTTTTGAATGTTTTGAAAAATTTTAAATTTTTGATGAAAATTGATATTTTTGTTTCAAGTCGGGTTATAATCCAAAGGTATATACCTTTGACATTTTTGTGTTTGAACAAAAATTTTTGTTTCAAGTCGGGTTATAATCCAAACCTTTGACATTTTTGTGTTTGAACAAAAATTTTTGTTTCAAGTCGGGTTATAATCCAAAGGTATATATACCTTTGACATTTTTGTGTTTGAACAAAAATTTTGAGAAAATTTGTTTTTGAATGTTTTGAAAAATTTTAAATTTTTGATGAAAATTGATATTTTTGTTTCAAGTCGGGTTATAATCCAAAGGTATATACCTTTGACATTTTTGTGTTTGAACAAAAATTTTTGTTTCAAGTCGGGTTATAATCCAAAGGTATATATATACCTTTGACATTTTTGTGTTTGAACAAAAATTTTTGTTTCAAGTCGGGTTATAATCCAAAGGTATATACCTTTGACATTTTTGTGTTTGAACAAAAATTTTGAGAAAATTTGTTTTTGAATGTTTTGAAAAATTTTAAATTTTTGATGAAAATTGATATTTTTGTTTCAAGTCGGGTTATAATCCAAAGGTATATACCTTTGACATTTTTGTGTTTGAACAAAAATTTTTGTTTCAAGTCGGGTTATAATCCAAACCTTTGACATTTTTGTGTTTGAACAAAAATTTTTGTTTCAAGTCGGGTTATAATCCAAAGGTATATATACCTTTGACATTTTTGTGTTTGAACAAAAATTTTGAGAAAATTTGTTTTGAATGTTTTGAAAAATTTTAAATTTTTGATGAAAATTGATATTTTTGTTTCAAGTCGGGTTATAATCCAAAGGTATATACCTTTGACATTTTTGTGTTTGAACAAAAATTTTTGTTTCAAGTCGGGTTATAATCCCAAAGGTATATACCTTTGACATTTTTGTGTTTGAACAAAAATTTTGAGAAAATTTGTTTTTGAATGTTTTGAAAAATTTTAAATTTTTGATGAAAATTGATATTTTTGTTTCAAGTCGGGTAATAATCCAAAGGTATATACCTTTGACATTTTTGTGTTTGAACAAAAATTTTTGTTTCAAGTCGGGTTATAATCCAAAGGTATATATATACCTTTGACATTTTTGTGTTTGAACAAAAATTTTTGTTTCAAGTCGGGTTATAATCCAAAGGTATATATACCTTTGACATTTTTGTGTTTGAACAAAAATTTTTGTTTCAAGTCGGGTTATAATCCAAAGGTATATATATACCTTTGACATTTTTGTGTTTGAACAAAAATTTTTGTTTCAAGTCGGGTTATAATCCAAAGGTATATACCTTTGACATTTTTGTGTTTGAACAAAAATTTTTGTTTCAAGTCGGGTTATAATCCAAAGGTATATATATACCTTTGACATTTTTGTGTTTGAACAAAAATTTTTGTTTCAAGTCGGGTTATAATCCAAAGGTATATACCTTTGACATTTTTGTGTTTGAACAAAAATTTTGAGAAAATTTGTTTTAGAATGTTTTGAAAATTTTAAATTTTTGATGAAAATTGATATTTTTGTTTCAAGTCGGGTTATAATCCAAAGGTATATACCTTTGACATTTTGTGTTTGAACAAAAATTTTTGTTTCAAGTCGGGTTATAATCCAAAGGTATATACCTTTGACGTTTTTGTGTTTGAACAAAAATTTTTGTTTCAAGTCGGGTTATAATCCAAAGGTATATACCTTTGACATTTTTGTGTTTGAACAAAAATTTTGAGAAAATTTGTTTTTGAATGTTTTGAAAAATTTTAAATTTTTGATGAAAATTGATATTTTTGTTTCAAGTCGGGTAATAATCCAAAGGTATATACCTTTGACATTTTTGTGTTTGAACAAAAATTTTTGTTTCAAGTCGGGTTATAATCCAAAGGTATATATATACCTTTGACATTTTTGTGTTTGAACAAAAATTTTTGCTTCAAGTCGGGTTATAATCCAAAGGTATATATACCTTTGACATTTTTGTGTTTGAACAAAAATTTTTGTTTCAAGTCGGGTTATAATCCAAAGGTATATATATACCTTTGACATTTTTTGTGTTTGAACAAAAATTTTTGTTTCAAGTCGGGTTATAATCCAAAGGTATATACCTTTGACATTTTTGTGTTTGAACAAAAATTTTTGTTTCAAGTCGGGTTATAATCCAAAGGTATATACCTTTGACATTTTTGTGTTTGAACAAAAATTTTTGTTTCAAGTCGGGTTATAATCCAAAGGTATATACCTTTGACATTTTTGTGTTTGAACAAAAATTTTGAGAAAATTTGTTTTAGAATGTTTTGAAAAATTTTAAATTTTTGATGAAAATTGATATTTTTGTTTCAAGTCGGGTTATAATCCAAAGGTATATACCTTTGACATTTTTGTGTTTGAACAAAAATTTTTGTTTCAAGTCGGGTTATAATCCAAAGGTATATACCTTTGACGTTTTTGTGTTTGAACAAAAATTTTTGTTTCAAGTCGGGTTATAATCCAAAGGTATATACCTTTGACATTTTTGTGTTTGAACAAAAATTTTGAGAAAATTTGTTTTTGAATGTTTTGAAAAATTTTAAATTTTTGATGAAAATTGATATTTTTGTTTCAAGTCGGGTTATAATCCAAAGGTATATACCTTTGACATTTTTGTGTTTGAACAAAAATTTTTGTTTCAAGTCGGGTTATAATCCAAAGGTATATACCTTTGACATTTTTGTGTTTGAACAAAAATTTTGAGAAAATTTGTTTTTGAATGTTTTGAAAATTTTTAAATTTTTGATGAAAATTGATATTTTTGTTTCAAGTCGGGTTATAATCCAAAGGTATATACCTTTGACATTTTTGTGTTTGAACAAAAATTTTGAGAAAATTTGTTTTTGAATGTTTTGAAAAATTTTAAATTTTTGATGAAAATTGATATTTTTGTTTCAAGTCGGGTTATAATCCAAAGGTATATACCTTTGACATTTTTGTGTTTGAACAAAAATTTTTGTTTCAAGTCGGGTTATAATCCAAAGGTATATACCTTTGACATTTTTGTGTTTGAACAAAAATTTTGAGAAAATTTGTTTTAGAATGTTTTGAAAAATTTTAAATTTTTGATGAAAATTGATATTTTTGTTTCAAGTCGGGTTATAATCCAAAGGTATATACCTTTGACATTTTTGTGTTTGAACAAAAATTTTTGTTTCAAGTCGGGTTATAATCCAAAGGTATATACCTTTGACGTTTTTGTGTTTGAACAAAAATTTTTGTTTCAAGTCGGGTTATAATCCAAAGGTATATACCTTTGACATTTTTGTGTTTGAACAAAAATTTTGAGAAAATTTGTTTTTGAATGTTTTGAAAAATTTTAAATTTTTGATGAAAATTGATATTTTTGTTTCAAGTCGGGTAATAATCCAAAGGTATATACCTTTGACATTTTTGTATTTGAACAAAAATTTTTGTTTCAAGTCGGGTTATAATCCAAAGGTATATATATACCTTTGACATTTTTGTGTTTGAACAAAAATTTTTGTTTCAAGTCGGGTTATAATCCAAAGGTATATATACCTTTGACATTTTTGTGTTTGAACAAAAATTTTTGTTTCAAGTCGGGTTATAATCCAAAGGTATATATATACCTTTGACATTTTTGTGTTTGAACAAAAAATTTTTGTTTCAAGTCGGGTTATAATCCAAAGGTATATACCTTTGACATTTTTGTGTTTGAACAAAAATTTTTGTTTCAAGTCGGGTTATAATCCAAAGGTATATACCTTTGACATTTTTGTGTTTGAACAAAAATTTTTGTTTCAAGTCGGGTTATAATCCAAAGGTATATACCTTTGACATTTTTGTGTTTGAACAAAAATTTTGAGAAAATTTGTTTTAGAATGTTTTGAAAAATTTTAAATTTTTGATGAAAATTGATATTTTTGTTTCAAGTCGGGTTATAATCCAAAGGTATATACCTTTGACATTTTTGTGTTTGAACAAAAATTTTTGTTTCAAGTCGGGTTATAATCCAAAGGTATATACCTTTGACGTTTTTGTGTTTGAACAAAAATTTTTGTTTCAAGTCGGGTTATAATCCAAAGGTATATACCTTTGACATTTTTGTGTTTGAACAAAAATTTTGAGAAAATTTGTTTTTGAATGTTTTGAAAAATTTTAAATTTTTGATGAAAATTGATATTTTTGTTTCAAGTCGGGTTATAATCCAAAGGTATATACCTTTGACATTTTTGTGTTTGAACAAAAATTTTTGTTTCAAGTCGGGTTATAATCCAAAGGTATATACCTTTGACATTTTTGTGTTTGAACAAAAATTTTGAGAAAATTTGTTTTTGAATGTTTTGAAAATTTTTAAATTTTTGATGAAAATTGATATTTTTGTTTCAAGTCGGGTTATAATCCAAAGGTATATACCTTTGACATTTTTGTGTTTGAACAAAAATTTTGAGAAAATTTGTTTTTGAATGTTTTGAAAAATTTTAAATTTTTGATGAAAATTGATATTTTTGTTTTAAGTCGGGTTATAATCCAAAGGTATATATATACCTTTGACATTTTTGTGTTTGAACAAAAATTTTTGTTTCAAGTCGGGTTATAATCCAAAGGTATATACCTTTGACATTTTTGTGTTTGAACAAAATTTTTGAGAAAATTTGTTTTTGAATGTTTTGAAAAATTTTAAATTTTTGATGAAAATTGATATTTTTGTTTCAAGTCGGGTTATAATCCAAAGGTATATACCTTTGACATTTTTGTGTTTGAACAAAAATTTTTGTTTCAAGTCGGGTTATAATCCAAAGGTATATACCTTTGACGTTTTTGTGTTTGAACAAAAATTTTTGTTTCAAGTCGGGTTATAATCCAAAGGTATATACCTTTGACATTTTTGTGTTTGAACAAAAATTTTTGTTTCAAGTCGGGTTATAATCCAAAGGTATATACCTTTGACATTTTTGTGTTTGAACAAAAATTTTGAGAAAATTTGTTTTTGAATGTTTTGAAAAATTTTAAATTTTTGATGAAAATTGATATTTTTGTTTCAAGTCGGGTTATAATCCAAAGGTATATACCTTTGACATTTTTGTGTTTGAACAAAAATTTTTGTTTCAAGTCGGGTTATAATCCAAAGGTATATACCTTTGACATTTTTGTGTTTGAACAAAAATTTTTGTTTCAAGTCGGGTTATATAATAATAATAATAATCTTTATTTACGGTAAGTAAAACCATTTACATCTACATAAAAATACAATAAATATAAACAATATAATACATATATAAAAAACAAAAGCAAAAGATTGACATAAAAAACAATATAAAATACATAACATTTAATCAATATGTCCCAATTGAATCTTAAACAAAGATTTAGAACAAAAAAAATTTAAATTGTTTGTTAGACTGTTTGCAAATCTACAAATTCTACCAATAGGATTGTGAAATCCATAATTAGTAGAATGTGTAAATTCTCTAAATAATGAAGTCTGCCTAGTACGTCGTTCACTAATAGGAATGTAGAATGGAAGAGATTCAAGTAACTCAGGACAGTCTACTTCAGACATCACTAGACCACGCAAAAATGAGAGATCTGATCTTTTGCGCCGAACTTTTAGTGACGGTAAATTGTATAGTGAAGAAATGTAATTGCGATCAAAATTAACCGACAATATACCAGATCTATAGGACAACAGGCGAAAAAATTTGTTTTGAACACGTTCAATATTCTGACTATGGATTTCATAGAAAGGGCACCAGACTGACGGAACGTACTCTAAATGAGAACGCACCAAGGCACAGTAAAGTAATTTAAGAGTATTTGGAGAAAGATCAGCAGACATCCTGTATACAAACCCCAGCATTTTTATAGCACGATTACACATGTAGCTGATATGCTCAACAAACGTAAGTTTAAAATCGAAAATTACACCCAAGTCTTTAATTTGTGTCACTTGTTGTAGCACCTTGTTATCGATAATATAATCGTACGAAATTTTGCTTAGCGTTCTATTAAAACTGATTGCAAAACATTTATTTACATTAAACAAAAGGTTATTAATAAGACACCAATCATTAACAGAGTCTAAATCTTGTTGTAAAAGATTACAATCATCGATTGATAAAATACTTCTATAAATTTTTAAATCATCTGCAAATAATAGGAATGATGATGAACTAATACAGTCAGAAAGATCATTGATAAAAAGTAAAAATAAAATAGGTCCGCAGTGAGATCCCTGAGGAACACCTGATGGAACTAAAATAGGTTGTGAAAGAAAGTTATTGATTTTTACACACTGCGTTCGGTTTTTCAAAAAGCAAGATAACCAATCAACCACTGCATTATGAAAACCCAAAGCACGAAGCTTAGCAATCAAAATATTGTGGCTCACACGATCAAAGGCCTTTGAAAAGTCAGTGTAAATAGAGTCAACTTGAGTTTTGCATTCAAATGCGTTTAAGATGTAATTTTCGTAAGAAAGTAGATTGGTAAGTGTAGATCGACCCTCACGAAACCCATGCTGTTCTTCTACTAAAATACTTTTGCACATCCAACGTATTTGACCAGTTATAATTTGATCAAATAATTTTGGGATAGCAGATTGAATGCAAATTCCTCTATAATTTGTAATATTTTCTTTAGCACCAGATTTATGCAATGGCATAATATAAGTTTGTTTCCATACATCAGGAAATTTAGTTTCATTTAATGAAGCGTTAAAAAGTAAATGTAATGGTTTTGAAATTGAATAAATACAATTCTTTAAGAGCATAGAAGGAATACCGTCAGGTCCAGTGCTAAGATTAGATTTAAGGCTTGTAATTCCATTAAAAATATCTAGTAAACTGACTGAGAAATTTGTATGAATTACATTTTTATCAAACTTAAACAATGGAGTTGGATGAGTTTGAGAATTATAAACGGAAGGTTATAATCCAAAGGTATATACCTTTGACATTTTTGTGTTTGAACAAAAATTTTTGTTTCAAGTCGGGTTATAATCCAAAGGTATATACCTTTGACATTTTTGTGTTTGAACAAAAATTTTTGTTTCAAGTCGGGTTATAATCCAAAGGTATATACCTTTGACATTTTTGTGTTTGAACAAAAATTTTGAGAAAATTTGTTTTTGAATGTTTTGAAAAATTTTAAATTTTTGATGAAAATTGATATTTTTGTTTCAAGTCGGGTTATAATCCAAAGGTATATACCTTTGACATTTTTGTGTTTGAACAAAAATTTTTGTTTCAAGTCGGGTTATAATCCAAACCTTTGACATTTTTGTGTTTGAACAAAAAATTTTGTTTCAAGTCGGGTTATAATCCAAAGGTATATACCTTTGACATTTTTGTGTTTGAACAAAAATTTTTGTTTCAAGTCGGGTTATAATCCAAAGGTATATACTTTTGACATTTTTGTGTTTGAACAAAAATTTTTGTTTCAAGTCGGGTTATAATCCAAAGGTATATACCTTTGACATTTTTGTGTTTGAACAAAAATTTTTGTTTCAAGTCGGGTTATAATCCAAAGGTATATACCTTTGACATTTTTGTGTTTGAACAAAAATTTTTGTTTCAAGTCGGGTTATAATCCAAAGGTATATACCTTTGACATTTTTGTGTTTGAACAAAAATTTTTGTTTCAAGTCGGGTTATAATCCAAAGGTATATACCTTTGACATTTTTGTGTTTGAACAAAAATTTTTGTTTCAAGTCGGGTTATAATCCAAAGGTATATACCTTTGACATTTTTGTGTTTGAACAAAAATTTTTGTTTCAAGTCGGGTTATAATCCAAAGGTATATACCTTTGACATTTTTGTGTTTGAACAAAAATTTTTGTTTCAAGTCGGGTTATAATCCAAAGGTATATACCTTTGACATTTTTGTGTTTGAACAAAAATTTTTGTTTCAAGTCGGGTTATAATCCAAAGGTATATACCTTTGACATTTTTGTGTTTGAACAAAAATTTTGAGAAAATTTGTTTTTGAATGTTTTGAAAAATTTTAAATTTTTGATGAAAATTGATATTTTTGTTTCAAGTCGGGTTATAATCCAAAGGTATATACCTTTGACATTTTTGTGTTTGAACAAAAATTTTTGTTTCAAGTCGGGTTATAATCCAAAGGTATATACCTTTGACATTTTTGTGTTTGAACAAAAATTTTGAGAAAATTTGTTTTTGAATGTTTTGAAAAATTTTAAATTTTTGATGAAAATTGATATTTTTGTTTCAAGTCGGGTTATAATCCAAAGGTATATACCTTTGACATTTTTGTGTTTGAACAAAAATTTTTGTTTCAAGTCGGGTTATAATCCAAAGGTATATACCTTTGACATTTTTGTGTTTGAACAAAAATTTTGAGAAAATTTGTTTTTGAATGTTTTGAAAAATTTTAAATTTTTGATGAAAATTGATATTTTTGTTTCAAGTCGGGTTATAATCCAAAGGTATATACATTTGACATTTTTGTGTTTGAACAAAAATTTTGAGAAAATTTGTTTTTGAATGTTTTGAAAAATTTTAAATTTTTGATGAAAATTGATATTTTTGTTTCAAGTCGGGTTATAATCCAAAGGTATATACCTTTGACATTTTTGTGTTTGAACAAAAATTTTGAGAAAATTTGTTTTTGAATGTTTTGAAAAATTTTAAATTTTTGATGAAAATTGATATTTTTGTTTCAAGTCGGGTTATAATCCAAAGGTATAAACCTTTGACATTTTTGTGTTTGAACAAAAATTTTTGTTTCAAGTCGGGTTATAATCCAAAGGTATATACCTTTGACATTTTTGTGTTTGAACAAAAATTTTTGTTTCAAGTCGGGTTATAATCCAAAGGTATATACCTTTGACATTTTTGTGTTTGAACAAAAATTTTTGTTTCAAGTCGGGTTATAATCCAAAGGTATATACCTTTGACATTTTTGTGTTTGAACAAAAATTTTGAGAAAATTTGTTTTTGAATGTTTTGAAAAATTTTAAATTTTTGATGAAAATTGATATTTTTGTTTCAAGTCGGGTTATAATCCAAAGGTATATACATTTGACATTTTTGTGTTTGAACAAAAATTTTGAGAAAATTTGTTTTTGAATGTTTTGAAAAATTTTAAATTTTTGATGAAAATTGATATTTTTGTTTCAAGTCGGGTTATAATCCAAAGGTATATACCTTTGACATTTTTTGTGTTTGAACAAAAATTTTGAGAAAATTTGTTTTTGAATGTTTTGAAAAATTTTAAATTTTTGATGAAAATTGATATTTTTGTTTCAAGTCGGGTTATAATCCAAAGGTATATACCTTTGACATTTTTGTGTTTGAACAAAAATTTTGAGAAAATTTGTTTTTGAATGTTTTGAAAAATTTTAAATTTTTGATGAAAATTGATATTTTTGTTTCAAGTCGGGTTATAATCCAAAGGTATAAACCTTTGACATTTTTGTGTTTGAACAAAAATTTTTGTTTCAAGTCGGGTTATAATCCAAAGGTATATACCTTTGACATTTTTGTGTTTGAACAAAAATTTTTGTTTCAAGTCGGGTTATAATCCAAAGGTATATACCTTTGACATTTTTGTGTTTGAACAAAAATTTTGAGAAAATTTGTTTTTGAATGTTTTGAAAAATTTTAAATTTTTGATGAAAATTGATATTTTTGTTTCAAGTCGGGTTATATTCCAAAGGTATATACCTTTGACATTTTTGTGTTTGAACAAAAATTTTTGTTTCAAGTCGGGTTATAATCCAAAGGTATATACCTTTGACATTTTTGTGTTTGAACAAAAATTTTTGTTTCAAGTCGGGTTATAATCCAAAGGTATATACCTTTGACATTTTTGTGTTTGAACAAAAATTTTTGTTTCAAGTCGGGTTATAATCCAAAGGTATATACCTTTGACATTTTTGTGTTTGAACAAAAATTTTGAGAAAATTTGTTTTTGAATGTTTTGAAAAATTTTAAATTTTTGATGAAAATTGATATTTTTGTTTCAAGTCGGGTTATAATCCAAAGGTATATACATTTGACATTTTTGTGTTTGAACAAAAATTTTGAGAAAATTTGTTTTTGAATGTTTTGAAAAATTTTAAATTTTTGATGAAAATTGATATTTTTGTTTCAAGTCGGGTTATAATCCAAAGGTATATACCTTTGACATTTTTGTGTTTGAACAAAAATTTTGAGAAAATTTGTTTTTGAATGTTTTGAAAAATTTTAAATTTTTGATGAAAATTGATATTTTTGTTTCAAGTCGGGTTATAATCCAAAGGTATATACCTTTGACATTTTTGTGTTTGAACAAAAATTTTGAGAAAATTTGTTTTTGAATGTTTTGAAAAATTTTAAATTTTTGATGAAAATTGATATTTTTGTTTCAAGTCGGGTTATAATCCAAAGGTATAAACCTTTGACATTTTTGTGTTTGAACAAAAATTTTTGTTTCAAGTCGGGTTATAATCCAAAGGTATATACCTTTGACATTTTTGTGTTTGAACAAAAATTTTGAGAAAATTTGTTTTTGAATGTTTTGAAAAATTTTAAATTTTTGATGAAAATTGATATTTTTGTTTTAAGTCGGGTTATAATCCAAAGGTATATACCTTTGACATTTTTGTGTTTGAACAAAAATTTTTGTTTCAAGTCGGGTTATAATCCAAACCTTTGACATTTTTGTGTTTGAACAAAAATTTTTGTTTCAAGTCGGGTTATAATCCAAAGGTATATACCTTTGACATTTTTGTGTTTGAACAAAAATTTTTGTTTCAAGTCGGGTTATAATCCAAAGGTATATACCTTTGACATTTTTGTGTTTGAACAAAAATTTTGAGAAAATTTGTTTTTGAATGTTTTGAAAAATTTTAAATTTTTGATGAAAATTGATATTTTTGTTTCAAGTCGGGTTATAATCCAAAGGTATATACATTTGACATTTTTGTGTTTGAACAAAAATTTTGAGAAAATTTGTTTTTGAATGTTTTGAAAAATTTTAAATTTTTGATGAAAATTGATATTTTTGTTTCAAGTCGGGTTATAATCCAAAGGTATATACCTTTGACATTTTTGTGTTTGAACAAAAATTTTGAGAAAATTTGTTTTTGAATGTTTTGAAAAATTTTAAATTTTTGATGAAAATTGATATTTTTGTTTCAAGTCGGGTTATAATCCAAAGGTATATATATATACCTTTGACATTTTTGTGTTTGAACAAAAATTTTGAGAAAATTTGTTTTTGAATGTTTTGAAAAATTTTAAATTTTTGATGAAAATTGATATTTTTGTTTCAAGTCGGGTTATAATCCAAAGGTATAAACCTTTGACATTTTTGTGTTTGAACAAAAATTTTTGTTTCAAGTCGGGTTATAATCCAAAGGTATATACCTTTGACATTTTTGTGTTTGAACAAAAATTTTTGTTTCAAGTCGGGTTATAATCCAAAGGTATATACCTTTGACATTTTTGTGTTTGAACAAAAATTTTGAGAAAATTTGTTTTTGAATGTTTTGAAAAATTTTAAATTTTTGATGAAAATTGATATTTTTGTTTCAAGTCGGGTTATAATCCAAAGGTATATACCTTTGACATTTTTGTGTTTGAACAAAAATTTTTGTTTCAAGTCGGGTTATAATCCAAAGGTATATACCTTTGACATTTTTGTGTTTGAACAAAAATTTTGAGAAAATTTGTTTTTAAATGTTTTGAAAAATTTTAAATTTTTGATGAAAATTGATATTTTTGTTTCAAGTCGGGTTATAATCCAAAGGTATATACATTTGACATTTTTGTGTTTGAACAAAAATTTTGAGAAAATTTGTTTTTGAATGTTTTGAAAAATTTTAAATTTTTGATGAAAATTGATATTTTTGTTTCAAGTCGGGTTATAATCCAAAGGTATATACCTTTGACATTTTTGTGTTTGAACAAAAATTTTGAGAAAATTTGTTTTTGAATGTTTTGAAAAATTTTAAATTTTTGATGAAAATTGATATTTTTGTTTCAAGTCGGGTTATAATCCAAAGGTATAAACCTTTGACATTTTTGTGTTTGAACAAAAATTTTTGTTTCAAGTCGGGTTATAATCCAAAGGTATATACCTTTGACATTTTTGTGTTTGAACAAAAATTTTTGTTTCAAGTCGGGTTATAATCCAAAGGTATATACCTTTGACATTTTTGTGTTTGAACAAAAATTTTGAGAAAATTTGTTTTTGAATGTTTTGAAAAATTTTAAATTTTTGATGAAAATTGATATTTTTGTTTCAAGTCGGGTTATAATCCAAAGGTATATACCTTTGACATTTTTGTGTTTGAACAAAAATTTTTGTTTTAAGTCGGGTTATAATCCAAAGGTATATACCTTTGACATTTTTGTGTTTGAAAAAAATTTTTGTTTCAAGTCGGGTTATAATCCAAAGGTATATACCTTTGACATTTTTGTGTTTGAACAAAAATTTTTGTTTCAAGTCGGGTTATAATCCAAAGGTATATACCTTTGACATTTTTGTGTTTGAACAAAAATTTTTGTTTCAAGTCGGGTTATAATCCAAAGGTATATACCTTTGACATTTTTGTGTTTGAACAAAAATTTTTGTTTCAAGTCGGGTTATAATCCAAAGGTATATACCTTTGACATTTTTGTGTTTGAACAAAAATTTTTGTTTCAAGTCGGGTTATAATCCAAAGGTATATACCTTTGACATTTTTGTGTTTGAACAAAAATTTTTGTTTCAAGTCGGGTTATAATCCAAAGGTATATACCTTTGACATTTTTGTGTTTGAACAAAAATTTTGAGAAAATTTGTTTTTGAATGTTTTGAAAAATTTTAAATTTTTGATGAAAATTGATATTTTTGTTTTAAGTCGGGTTATAATCCAAAGGTATATACCTTTGACATTTTTGTGTTTGAACAAAAATTTTTGTTTCAAGTCGGGTTATAATCCAAACCTTTGACATTTTTGTGTTTGAACAAAAATTTTTGTTTCAAGTCGGGTTATAATCCAAAGGTATATACCTTTGACATTTTTGTGTTTGAACAAAAATTTTTGTTTCAAGTCGGGTTATAATCCAAAGGTATATACCTTTGACATTTTTGTGTTTGAACAAAAATTTTGAGAAAATTTGTTTTTGAATGTTTTGAAAAATTTTAAATTTTTGATGAAAATTGATATTTTTGTTTCAAGTCGGGTTATAATCCAAAGGTATATACCTTTGACATTTTTGTGTTTGAACAAAAATTTTTGTTTCAAGTCGGGTTATAATCCAAAGGTATATACCTTTGACATTTTTGTGTTTGAAAAAAATTTTTGTTTCAAGTCGGGTTATAATCCAAAGGTATATACCTTTGACATTTTTGTGTTTGAACAAAAATTTTTGTTTCAAGTCGGGTTATAATCCAAAGGTATATACCTTTGACATTTTTGTGTTTGAACAAAAATTTTGAGAAAATTTGTTTTTGAATGTTTTGAAAAATTTTAAATTTTTGATGAAAATTGATATTTTTGTTTCAAGTCGGGTTATAATCCAAAGGTATATACCTTTGACATTTTTGTGTTTGAACAAAAATTTTTGTTTCAAGTCGGGTTATAATCCAAAGGTATATACCTTTGACATTTTTGTGTTTGAACAAAAATTTTGAGAAAATTTGTTTTTGAATGTTTTGAAAAATTTTAAATTTTTGATGAAAATTGATATTTTTGTTTCAAGTCGGGTTATAATCCAAAGGTATATACCTTTGACATTTTTGTGTTTGAACAAAAATTTTTGTTTCAAGTCGGGTTATAATCCAAAGGTATATACCTTTGACATTTTTGTGTTTGAAAAAAATTTTTGTTTCAAGTCGGGTTATAATCCAAAGGTATATACCTTTGACATTTTTGTGTTTGAACAAAAATTTTTGTTTCAAGTCGGGTTATAATCCAAAGGTATACCTTTGACATTTTTGTGTTTGAACAAAAATTTTTGTTTCAAGTCGGGTTATAATCCAAAGGTATATACCTTTGACATTTTTGTGTTTGAACAAAAATTTTTGTTTCAAGTCGGGTTATAATCCAAAGGTATATACCTTTGACATTTTTGTGTTTGAACAAAAATTTTTGTTTCAAGTCGGGTTATAATCCAAAGGTATATACCTTTGACATTTTTGTGTTTGAACAAAAATTTTGAGAAAATTTGTTTTTGAATGTTTTGAAAAATTTTAAATTTTTGATGAAAATTGATATTTTTGTTTCAAGTCGGGTTATAATCCAAAGGTATATACCTTTGACATTTTTGTGTTTGAACAAAAATTTTGAGAAAATTTGTTTTTGAATGTTTTGAAAAATTTTAAATTTTTGATGAAAATTGATATTTTTGTTTTAAGTCGGGTTATAATCCAAAGGTATATACCTTTGACATTTTTGTGTTTGAACAAAAATTTTTGTTTCAAGTCGGGTTATAATCCAAAGGTATATACCTTTGACATTTTTGTGTTTGAACAAAAATTTTTGTTTCAAGTCGGGTTATAATCCAAAGGTATATACCTTTGACATTTTTGTGTTTGAACAAAAATTTTGAGAAAATTTGTTTTTGAATGTTTTGAAAAATTTTAAATTTTTGATGAAAATTGATATTTTTGTTTCAAGTCGGGTTATAATCCAAAATTTTGAGAAAATTTGTTTTTGAATGTTTTGAAAAATTTTAAATTTTTGATGAAAATTGATATTTTTGTTTCAAGTCGGGTTATAATCCAAAGGTATATACCTTTGACATTTTTGTGTTTGAACAAAATTTTTTGTTTCAAGTCGGGTTATAATCCAAAGGTATATACCTTTGACATTTTTGTGTTTGAACAAAAATTTTTGTTTCAAGTCGGGTTATAATCCAAAGGTATATACCTTTGACATTTTTGTGTTTGAACAAAAATTTTGAGAAAATTTGTTTTTGAATGTTTTGAAAAATTTTAAATTTTTGATGAAAATTGATATTTTTGTTTCAAGTCGGGTTATAATCCAAAGGTATATACCTTTGACATTTTTGTGTTTGAACAAAAATTTTGAGAAAATTTGTTTTTGAATGTTTTGAAAAATTTTAAATTTTTGATGAAAATTGATATTTTTGTTTTAAGTCGGGTTATAATCCAAAGGTATATACCTTTGACATTTTTGTGTTTGAACAAAAATTTTTGTTTCAAGTCGGGTTATAATCCAAACCTTTGACATTTTTGTGTTTGAACAAAAATTTTTGTTTCAAGTCGGGTTATAATCCAAAGGTATATACCTTTGACATTTTTGTGTTTGAACAAAAATTTTTGTTTCAAGTCGGGTTATAATCCAAAGGTATATACCTTTGACATTTTTGTGTTTGAACAAAAATTTTGAGAAAGTTTGTTTTTGAATGTTTTGAAAAATTTTAAATTTTTGATGAAAATTGATATTTTTGTTTCAAGTCGGGTTATAATCCAAAGGTATATACCTTTGACATTTTTGTGTTTGAACAAAAATTTTTGTTTCAAGTCGGGTTATAATCCAAAGGTATATACCTTTGACATTTTTGTGTTTGAACAAAAATTTTTGTTTCAAGTCGGGTTATAATCCAAAGGTATATACCTTTGACATTTTTGTGTTTGAACAAAAATTTTTGTTTCAAGTCGGGTTATAATCCAAAAGTATATACCTTTGACATTTTTGTGTTTGAACAAAAATTTTGAGAAAATTTGTTTTTGAATGTTTTGAAAAATTTTAAATTTTTGATGAAAATTGATATTTTTGTTTCAAGTCGGGTTATAATCCAAAGGTATATACATTTGACATTTTTGTGTTTGAACAAAAATTTTGAGAAAATTTGTTTTTGAATGTTTTGAAAAATTTTAAATTTTTGATGAAAATTGATATTTTTGTTTCAAGTCGGGTTATAATCCAAAGGCATATACCTTTGACATTTTTGTGTTTGAACAAAAATTTTGAGAAAATTTGTTTTTGAATGTTTTGAAAAATTTTAAATTTTTGATGAAAATTGATATTTTTGTTTCAAGTCGGGTTATAATCCAAAGGTATATACCTTTGACATTTTTGTGTTTGAACAAAAATTTTTGTTTCAAGTCGGGTTATAATCCAAAGGTATATACCTTTGACATTTTTGTGTTTGAACAAAAATTTTTGTTTCAAGTCGGGTTATAATCCAAAGGTATATACCTTTGACGTTTTTGTGTTTGAACAAAAAATTTTGTTTCAAGTCGGGTTATAATCCAAAGGTATATACCTTTGACATTTTTGTGTTTGAACAAAAATTTTGAGAAAATTTGTTTTTGAATGTTTTGAAAAATTTTAAATTTTTGATGAAAATTGATATTTTTGTTTCAAGTCGGGTTATAATCCAAAGGTATAAACCTTTGACATTTTTGTGTTTGAACAAAAATTTTTGTTTCAAGTCGGGTTATAATCCAAACCTTTGACATTTTTGTGTTTGAACAAAAATTTTTGTTTCAAGTCGGGTTATAATCCAAAGGTATATACCTTTGACATTTTTGTGTTTGAACAAAAATTTTTGTTTCAAGTCGGGTTATAATCCAAAGGTATATACCTTTGACATTTTTGTGTTTGAACAAAAATTTTGAGAAAGTTTGTTTTTGAATGTTTTGAAAAATTTTAAATTTTTGATGAAAATTGATATTTTTGTTTCAAGTCGGGTTATAATCCAAAGGTATATACCTTTGACATTTTTGTGTTTGAACAAAAATTTTTGTTTCAAGTCGGGTTATAATCCAAAGGTATATACCTTTGACATTTTTGTGTTTGAACAAAAATTTTTGTTTCAAGTCGGGTTATAATCCAAAGGTATATACCTTTGACATTTTTGTGTTTGAACAAAAATTTTTGTTTCAAGTCGGGTTATAATCCAAAAGTATATACCTTTGACATTTTTGTGTTTGAACAAAAATTTTGAGAAAATTTGTTTTTGAATGTTTTGAAAAATTTTAAATTTTTGATGAAAATTGATATTTTTGTTTCAAGTCGGGTTATAATCCAAAGGTATATACATTTGACATTTTTGTGTTTGAACAAAAATTTTGAGAAAATTTGTTTTTGAATGTTTTGAAAAATTTTAAATTTTTGATGAAAATTGATATTTTTGTTTCAAGTCGGGTTATAATCCAAAGGCATATACCTTTGACATTTTTGTGTTTGAACAAAAATTTTGAGAAAATTTGTTTTTGAATGTTTTGAAAAATTTTAAATTTTTGATGAAAATTGATATTTTTGTTTCAAGTCGGGTTATAATCCAAAGGTATATACCTTTGACATTTTTGTGTTTGAACAAAAATTTTGAGAAAATTTGTTTTTGAATGTTTTGAAAAATTTTAAATTTTTGATGAAAATTGATATTTTTGTTTCAAGTCGGGTTATAATCCAAAGGTATATACCTTTGACATTTTTGTGTTTGAACAAAAATTTTGAGAAAATTTGTTTTTGAATGTTTTGAAAAATTTTAAATTTTTGATGAAAATTGATATTTTTGTTTCAAGTCGGGTTATAATCCAAAGGTATATACCTTTGACATTTTTGTGTTTGAACAAAAATTTTGAGAAAATTTGTTTTTGAATGTTTTGAAAAATTTTAAATTTTTGATGAAAATTGATATTTTCAAGTCGGGTTATAATCCAAAGGTATATACCTTTGACATTTTTGTGTTTGAACAAAAATTTTTGTTTCAAGTCGGGTTATAATCCAAAGGTATATACCTTTGACATTTTTGTGTTTGAACAAAAATTTTTGTTTCAAGTCGGGTTATAATCCAAAGGTATATACCTTTGACATTTTTGTGTTTGAACAAAAATTTTTGTTTCAAGTCGGGTTATAATCCAAAGGTATATACCTTTGACGTTTTTGTGTTTGAACAAAAAATTTTGTTTCAAGTCGGGTTATAATCCAAAGGTATATACCTTTGACATTTTTGTGTTTGAACAAAAATTTTGAGAAAATTTGTTTTTGAATGTTTTGAAAAATTTTAAATTTTTGATGAAAATTGATATTTTTGTTTCAAGTCGGGTTATAATCCAAAGGTATAAACCTTTGACATTTTTGTGTTTGAACAAAAATTTTTGTTTCAAGTCGGGTTATAATCCAAAGGTATATACCTTTGACATTTTTGTGTTTGAACAAAAATTTTTGTTTCAAGTCGGGTTATAATCCAAAGGTATATACCTTTGACATTTTTGTGTTTGAACAAAAATTTTGAGAAAATTTGTTTTTGAATGTTTTGAAAAATTTTAAATTTTTGATGAAAATTGATATTTTTGTTTCAAGTCGGGTTATAATCCAAAGGTATATACCTTTGACATTTTTGTGTTTGAACAAAAATTTTTGTTTCAAGTCGGGTTATAATCCAAAGGTATATACCTTTGACATTTTTGTGTTTGAAAAAAATTTTTGTTTCAAGTCGGGTTATAATCCAAAGGTATATACCTTTGACATTTTTGTGTTTGAACAAAAATTTTTGTTTCAAGTCGGGTTATAATCCAAAGGTATATACCTTTGACATTTTTGTGTTTGAACAAAAATTTTGAGAAAATTTGTTTTTGAATGTTTTGAAAAATTTTAAATTTTTGATGAAAATTGATATTTTTGTTTCAAGTCGGGTTATAATCCAAAGGTATATACCTTTGACATTTTTGTGTTTGAACAAAAATTTTTGTTTCAAGTCGGGTTATAATCCAAAGGTATATACCTTTGACGTTTTTGTGTTTGAACAAAAAATTTTGCTTCAAGTCGGGTTATAATCCAAAGGTATATACCTTTGACATTTTTGTGTTTGAACAAAAATTTTTGTTTCAAGTCGGGTTATAATCCAAAGGTATATACCTTTGACATTTTTGTGTTTGAACAAAAATTTTGAGAAAATTTGTTTTTGAATGTTTTGAAAAATTTTAAATTTTTGATGAAAATTGATATTTTTGTTTCAAGTCGGGTTATAATCTAAAGGTATATACCTTTGACATTTTTGTGTTTGAACAAAAATTTTTGTTTCAAGTCGGGTTATAATCCAAAGGTATATACCTTTGACATTTTTGTGTTTGAACAAAATATTTTGTTTCAAGTCGGGTTATAATCCAAAGGTATATACCTTTGACATTTTTGTGTTTGAACAAAAATTTTGAGAAAATTTGTTTTTGAATGTTTTGAAAAATTTTAAATTTTTGATGAAAATTGATATTTTTGTTTCAAGTCGGGTTATAATCCAAAGGTATATACCTTTGACATTTTTGTGTTTGAACAAAAATTTTGAGAAAATTTGTTTTTGAATGTTTTGAAAAATTTTAAATTTTTGATGAAAATTGATATTTTTGTTTCAAGTCGGGTTATAATCCAAAGGTATATACCTTTGACATTTTTGTGTTTGAACAAAAATTTTGAGAAAATTTGTTTTTGAATGTTTTGAAAAATTTTAAATTTTAGATGAAAATTGATATTTTTGTTTCAAGTCGGGTTATAATCCAAAGGTATATACCTTTGACATTTTTGTGTTTGAACAAAAATTTTGAGAAAATTTGTTTTTGAATGTTTTGAAAAATTTTAAATTTTTGATGAAAATTGATATTTTTGTTTCAAGTCGGGTTATAATCCAAAGGTATATACCTTTGACATTTTTGTGTTTGAACAAAAATTTTTGTTTCAAGTCGGGTTATAATCCAAAGGTATATACCTTTGACATTTTTGTGTTTGAACAAAAATTTTGAGAAAATTTGTTTTTGAATGTATTGAAAAATTTTAAATTTTTGATGAAAATTGATATTTTTGTTTCAAGTCGGGTTATAATCCAAAGGTATATACCTTTGACATTTTTGTGTTTGAACAAAAATTTTGAGAAAATTTGTTTTTGAATGTTTTGAAAAATTTTAAATTTTTGATGAAAATTGATATTTTTGTTTCAAGTCGGGTTATAATCCAAAGGTATATACCTTTGACATTTTTGTGTTTGAACAAAAATTTTTGTTTCAAGTCGGGTTATAATCCAAAGGTATAACCTTTGACATTTTTGTGTTTGAACAAAAATTTTTGTTTCAAGTCGGGTTATAATCCAAAGGTATATACCTTTGACATTTTTGTGTTTGAACAAAAATTTTTGTTTCAAGTCGGGTTATAATCCAAAGGTATATATATACCTTTGAACAAAAATTTTGAGAAAATTTGTTTTTGAATGTTTTGAAAAATTTTAAATTTTTGATGAAAATTGATATTTTTGTTTCAAGTCGGGTTATAATCCAAAGGTATATACCTTTGACATTTTTGTGTTTGAACAAAAATTTTGAGAAAATTTGTTTTTGAATGTTTTGAAAAATTTTAAATTTTTGATGAAAATTGATATTTTTGTTTCAAGTCGGGTTATAATCCAAAGGTATATACCTTTGACATTTTTGTGTTTGAACAAAAATTTTTGTTTCAAGTCGGGTTATAATCCAAAGGTATATACCTTTGACATTTTTGTGTTTGAACAAAAATTTTGAGAAAATTTGTTTTTGAATGTTTTGAAAAATTTTAAATTTTTGATGAAAATTGATATTTTTGTTTCAAGTCGGGTTATAATCCAAAGGTATATACCTTTGACATTTTTGTGTTTGAACAAAAATTTTGAGAAAATTTGTTTTTGAATGTTTTGAAAAATTTTAAATTTTTGATGAAAATTGATATTTTTGTTTCAAGTCGGGTTATAATCCAAAGGTATATACCTTTGACATTTTTGTGTTTGAACAAAAATTTTTGTTTCAAGTCGGGTTATAATCCAAAGGTATATACCTTTGACGTTTTTGTGTTTGAACAAAAAATTTTGTTTCAAGTCGGGTTATAATCCAAAGGTATATACCTTTGATATTTTTGTTTCAAGTCGGGTTATAATCCAAAGGTATATACCTTTGACATTTTTGTGTTTGAACAAAAATTTTGAGAAAATTTGTTTTTGAATGTTTTGAAAAATTTTAAATTTTTGATGAAAATTGATATTTTTGTTTCAAGTCGGGTTATAATCCAAAGGTATATATATATACCTTTGACATTTTTGTGTTTGAACAAAAATTTTTGTTTCAAGTCGGGTTATAATCCAAATCCTTTGACATTTTTGTGTTTGAACAAAAATTTTTGTTTCAAGTCGGGTTATAATCCAAAGGTATATACCTTTGACATTTTTGTGTTTGAACAAAAATTTTGAGAAAATTTGTTTTTGAATGTTTTGAAAAATTTTAAATTTTTGATGAAAATTGATATTTTTGACCTTTGACATTTTTGTGTTTGAACAAAAATTTTTGTTTCAAGTCGGGTTATAATCCAAAGGTATATACCTTTGACATTTTTGTGTTTGAACAAAAATTTTGAGAAAATTTGTTTTTGAATGTTTTGAAAAATTTTAAATTTTTGATGAAAATTGATATTTTTGTTTCAAGTCGGGTTATAATCCAAAGGTATATATATATACCTTTGACATTTTTGTGTTTGAACAAAAATTTTTGTTTCAAGTCGGGTTATAATCCAAATCCTTTGACATTTTTGTGTTTGAACAAAAATTTTTGTTTCAAGTCGGGTTATAATCCAAAGGTATATACCTTTGACATTTTTGTGTTTGAACAAAAATTTTGAGAAAATTTGTTTTTGAATGTTTTGAAAAATTTTAAATTTTTGATGAAAATTGATATTTTTGACCTTTGACATTTTTGTGTTTGAACAAAAATTTTTGTTTCAAGTCGGGTTATAATCCAAAGGTATATACCTTTGACATTTTTGTGTTTGAACAAAAATTTTGAGAAAATTTGTTTTTGAATGTTTTGAAAAATTTTAAATTTTTGATGAAAATTGATATTTTTGACCTTTGACATTTTTGTGTTTGAACAAAAATTTTTGTTTCAAGTCGGGTTATAATCCAAAGGTATATATATACCTTTGACATTTTTGTGTTTGAACAAAAATTTTGAGAAAATTTGTTTTTGAATGTTTTGAAAAATTTTAAATTTTTGATGAAAATTGATATTTTTGTTTCAAGTCGGGTTATAATCCAAAGGTATATACCTTTGACATTTTTGTGTTTGAACAAAAATTTTTGTTTCAAGTCGGGTTATAATCCAAAGGTATATATACCTTTGACATTTTTGTGTTTGAACAAAAATTTTTGTTTCAAGTCGGGTTATAATCCAAAGGTATATACCTTTGACATTTTTGTGTTTGAACAAAAATTTTGAGAAAATTTGTTTTTGAATGTTTTGAAAAATTTTAAATTTTTGATGAAAATTGATATTTTTGTTTCAAGTCGGGTTATAATCCAAAGGTATATACCTTTGACATTTTTGTGTTTGAACAAAAATTTTTGTTTCAAGTCGGGTTATAATCCAAAGGTATATACCTTTGACGTTTTTGTGTTTGAACAAAAAAATTTGTTTCAAGTCGGGTTATAATCCAAAGGTATATACCTTTGACATTTTTGTGTTTGAACAAAAATTTTGAGAAAATTTGTTTTTGAATGTTTTGAAAAATTTTAAATTTTTGATGATAATTGATATTTTTGTTTCAAGTCGGGTTATAATCCAAAGGTATATACCTTTGACATTTTTGTGTTTGAACAAAAATTTTGAGAAAATTTGTTTTTGAATGTTTTGAAAAATTTTAAATTTTTGATGAAAATTGATATTTTTGTTTCAAGTCGGGTTATAATCCAAAGGTATATACCTTTGACATTTTTGTGTTTGAACAAAAAATTTTGTTTCAAGTCGGGTTATAATCCAAAGGTATATACCTTTGACGTTTTTGTGTTTGAACAAAAATTTTTGTTTCAAGTCGGGTTATAATCCAAAGGTATATATACCTTTGACATTTTTGTGTTTGAACAAAAATTTTTGTTTCAAGTCGGGTTATAATCCAAAGGTATATACCTTTGACATTTTTGTGTTTGAACAAAAATTTTGAGAAAATTTGTTTTTGAATGTTTTGAAAAATTTTAAATTTTTGATGAAAATTGATATTTTTGTTTCAAGTCGGGTTATAATCCAAAGGTATATACCTTTGACATTTTTGTGTTTGAACAAAAATTTTGAGAAAATTTGTTTTTGAATGTTTTGAAAAATTTTAAATTTTTGATGAAAATTGATATTTTTGTTTCAAGTCGGGTTATAATCCAAAGGTATATACCTTTGACATTTTTGTGTTTGAACAAAAATTTTTGTTTCAAGTCGGGTTATAATCCAAAGGTATATACCTTTGACGTTTTTGTGTTTGAACAAAAAAATTTGTTTCAAGTCGGGTTATAATCCAAAGGTATATACCTTTGACATTTTTGTGTTTGAACAAAAATTTTGAGAAAATTTGTTTTTGAATGTTTTGAAAAATTTTAAATTTTTGATGAAAATTGATATTTTTGTTTCAAGTCGGGTTATAATCCAAAGGTATATACCTTTGACATTTTTGTGTTTGAACAAAAATTTTGAGAAAATTTGTTTTTGAATGTTTTGAAAAATTTTAAATTTTTGATGAAAATTGATATTTTTGTTTCAAGTCGGGTTATAATCCAAAGGTATATACCTTTGACATTTTTGTGTTTGAACAAAAAATTTTGTTTCAAGTCGGGTTATAATCCAAAGGTATATACCTTTGACGTTTTTGTGTTTGAACAAAAAATTTTGTTTCAAGTCGGGTTATAATCCAAAGGTATATACCTTTGACATTTTTGTGTTTGAACAAAAATTTTGAGAAAATTTGTTTTTGAATGTTTTGAAAAATTTTAAATTTTTGATGAAAATTGATATTTTTGTTTCAAGTCGGGTTATAATCCAAAGGTATATACCTTTGACATTTTTGTGTTTGAACAAAAATTTTGAGAAAATTTGTTTTTGAATGTTTTGAAAAATTTTAAATTTTTGATGAAAATTGATATTTTTGTTTCAAGTCGGGTTATAATCCAAAGGTATATACCTTTGACATTTTTGTGTTTGAACAAAAATTTTGAAAAAATTTGTTTTTGAATGTTTTGAAAAATTTTAAATTTTTGATGAAAATTGATATTTTTGTTTCAAGTCGGGTTATAATCCAAAGGTATATACCTTTGACATTTTTGTGTTTGAACAAAAATTTTTGTTTCAAGTCGGGTTATAATCCAAAGGTATATACCTTTGACATTTTTGTGTTTGAACAAAAATTTTGAGAAAATTTGTTTTTGAATGTTTTGAAAAATTTTAAATTTTTGATGAAAATTGATATTTTTGTTTCAAGTCGGGTTATAATCCAAAGGTATATACCTTTGACATTTTTGTGTTTGAACAAAATATTTTGTTTCAAGTCGGGTTATAATCCAAAGGTATATACCTTTGACATTTTTGTGTTTGAACAAAAATTTTGAGAAAATTTGTTTTTGAATGTTTTGAAAAATTTTAAATTTTTGATGAAAATTGATATTTTTGTTTCAAGTCGGGTTATAATCCAAAGGTATATACCTTTGACATTTTTGTGTTTGAACAAAAATTTTTGTTTCAAGTCGGGTTATAATCCAAAGGTATATACCTTTGACATTTTTGTGTTTGAACAAAAATTTTGAGAAAATTTGTTTTTGAATGTTTTGAAAAATTTTAAATTTTTGATGAGAATTGATATTTTTGTTTCAAGTCGGGTTATAATCCAAAGGTATATACCTTTGACATTTTTGTGTTTGAACAAAATATTTTGTTTCAAGTCGGGTTATAATCCAAAGGTATATACCTTTGACATTTTTGTGTTTGAACAAAAATTTTGAGAAAATTTGTTTTTGAATGTTTTGAAAAATTTTAAATTTTTGATGAAAATTGATATTTTTGTTTCAAGTCGGGTTATAATCCAAAGGTATATACCTTTGACATTTTTGTGTTTGAACAAAAATTTTGAGAAAATTTGTTTTTGAATGTTTTGAAAAATTTTAAATTTTTGATGAAAATTGATATTTTTGTTTCAAGTCGGGTTATAATCCAAAGGTATATACCTTTGACATTTTTGTGTTTGAACAAAAATTTTGAGAAAATTTGTTTTTGAATGTTTTGAAAAATTTTAAATTTTTGATGAAAATTGATATTTTTGTTTCAAGTCGGGTTATAATCCAAAGGTATATACCTTTGACATTTTTGTGTTTGAACAAAAATTTTTGTTTCAAGTCGGGTTATAATCCAAAGGTATATACCTTTGACATTTTTGTGTTTGAACAAAAATTTTTGTTTCAAGTCGGGTTATAATCCAAAGGTATATACCTTTGACATTTTTGTGTTTGAACAAAAATTTTGAGAAAATTTGTTTTTGAATGTATTGAAAAATTTTAAATTTTTGATGAAAATTGATATTTTTGTTTCAAGTCGGGTTATAATCCAAAGGTATATACCTTTGACATTTTTGTGTTTGAACAAAAATTTTGAGAAAATTTGTTTTTGAATGTTTTGAAAAATTTTAAATTTTTGATGAAAATTGATATTTTTGTTTCAAGTCGGGTTATAATCCAAAGGTATATACCTTTGACATTTTTGTGTTTGAACAAAAATTTTTGTTTCAAGTCGGGTTATAATCCAAAGGTATATATACCTTTGACATTTTTGTGTTTGAACAAAAATTTTTGTTTCAAGTCGGGTTATAATCCAAAGGTATATACCTTTGACATTTTTGTGTTTGAACAAAAATTTTGAGAAAATTTGTTTTTGAATGTTTTGAAAAATTTTAAATTTTTGATGAAAATTGATATTTTTGTTTCAAGTCGGGTTATAATCCAAAGGTATATACCTTTGACATTTTTGTGTTTGAACAAAAATTTTTGTTTCAAGTCGGGTTATAATCCAAAGGTATATACCTTTGACGTTTTTGTGTTTGAACAAAAAAATTTGTTTCAAGTCGGGTTATAATCCAAAGGTATATACCTTTGACATTTTTGTGTTTGAACAAAAATTTTGAGAAAATTTGTTTTTGAATGTTTTGAAAAATTTTAAATTTTTGATGAAAATTGATATTTTTGTTTCAAGTCGGGTTATAATCCAAAGGTATATACCTTTGACATTTTTGTGTTTGAACAAAAATTTTGAGAAAATTTGTTTTTGAATGTTTTGAAAAATTTTAAATTTTTGATGAAAATTGATATTTTTGTTTCAAGTCGGGTTATAATCCAAAGGTATATACCTTTGACATTTTTGTGTTTGAACAAAAAATTTTGTTTCAAGTCGGGTTATAATCCAAAGGTATATACCTTTGACGTTTTTGTGTTTGAACAAAAATTTTTGTTTCAAGTCGGGTTATAATCCAAAGGTATATATACCTTTGACATTTTTGTGTTTGAACAAAAATTTTTGTTTCAAGTCGGGTTATAATCCAAAGGTATATACCTTTGACATTTTTGTGTTTGAACAAAAATTTTTGTTTCAAGTCGGGTTATAATCCAAAGGTATATACCTTTGACGTTTTTGTGTTTGAACAAAAAAATTTGTTTCAAGTCGGGTTATAATCCAAAGGTATATACCTTTGACATTTTTGTGTTTGAACAAAAATTTTGAGAAAATTTGTTTTTGAATGTTTTGAAAAATTTTAAATTTTTGATGAAAATTGATATTTTTGTTTCAAGTCGGGTTATAATCCAAAGGTATATACCTTTGACATTTTTGTGTTTGAACAAAAATTTTGAGAAAATTTGTTTTTGAATGTTTTGAAAAATTTTAAATTTTTGATGAAAATTGATATTTTTGTTTCAAGTCGGGTTATAATCCAAAGGTATATACCTTTGACATTTTTGTGTTTGAACAAAAATTTTTGTTTCAAGTCGGGTTATAATCCAAAGGTATATACCTTTGACGTTTTTGTGTTTGAACAAAAAAATTTGTTTCAAGTCGGGTTATAATCCAAAGGTATATACCTTTGACATTTTTGTGTTTGAACAAAAATTTTGAGAAAATTTGTTTTTGAATGTTTTGAAAAATTTTAAATTTTTGATGAAAATTGATATTTTTGTTTCAAGTCGGGTTATAATCCAAAGGTATATACCTTTGACATTTTTGTGTTTGAACAAAAATTTTGAGAAAATTTGTTTTTGAATGTTTTGAAAAATTTTAAATTTTTGATGAAAATTGATATTTTTGTTTCAAGTCGGGTTATAATCCAAAGGTATATACCTTTGACATTTTTGTGTTTGAACAAAAAATTTTGTTTCAAGTCGGGTTATAATCCAAAGGTATATACCTTTGACATTTTTGTGTTTGAACAAAAATTTTGAGAAAATTTGTTTTTGAATGTTTTGAAAAATTTTAAATTTTTGATGAAAATTGATATTTTTGTTTCAAGTCGGGTTATAATCCAAAGGTATATACCTTTGACATTTTTGTGTTTGAACAAAATATTTTGTTTCAAGTCGGGTTATAATCCAAAGGTATATACCTTTGACATTTTTGTGTTTGAACAAAAATTTTGAGAAAATTTGTTTTTGAATGTTTTGAAAAATTTTAAATTTTTGATGAAAATTGATATTTTTGTTTCAAGTCGGGTTATAATCCAAAGGTATATACCTTTGACATTTTTGTGTTTGAACAAAAATTTTGAGAAAATTTGTTTTTGAATGTTTTGAAAAATTTTAAATTTTTGATGAAAATTGATATTTTTGTTTCAAGTCGGGTTATAATCCAAAGGTATATACCTTTGACATTTTTGTGTTTGAACAAAAATTTTTGTTTCAAGTCGGGTTATAATCCAAAGGTATATACCTTTGACGTTTTTGTGTTTGAACAAAAAAATTTGTTTCAAGTCGGGTTATAATCCAAAGGTATATACCTTTGACATTTTTGTGTTTGAACAAAAATTTTGAGAAAATTTGTTTTTGAATGTTTTGAAAAATTTTAAATTTTTGATGAAAATTGATATTTTTGTTTCAAGTCGGGTTATAATCCAAAGGTATATACCTTTGACATTTTTGTGTTTGAACAAAAATTTTGAGAAAATTTGTTTTTGAATGTTTTGAAAAATTTTAAATTTTTGATGAAAATTGATATTTTTGTTTCAAGTCGGGTTATAATCCAAAGGTATATACCTTTGACATTTTTGTGTTTGAACAAAAAATTTTGTTTCAAGTCGGGTTATAATCCAAAGGTATATACCTTTGACGTTTTTGTGTTTGAACAAAAATTTTTGTTTCAAGTCGGGTTATAATCCAAAGGTATATATACCTTTGACATTTTTGTGTTTGAACAAAAATTTTTGTTTCAAGTCGGGTTATAATCCAAAGGTATATACCTTTGACATTTTTGTGTTTGAACAAAAATTTTGAGAAAATTTGTTTTTGAATGTTTTGAAAAATTTTAAATTTTTGATGAAAATTGATATTTTTGTTTCAAGTCGGGTTATAATCCAAAGGTATATACCTTTGACATTTTTGTGTTTGAACAAAAATTTTGAGAAAATTTGTTTTTGAATGTTTTGAAAAATTTTAAATTTTTGATGAAAATTGATATTTTTGTTTCAAGTCGGGTTATAATCCAAAGGTATATACCTTTGACATTTTTGTGTTTGAACAAAAATTTTTGTTTCAAGTCGGGTTATAATCCAAAGGTATATACCTTTGACGTTTTTGTGTTTGAACAAAAAAATTTGTTTCAAGTCGGGTTATAATCCAAAGGTATATACCTTTGACATTTTTGTGTTTGAACAAAAATTTTGAGAAAATTTGTTTTTGAATGTTTTGAAAAATTTTAAATTTTTGATGAAAATTGATATTTTTGTTTCAAGTCGGGTTATAATCCAAAGGTATATACCTTTGACATTTTTGTGTTTGAACAAAAATTTTGAGAAAATTTGTTTTTGAATGTTTTGAAAAATTTTAAATTTTTGATGAAAATTGATATTTTTGTTTCAAGTCGGGTTATAATCCAAAGGTATATACCTTTGACATTTTTGTGTTTGAACAAAAAATTTTGTTTCAAGTCGGGTTATAATCCAAAGGTATATACCTTTGACATTTTTGTGTTTGAACAAAAATTTTGAGAAAATTTGTTTTTGAATGTTTTGAAAAATTTTAAATTTTTGATGAAAATTGATATTTTTGTTTCAAGTCGGGTTATAATCCAAAGGTATATACCTTTGACATTTTTGTGTTTGAACAAAATATTTTGTTTCAAGTCGGGTTATAATCCAAAGGTATATACCTTTGACATTTTTGTGTTTGAACAAAAATTTTGAGAAAATTTGTTTTTGAATGTTTTGAAAAATTTTAAATTTTTGATGAAAATTGATATTTTTGTTTCAAGTCGGGTTATAATCCAAAGGTATATACCTTTGACATTTTTGTGTTTGAACAAAAATTTTTGTTTCAAGTCGGGTTATAATCCAAAGGTATATACCTTTGACATTTTTGTGTTTGAACAAAAATTTTGAGAAAATTTGTTTTTGAATGTTTTGAAAAATTTTAAATTTTTGATGAGAATTGATATTTTTGTTTCAAGTCGGGTTATAATCCAAAGGTATATACCTTTGACATTTTTGTGTTTGAACAAAATATTTTGTTTCAAGTCGGGTTATAATCCAAAGGTATATACCTTTGACATTTTTGTGTTTGAACAAAAATTTTGAGAAAATTTGTTTTTGAATGTTTTGAAAAATTTTAAATTTTTGATGAAAATTGATATTTTTGTTTCAAGTCGGGTTATAATCCAAAGGTATATACCTTTGACATTTTTGTGTTTGAACAAAAATTTTGAGAAAATTTGTTTTTGAATGTTTTGAAAAATTTTAAATTTTTGATGAAAATTGATATTTTTGTTTCAAGTCGGGTTATAATCCAAAGGTATATACCTTTGACATTTTTGTGTTTGAACAAAAATTTTGAGAAAATTTGTTTTTGAATGTTTTGAAAAATTTTAAATTTTTGATGAAAATTGATATTTTTGTTTCAAGTCGGGTTATAATCCAAAGGTATATACCTTTGACATTTTTGTGTTTGAACAAAAATTTTTGTTTCAAGTCGGGTTATAATCCAAAGGTATATACCTTTGACATTTTTGTGTTTGAACAAAAATTTTTGTTTCAAGTCGGGTTATAATCCAAAGGTATATACCTTTGACATTTTTGTGTTTGAACAAAAATTTTGAGAAAATTTGTTTTTGAATGTATTGAAAAATTTTAAATTTTTGATGAAAATTGATATTTTTGTTTCAAGTCGGGTTATAATCCAAAGGTATATACCTTTGACATTTTTGTGTTTGAACAAAAATTTTGAGAAAATTTGTTTTTGAATGTTTTGAAAAATTTTAAATTTTTGATGAAAATTGATATTTTTGTTTCAAGTCGGGTTATAATCCAAAGGTATATACCTTTGACATTTTTGTGTTTGAACAAAAATTTTTGTTTCAAGTCGGGTTATAATCCAAAGGTATAACCTTTGACATTTTTGTGTTTGAACAAAAATTTTTGTTTCAAGTCGGGTTATAATCCAAAGGTATATACCTTTGACATTTTTGTGTTTGAACAAAAATTTTTGTTTCAAGTCGGGTTATAATCCAAAGGTATATACCTTTGACGTTTTTGTGTTTGAACAAAAAATTTTGTTTCAAGTCGGGTTATAATCCAAAGGTATATACCTTTGATATTTTTGTTTCAAGTCGGGTTATAATCCAAAGGTATATACCTTTGACATTTTTGTGTTTGAACAAAAATTTTGAGAAAATTTGTTTTTGAATGTTTTGAAAAATTTTAAATTTTTGATGAAAATTGATATTTTTGTTTCAAGTCGGGTTATAATCCAAAGGTATATATATATACCTTTGACATTTTTGTGTTTGAACAAAAATTTTTGTTTCAAGTCGGGTTATAATCCAAATCCTTTGACATTTTTGTGTTTGAACAAAAATTTTTGTTTCAAGTCGGGTTATAATCCAAAGGTATATACCTTTGACATTTTTGTGTTTGAACAAAAATTTTGAGAAAATTTGTTTTTGAATGTTTTGAAAATTTTTAAATTTTTGATGAAAATTGATATTTTTGACCTTTGACATTTTTGTGTTTGAACAAAAATTTTTGTTTCAAGTCGGGTTATAATCCAAAGGTATATACCTTTGACATTTTTGTGTTTGAACAAAAATTTTGAGAAAATTTGTTTTTGAATGTTTTGAAAAATTTTAAATTTTTGATGAAAATTGATATTTTTGTTTCAAGTCGGGTTATAATCCAAAGGTATATACCTTTGACATTTTTGTGTTTGAACAAAAATTTTTGTTTCAAGTCGGGTTATAATCCAAAGGTATATATACCTTTGACATTTTTGTGTTTGAACAAAAATTTTTGTTTCAAGTCGGGTTATAATCCAAAGGTATATACCTTTGACATTTTTGTGTTTGAACAAAAATTTTGAGAAAATTTGTTTTTGAATGTTTTGAAAAATTTTAAATTTTTGATGAAAATTGATATTTTTGTTTCAAGTCGGGTTATAATCCAAAGGTATATACCTTTGACATTTTTGTGTTTGAACAAAAATTTTGAGAAAATTTGTTTTTGAATGTTTTGAAAAATTTTAAATTTTTGATGAAAATTGATATTTTTGTTTCAAGTCGGGTTATAATCCAAAGGTATATACCTTTGACATTTTTGTGTTTGAACAAAAATTTTTGTTTCAAGTCGGGTTATAATCCAAAGGTATATACCTTTGACGTTTTTGTGTTTGAACAAAAAAATTTGTTTCAAGTCGGGTTATAATCCAAAGGTATATACCTTTGACATTTTTGTGTTTGAACAAAAATTTTGAGAAAATTTGTTTTTGAATGTTTTGAAAAATTTTAAATTTTTGATGAAAATTGATATTTTTGTTTCAAGTCGGGTTATAATCCAAAGGTATATACCTTTGACATTTTTGTGTTTGAACAAAAATTTTGAGAAAATTTGTTTTTGAATGTTTTGAAAAATTTTAAATTTTTGATGAAAATTGATATTTTTGTTTCAAGTCGGGTTATAATCCAAAGGTATATATATACCTTTGACATTTTTGTGTTTGAACAAAAAATTTTGTTTCAAGTCGGGTTATAATCCAAAGGTATATACCTTTGACATTTTTGTGTTTGAACAAAAATTTTTGTTTCAAGTCGGGTTATAATCCAAAGGTATATACCTTTGACGTTTTTGTGTTTGAACAAAAAAATTTTGTTTCAAGTCGGGTTATAATCCAAAGGTATATACCTTTGACATTTTTGTGTTTGAACAAAAATTTTGAGAAAATTTGTTTTTGAATGTTTTGAAAAATTTTAAATTTTTGATGAAAATTGATATTTTTGTTTCAAGTCGGGTTATAATCCAAAGGTATATACCTTTGACATTTTTGTGTTTGAACAAAAATTTTGAGAAAATTTGTTTTTGAATGTTTTGAAAAATTTTAAATTTTTGATGAAAATTGATATTTTTGTTTCAAGTCGGGTTATAAATCCAAAGGTATATACCTTTGACATTTTTGTGTTTGAACAAAAAATTTTGTTTCAAGTCGGGTTATAATCCAAAGGTATATACCTTTGACGTTTTTGTGTTTGAACAAAAAATTTTGTTTCAAGTCGGGTTATAATCCAAAGGTATATACCTTTGACATTTTTGTGTTTGAACAAAAATTTTGAGAAAATTTGTTTTTGAATGTTTTGAAAAATTTTAAATTTTTGATGAAAATTGATATTTTTGTTTCAAGTCGGGTTATAATCCAAAGGTATATACCTTTGACATTTTTTGTGTTTGAACAAAAATTTTGAGAAAATTTGTTTTTGAATGTTTTGAAAAATTTTAAATTTTTGATGAAAATTGATATTTTTGTTTCAAGTCGGGTTATAATCCAAAGGTATATACCTTTGACATTTTTGTGTTTGAACAAAAATTTTTGTTTCAAGTCGGGTTATAATCCAAAGGTATATACCTTTGACATTTTTGTGTTTGAACAAAAATTTTTGTTTCAAGTCGGGTTATAATCCAAAGGTATATACCTTTGACATTTTTGTGTTTGAACAAAAATTTTGAGAAAATTTGTTTTTGAATGTATTGAAAAATTTTAAATTTTTGATGAAAATTGATATTTTTGTTTCAAGTCGGGTTATAATCCAAAGGTATATACCTTTGACATTTTTGTGTTTGAACAAAAATTTTGAGAAAATTTGTTTTTGAATGTTTTGAAAAATTTTAAATTTTTGATGAAAATTGATATTTTTGTTTCAAGTCGGGTTATAATCCAAAGGTATATACCTTTGACATTTTTGTGTTTGAACAAAAATTTTTGTTTCAAGTCGGGTTATAATCCAAAGGTATATACCTTTGACATTTTTGTGTTTGAACAAAAATTTTGAGAAAATTTGTTTTTGAATGTTTTGAAAAATTTTAAATTTTTGATGAAAATTGATATTTTTGTTTCAAGTCGGGTTATAATCCAAAGGTATATACCTTTGACATTTTTGTGTTTGAACAAAAATTTTGAGAAAATTTGTTTTTGAATGTTTTGAAAAATTTTAAATTTTTGATGAAAATTGATATTTTTGTTTCAAGTCGGGTTATAATCCAAAGGTATATACCTTTGACATTTTTGTGTTTGAACAAAAATTTTGAGAAAATTTGTTTTTGAATGTTTTGAAAAATTTTAAATTTTTGATGAAAATTGATATTTTTGTTTCAAGTCGGGTTATAATCCAAAGGTATATACCTTTGACATTTTTGTGTTTGAACAAAAATTTTGAGAAAATTTGTTTTTGAATGTTTTGAAAAAATTTTAAATTTTTGATGAAAATTGATATTTTTGTTTCAAGTCGGGTTATAATCCAAAGGTATATACCTTTGACATTTTTGTGTTTGAACAAAATTTTTTGTTTCAAGTCGGGTTATAATCCAAAGGTATATACCTTTGACATTTTTGTGTTTGAACAAAAATTTTGAGAAAATTTGTTTTTGAATGTTTTGAAAAATTTTAAATTTTTGATGAAAATTGATATTTTTGTTTCAAGTCGGGTTATAATCCAAAGGTATATACCTTTGACATTTTTGTGTTTGAACAAAAATTTTTGTTTCAAGTCGGGTTATAATCCAAAGGTATATACCTTTGACGTTTTTGTGTTTGAACAAAAAATTTTGTTTCAAGTCGGGTTATAATCCAAAGGTATATATATACCTTTGACATTTTTGTGTTTGAACAAAAATTTTGAGAAAATTTGTTTTTGAATGTTTTGAAAAATTTTAAATTTTTGATGAAAATTGATATTTTTGTTTCAAGTCGGGTTATAATCCAAAGGTATATACCTTTGACATTTTTGTGTTTGAACAAAAATTTTGAGAAAATTTGTTTTTGAATGTTTTGAAAAATTTTAAATTTTTGATGAAAATTGATATTTTTGTTTCAAGTCGGGTTATAATCCAAAGGTATATACCTTTGACATTTTTGTGTTTGAACAAAAATTTTGAGAAAATTTGTTTTTGAATGTTTTGAAAAATTTTAAATTTTTGATGAAAA